>VMKM01000732.1:0-251963 GCA_008360985.2 Macquaria ambigua | reverse complement strand
AGAGAGAGAGAGAGAGAGAGAGACTTCCATGGTGATCAAGAGATAAAAATTCAGTAACTGCACTAAAATATGGATATGCACTAAAAATATAAAATGTGTCCCCTTGAGGCACAGGAGGGAGAGACAGGGAGAGGAGAGCTATATGGAGCGATACAGAGACGAGCGAGCGATGGAGACAGATGGGCCGAGATAGCGAGAGCAAATGAGCACGAGAAAAAGAGAGACAAAGAGACAGAGAGAGGAAGAGTGAGGTGGAACTGAGCCACCATCATGTGCATGTTTTCTCTTTTTTTTTCACCCACTACAGGTGTTTAACACTCAGGTTTTCAAAGCATCCACACCTGCTGTTCTCTGCAACACACACACACACACACACACACGCATGCATACAAACAGAGTTGGTTAGATGGTATATTTTTCAAGTTTTGGCAAGAGCTGCTTCTAAAATTGCTTCACCTGTTTGGTTGGATGTGTATGGTGTTTGGAATTTTCTTTCATGATTATGTAATCGCCAGCGAATTACTGTTTTATTTAAAAGAAGCGCAGATTGCAGCAAATCATGCGGGTATATCTGACTGGATCAAGAGGCTGGATCCAGTGCAGCGTTATGGGGGATTTATGCAAAATGAGGCCTTTATCTGTGAAACATGTGCTGTAACAACTGAACAGATATTGTAGCAAGAAAGAATAACAATTCAGATGGATGCGGCCTTGCTAGGAGTGGCATACTTAAGCACTCACCATGCATGAATGTGTAGAAACAAAGACGATGCATGCTATGCTTTTTCAGTGTATCTTCATATCACAAAACGCTAATATGTTGTAATGATGCTGCATCCAGGGGGAAGGAATAAATTAATTACATTTTGGTCAAGTATTGAACAGTTTAAAGGAGCTTGCTTTACTGGAAGGATAAAGGCTACACACACACACACACACAATTATTTTCACCTCTATCATATTAAAATATACACTGAACTTTATGCTTTGTATAATATTATCTATGAAAATCATGACCTATGAAACTCATTAAAAATGCTTTAACAAGACTAAGAGTCTAAAGCCATTCTAGCACAGCTACTTAGGCACAGCAGTGCTTTGAGCTAGATGCTACCATTAGCATGCTAACGTGTTCAAAATGACAATGCTAACATGCTGATGTTAAGCAGGTATAATGTTTACCATGTGCACATCATAATTTAGTGTGTCAACAAACATGCTAACATTTGCTTATTTGCAGTAAAGACAAAGCACAGCTGGGGTTGATGGGAATGTTCTTTTAGTTTTGGAAGCATTTACTCATAAACCACTGTATTGGACAAAAAGAAAATGTACTGATGGTGGCGCTATAGGAAAAGTCAACAAAGTCATTAGGTTTTATTGTCTGGTAACTGTGAACATCTACACAAAATTTGGTGCCATTCCATCTAGTAGATGTTGAGATATTTCACAGGATAAGTGAAAACGTTAACCTGCTGGTATCAGTACAGGAAAAGTCAGTGGATCATTAAAGTCATTAGGATTCATCCAAAGGAAAAACAGAGACTGGAGCACGCTGATTGATTTGTAACCTTTAACTGTGCAAACAGACTAATGTTTCGACATTAGTGTCAAAAGACTGTGTCTGTGCCAAAAAGGATTTTTGACTCTGATGAAGACACAGTACTGTCGACATGTTAGTCTGTTTACACAATTAAAGGCTGCAAATCAATCGGCGTGCTCCAGTCTCTGTTTTTCCTTTGGAAGTTTGCTGTCCTCAAACTGAGAAGCACCTGATCCAGCTGTATATTTCTTGGAGAACCCTGTTTTATTAGGATTCATCCTCTGGGGACCATGAATGTCTGGACAAAATGTCATGGAAATCCATCCAATAGTTGTTGAGATATTTTAGTCTGGAGGGCGGTATTTCACTTCTTTTACTTTCTCCTGAAAAGCATCCCTTAATATCATAGAACCATCGAACAGTAGGGAAATTCATAAATATGTATTAATTGACTCCTGGGCTTTGAGAATACTGTGAAAACGTATTGTATGAAATCAGAAAATGTATAGCAGTCAAGTAAAAAACCAACACCATGTCACGGTTGGTGAAGCTTTGAATGAATGACATGGCAGAGTTACAGTATGACTTCACCGACTGAATGGGAAAAGTGTATTTACCGATCAGAACCAGGACGTTATGTTTTATTCCTGCTGGGTAGATGGAGTGTGTAAATTGATTCAGGAACTGCTGCAGTGTTAGCAGCCAGTTCACAAAATAATTATTACAGACAGCATGGGATTTGTGCTTGGAGAATCACAATATGGAGAGCAGACACACACAAAAGCCCACATGCATACACACACACTTCCAATTCGAAACACAAACACACGCATGCATTTTCGATCCAGGCCCCACTTTTCTCTGAATCTTAATAAAAGCGCTCCACTTTAAAGAAAGATGTCTAAACCCATGGATGTGGTTTTCTCTCGCTCTTCCACTCTGTCGTCCTCTTTCTCTCTGCACTTGTTTTTCACACACACACACAAACACACATAAACAGAGCAAGCGTAGGAGAGGGAGAGCAGAATCCATTTTCCCAACATAATTTTGTCTGACAGGAGTGACAGATACTGTTTTATGACTGAATGGGTTTCTCCACGCTATTAGGAACTCACTCTCCCATAATGCAAGTTGCCACAGCGATAACTCTCCCAGTGAGACTGGCACAGAGAAGGTGCTCTGTGTAAGAGCGCTGACCCTTGTTTTTCTTTATTCTTTTATCATTCTCTCTCACTTGCTCAGCCGGGTTCTGGTTGATTGTAGCCCTTGAGTGTGTGTGTGTGTGTGTGTGTGTGTGTGTGTGTGTGTGTGTAGGTCACACACACAGAATGAGAGAAAGAGAGAGAGAGAGAGAGAGAGAGAGAGAAGGCAGTGTGAAATAGACGAAATAGAGAGCAAGACGTGCAGGAACAAAGAGCGAGGCCTTTCAAAATAAAGATGAAAGAGCTGAAGAGGAAAATAGGTTTGAGGTGACAAAAGAAATAGTATTGGGTGAAACCAAACGAGGTATTTTCAGAAAAAAAGAAAAAAAAAAAACAAGAAAAAGATTCTGAGAAACACAGTTCTTCTGGGGCAGAGTGTCATGTCATCACCAAGTGGGTCTAAATTCATCTCAGGGTGATGGTGCGATAGGATTGTCGCCATGGGATGTTATAATGCGCTAATCCCACAGGCCCTATCATCGTAACCTTCCACTGGCCTCGCTGTCACATTACACACACACACACACACACACGCACTACTTTCTGTGTATTGTGTGTGTGTGTGTGTGTAATATCTGGTTTTTCATACAGGGAGATTCAGCATTCTGCTGCCTGGCCGGTCGATAGAGAAAATCCTCTCTCCTCTCTGGACATTAATTTATAACCCCTCTTTCTTTAATTAGAGAGAAGGAGAGACAGAGAGGAAGAGGGAAGAGGGAAGAGGAGAGCAGGAGGGCAGGAAATCAGAAGAAATGCTGAAGTCAGCTCTTGCTTTCCTTCCTCCTCCACCTCCTCCTCCTCCTTCTCCTCCTTTCCCTCTCTCCTTTTTTCAGCCATCTTCTGAGTAGAACATTTATCCTCCTTCGAGTTTATTGATTCATCCAACCAAATCAGGGCCAATCCTCAAAAGCTTATACTAATGATTGAATGGGTCAAGCAGATTTGATTTTCAGGTTTATCGTGTACATTACAGTGCTGTACTGTGTATACTGACGCTTAAGGGTGCAACAAGTAGTAAAACCAAACATATCAGATTATTGTAGGATCAGCGGTCAGTACGGCCTGTGCACTTTGAATCATATGTGACCCACTGGAAAAAATAAATAAATAAAAACAGAAGAGGAGCTAAAAGTGATTTTTCCCACTTCCAACAAAGAAATTAGGCATGATGTTTCATAGCTAAAACACATCAGCATAGCACACACAGCTGGTAACTGCTGCTTTAGGGTCTTACTAAGACCAGAAAATGACTCCAAACTGCCTGTGCAGTACAATTTAAATGTTTTGAACCCACACTCTTCTATTCTTTTCCTCTCTGACTCATCTTTGGGTTTTCTTGTTGTTTTTTTTCCCAGATTCCCCTCATTCCTTTGACACAAGTCCTATCTTAACTATCTTAAACTTAATTTCCCCCTCACTTTTACCAATCCCATTTCCTACTATACATCCCCACCCCTTTGATAGACACACGTGCGTGTGTGTGTGTGTGTGTTTGTGTGTATATAGATACATGCACACTCACTCACTTGTGAAATGCAAAACAGCTGGGGTAAGACAGATAGACAAATGCGGCCGTTCCCTGGAGAGTGAAGGTGACACACGAGAAACCACTCACATGCCGCCTCAGCGTACTGTCCTGGCCCCCCCACCCACCTCCAACACATATACCTACACACACACACACACACACTCTCTCTCTCTCTCTCTCTCTCTCTCTCTCTCTCTCTCTCTCTCTCTCTCTCTCTCTCTCTCTCTCTCTCTCTCTCTCTTAGAGATGTAGCCGACAGCAGAGTGAGCTGTTGACAGTGGTGCCGACTAAGAGCGGAGAAAAGACTCTAATCCCTGTCAGAGGATAGAAAACCACTCAAAGCAAAACAATTAAAATGCTAATTTCACTTCCTCCTCTCTGCTCGCCTGTTAATGACTTAGCCAGGCATGCAGGCTAAGCAACAACATGTGTGAGTGTGCATATGTGTGTGTGTGTGTGTGTGTGTGTGTGTGTGTAACAACCACTGTCCTATATGACTCCAGGGTCAAAGGGGTGACAGATCAGCATAGCTATATGATGTGTATTAATGCGTGTGTGCTTATTGTTTTTTAAAGATTATTTTTTGTCCACACACACACACACACACACACAAAACAAACATTTTTAGTATCTTAGCCTGTAGTGTTACTGGCTTAGATATCCATACATGTATCCCCCTGTGTGTGTTAATGAGTGTGCAATACATAAAAAAACATTGGCTGTAAAGTCAGATATTCCACTGCTCGCTATTTCTGTATGAGGCTAGGAGAGAGAGAAGACGAAGAAGAAAGAAATACTTTTGAATTGGAGGGAAAGAGTGAAGCGAGGTTTTGCCATTTTCTGCCTCCTGTAACATTAATAATTGAGAGTCGAGCAAAGCCTCGCTGCCTGCTGTTGTCTCTCCCTTTCTCTCCTGCCTCCCCTGTCTGACACAAACATGCGTAAACACACACACACACACACACATGCTCACACGCATACATTTGCCGACAGGTGTGGGTGGGTGAAGAGCATCCATAGGGGAATGTGTGACATCAGAGCTCGGAAAAACTTTCTGATTTATTAACAGAGTCACAGTGCTATCATACTGCCACACTCCCTCTCTCTTTCTCATATACGTGTGCATTCATAGCCATACTGTATATCCCTCAGTGTACACACCATGCTGTTAATCTGTTATGTTGTATCCACAGTCATACAGACAGTCACATTTATTATGGTCTGTGAACGTGTATTCTGGTTTGTATGTTTTTGTGCCAAGAAAGCAACGTATGTAACATTACAAGGAAATGTTAACGTGTGTCTACATTTGTAATCCTCTCCACTTCCTGTCTGCTTTGAGTTATTAGGCAACAGATGACAGCAGTTAGGAAATTACCAGGTAAAGAAAAGTAACACACTGCGTTTCTCAAAATGGATTTCTTGCCATGTTGTGATCACTGGACATAATTTCCCCCCACCACTTCCACTTCCTGTCTCCTTATAACCCTTAGATCTGAGGGCAACAGACTTGCCGAGTAGTTAGAGACACTGTCTTTTCAATGTGAGGTCATGGGTCTAAACCCTAAACAGCCAGCGCTACTGTTACAGAAAGTGTCTTTGGGCAGATGTTGACTCCCAGCCTGCTCACTAATTATAAAGTATTGGATGCCTTAAATTTAAATTCAACTGCTCTAGTTTTTAGTGACCTAACAATCTCGTTGAGCGTAACTCATTTATCATCTCGTCTTTCTTATCCTCCTATCCTTCCTTCTAGATGGGGAAACTGGACAACCGCAGCCTGACACTTAAGTACCCAGTGTGGCCGCGCTTCAACTCCTTCGGTGATGCTGAGCTGGACGACAACCACCTGTCCATCGTCACTTTAGAAGAGAAACCTTTTGTTATTGTGGAGGACGTAGAAAGGCTCACCGGTACCTGCATGAGGAACTCTGTGCCCTGCAGGAAGCATATCAAAGAGTAAGTCTGCCATCTATCTATCTAGATAGTTAGATATCTAGCAAGCACACGACTGTTGCTCTCATTGCAAATCACCTGGTATTTCTGTTTGATCCAATACAAATTCAAATAAAAACTCGGGGCCTGTCTAAATTTCACTGGTTTTAATCAAATTCTAATATATTAAGGGTTCAAGACTATAATAGTAACTGTACAACACAATGACACTGACTGAAATATACTGTAGTTTTCATGTGATGCAGTGTACAAATTAACTGATTTGACACTTTGTAAAAATGGGACTCAGCATTACAGAAAATTAAGTGCCATTTATATCGGTGTGTTTTGGTAACCAGGAGGTGGTAAAAATGACATCATCCATTTTTCATTTTCTTCAGCACTGTCACTGTGTTCCTCTGTTCGCTCTCTCTCTCTCGCTTCTCTCATGAGCACGGGAAGAGGTGCAGTGTGCGATCTATGCAGCAGCTTCTTTCCTCCCCCTGAAAATGGAGGCAACTGCTGAACTCAGCAATTTACTTCCTTCCTTACCAATTTTCTCTCTAACGCCCAAATACTGCTAGCCCCTTGCTATATTATGTTCCTGAAGTATACACACACAGTGAGAGTGGCTTAGGTTGTGTGTGTGTGTGTGTGTGTGTGTGTGTGTGTGTCACTGAGTGGCTTGAGCGCTGCTGAATCAAAGCATGTAATTGGTTTGCAGATAATTTAATATTATTTCCCTCCACTGGAACACACACACACTCACAGACACACTTACAGCAAGACTGGCATGTATACTACACACTTTGTGTCACTCTTACCACTGCATACATGCATGCATACAAAGTTACCGGCTATAACTACACAGACATGCACACACACACACACACACGCGCACACACACACGCGCACACACACACGCACAAACAAACAGAGCTGATTTAGCAGTAATAGGGTACCAGGGAAGAGGCCAACAGAGATTTTCATCCAGAATGACTGTGAAGTAGGGCAGAGGATAAAGCATCTCCAAGGAGGAACACACACACACACACACAAGTTCATATACACTTTCTGTTGCCACATGTCCACTCACTCACAGGCCAATGTGTTCGGGTGCATTTCTCCCTCCCACAGTGCAATTCCCTGTCAAGCATCTGCGCTGTCCATTTGGAGAGAGAAGGATAGATGGAGAGGAGGAAAGAGGCAGAGAGAGAGAAAGAGAGAGGAGTGGTGGAGGGGTTGGATCGGGGGATGGAGGACAATCCATGCATGCAGAACCACAAATTCACTCATCCAGGCTAGGCCTAAGAACAAGCCATACTCACACTAACACACACAATCACACACATACCCAAACCGGCCTCTCTGGAGACCCCTCCGGCCCTGTAGTGTTTCTATATCAAGTTGGCCTGGCAACTTCGCAAACAGCCTCCATAACATCACATGCTCACACTGCCCGAACTGTACTATGGCCTGCCTAAATGAGTACACTGTGTTCATGAATGCAGCTATTACAGTTCTGGCCTATATGCTTGCTCTGCAACTGCCCCCACCTGCTAAACCTGCCAGAAACTTGACGTAGTTGTCCTTGTTTCTGTTTCTGTTATTATTATCACAGATCCCATTCCCTGCACGAGTCTCCCCCCTCTTTTCCACTTTATCATATAGTTATATTACAGTAACATGACTACATTTATAATATATTATGCTTAAAGCAGTCATGTCTGCAGGACAGGCATGACATTTCCATATCAAACACATATTTTCCCCTATTTTACTTCTGTCTGCCTAGTGTGCCTAATGCATCTTAAAAATAAGGGATGTTTCCTTTTGCTTTTTTTTCTGTGTAGAAAACCTGTAATTTAATGTGGACTCATTAATTATTGAATGCTTTTAAAGTTATACATATGGCATGGTATCAAATAAATGTAGTGGAGTAAACAGTACAATATTTCCCTCTGAAATGTAGCAGATTAGAAGTAGAAATGATCATAAAATTAAAATATTTAAGTAAAGTACAAGTACCTCAGAATTGTACTTAAGTACGGTACTTGTGTACTTAGTTACTTCCCACTACTGCAAAAGTCTTTATTTTAGATTGATGAGGAAACAAAACCCATATTGCTTCTCTGGTAATGAATTAGCCTGATTTAGTTGACACATGGTATGTTTGAAGGGCCATTTAGATGTAAATTAGCTTCTTTATTTCATTTTAAATTAGCTCTAACAGCTGCTATGGATAATATCCGGTTATATCTGTAGAAAATCACCCTGGGTGATTGCGCAACGCCTCACACAAAATCCTTCACAACTGCTGACAGATCAGCACCTGGCTTTTTTCAAATGAACCTTTTCTCTCTTGTGTGAAACTATTAGACCATAAAAAGTAAATTCCTTTCTGGTCTGAAGACAGGAAGGATTTCCACTTGGGGTGACATTCGTTTGACAGATCAATGGTGACCAGTGAGGGTAACACAGGAGTTTGCACTTGGGGCAAGAATTGGCTAATGTTTTAGCCAAGGTAACTTCAGAGTCACGGCCGGATGTGTGGAGGTTTTTTTTTTTTTTTCTTTCTTCCATCAAGTTTGTGCCCAGGTTGTTGTTAAACTAAAGGACGAGGTTATTTTCTCCTAATTAGCACACATCTAAAAGTTAAATGAGCGTCCCAGGTGGCTGAAAGTTGATGTGCACTCTTGTGTGTGTGTGTGAACAGTGTCTGAACTCTCCTGCTCTCAAATTCATATACACAGATGGTACAAGGCTTGCAGATGCAGTGCCGTCATAAACCTCCTTCTCTAGAGAGACGGAGAGGTAGAAGGAGCATATTTTTTTCAAGTCTTCTGATGTCATTCCTGAATATAATGACCTGAACTTTAAGGTGAAAAAGTCCCAGGGTGATATTTGTTCATTGGTGCGTTCAAATAAATTTAACAAGTAGAATGGAAAGAGAAGCAAACTGTGTTTTGTTTGTTTTTACTCCAAAGAGAGATTGCTGACAAGTCTTCAGTCATACAAGGTTTATAAAGGTGGAAATAAAAGTTGAAATCAATAAGAAAACATCCACCTGGTCTAACACGGTCAGTCTTTTTTTACGCAAACAGTCTGCAATGGATGTTAAATGCAGACTGTATGAAATCTTCTGTTTAATGCCCTTTCACTCATTTTCTCTCACAGACTCTAAACCCCAGTTGATAATTGGTTGAAGCAGCTGCTGTTCGCAATCATCAGCTAACGATGTGTGCCTTTTGTTTGTGTTTCCTTAGCAACACAACAGAGGCTGGTGGGACATACATCAAGAAGTGCTGCAAAGGCTTCTGCATCGATATTCTGAAGAAGATTGCAAAGTATGTAAAGTTCACCTATGACCTGTACCTGGTAACCAATGGCAAGCATGGCAAGAAGATCAACAACGTCTGGAATGGGATGGTGGGAGAGGTAAGACAAACCCCAGTGTGTGTGCGTGTGTGTGTGTGTGTGTGTGTGTGTGTTTGATTCGGCCAATTCTGAACCAGTGTTCACTCAATAAAGACCCCTGAAGTCAGACAGCAGGTCAATATCTGATGGCACCCAAATGCGTGTGCAACCAAACATCAGAACATCTGCCTGACGACCATTGAGCTCATCATAAAAGTCAGGTGTAACTCACATGGAAATAATATGTAACCAATTTAAATTCACGTGACTGGCTGACATTTATTTTTATGACATGTGTATTAAGGAAGTAGAGGGGCACAGTTATCTGTCTGTGTATGCATGTTTTGTGATGATGAATCTAATTGTATTCATATCAAAATACTTTTTGCCTACTACTCTTTAAGGTGGCACAATAAGAGTGCACAGCAGCCTATTAGTACTTTAGAAAGTGCAGGAGCATGTCATGAATGATGTGTAAGAGTATTGATCGGCCTTCACTTTTAAGTTGTAGTACATTTGAAATGAGTAATCCGAGCCAAGGCTGAGAGGAAATTACAGATGTTTGTATGACAGCATATTCCTTTTCCAAAAGAAGCTTTAAGTGTTGACTTTGCAAAACTTTCACAGGGTGGGAAAAAAAAATAAAATTCAGCTATGAGGCTTTGGCAGCAGCTGTAAATGCTCAGAAAGTAAACAAATCTTAGCTACTCCTGCAGAAAAAGTCCCTTGCATATCTTTAATTACCAGCTTCAACTTGAAGGTAAAGTCCCAGAGTTCATTTTAAGACTGTAAACTTTATTGCTGTCTATATTATTTTATGGCAGACTCAATTCACTGAGGTGAAGTTTATCTGGCATTTATCTTATTTAGCAGTGACTCCCACTTGCATATTGATTATATTGATTAAAATTCAGCCTGAGATTAAAATATCAATAAATATCAATAAAATTCATACTCTGGTGCAGATTTGGCAGGTGTTTGGATTTATTTTGGTTTTAAGAGTATTATCATGAAAGATAATGATTTGCAGAGACCACATATAGTTAGTAGACTACTGGTGAAAATAACTAACGTTTTTTTTTTAAATGTTCGTTATTATCACAGTTTCTTCTGTAGTTCTTAGGATGTACTGCTAATCTGTAAGAATCTGTGCCAGTCTCTGTATGAGGGCCACAATGTGTATCAAGTAACTGAACTGGGATCTGAACAAGCACTGCAATGATCAGTGTAGTTTCAGTAGCTGATTATGTCTTTCAAAGGTATATTGATGATATTGATTGTTTGTTGCATTTGACTGCCTTTCACATGTGTGAATTCCACAATGACTGAACAATATCATTTCAATTTTCTTCTTCTTCTTTTCCTGTATCCCCCACTTGACCATTTTACCTTTTTATTTTGATACATAATCCCTCTCCTCCTTTCTCCCATTTCACTCACTCCTTATGTATCTTCTGTTTTCCCCCTTTTTTGTCTTCCCTCTCATCTACCTATCTTCCTTTCCTCAACCTTACAATCTTGCCTTTCTCTCTTTCCTCCATGTCTTTCTCCTCCTCCTCCTCTACATCCATCTCTTCCTTTCTCCCTGTCCTCACTACTCTCCCTTGCTTAATCCGTAATCACTCACCCTCCTCATCCATCCATCCTTCCTCCCTCCCTTTAACCCTGCGTCCCTCCCTCTCCCCCGCCCTCCAAAGGTGGTCTATAAGAAAGCCGTCATGGCCGTCGGATCTCTGACGATCAATGAGGAGCGTTCTGAGGTCATCGATTTCTCCGTCCCGTTCGTGGAAACCGGGATCAGCGTCATGGTCTCCCGTAGCAACGGAACCGTCTCCCCGTCAGCCTTTCTCGGTAACTGTCACAGAATAACTGTTGCTTTGTTGTTGGACTCGGGAGAGGGGGAGAGGAGGATCTGTCTTGTTTGCTTCTTGGGTTTGTGTGAGTGTAGCAAGGTATTTGTTCTGGGTGAGTGTGTTCCCTGAGATACAGAGCTGACAACCCAATTCACTTCTGTTACACAGCTGTCAATACTTGCTCTTTCATCGTAGGGATTTAGCTCAACTCCTGCTTCCTGCCACAATGACTCTCACTGACCTGAGAGGGACTTTAACCTGAGTGACCATGAATATACCTGTTATGGGATGCTCAGTCACGTTCATTTGATGCGTAGTGCATCAGCATCGACATCCAAGTTCCTGCACACACATACATGAAGCCACGGAGTCAAAGGCACACACTGGCACAAGCGCGAGCAGCCAGCAAGATTGCATAAAAGTGAAGAGAGATGCACATGCCGGCACACACAGGCACAAAGACGCACACACAGGTACACACACTGACATGTATGCAGCATGCATTTACTGCTGTGAAAGTGGCAATGATGAGGACTTAGCAGGAGAACCCCATAATGGCTGCTTGCCAGCACGCACACACACACTTGCACACACACACAGTGCACGGCCCTGTGCCAGCAGTGCTCTCCCATACATTAGAGCAGGGTTTAATCTCTGCAGTACCGTTGTGAGCTCAGAGGGAGGACAGGAGTGCTGACACCAGGGCTTCCTATACTGTACGCCTCCTCACACTGTCAAATAGGAGGTGTTGCCTGTGTATATGCAAGTGTGTGTGTGTGTGTGTGTGTGTGTGGGGTGGGGGTGGGGGGGGCTCTGTGAACATGCAGGAGTCAGCTTGATATCCATGCAGTTCTTTCCTCAATGTGTGTGTGTATGTGTGCATGCATGATTGATTTATTCATCCAGTTCATGGGAAGACAGAAAGTGAGCGAGCATGAATCAGAAAAAAGTGATGTGTAAGATAGGAAAATTTAATCCAACATGTGTTAATACTTAATCTCTGTCCTCTTCTTTCTTTCTTTCTTCCTCTCTCAGAGCCATTCAGTGCATCAGTGTGGGTGATGATGTTTGTTATGCTCCTACTGGTGACTGCAATGGCTGTCTTCATGTTTGAGTACATCAGTCCTCTTGGCTTTAACAGAAACCTGGCGCAAGGAAAAGGTAAGCATGTACATGAAGACACACACGTACAGTAGGCCACATTCCAGCATAGTTGCATAGAAAGTCTTGATACCCTACTAACACTGTACATCCTGATAGTATCATGTCTTATAAGAGAGTATTCTTATCTACAATTTGTATGTTCTTATTTTCCTCTAAACCTCTGTCTCTGTCTTTCCCCTGTCCCCTCTTTCAGACCCCCATGGCCCTTCCTTCACCATGGGCAAGGCCGTGTGGCTGCTCTGGGGTCTGGTCTTCAACAACTCTGTGCCAGTGCAAAACCCAAAGGGAACCACCAGTAAGTTTATAGTGTCTGTGTGGGCCTTTTTCGCTGTCATCTTCCTGGCCTCCTACACTGCCAACCTGGCTGCCTTCATGATCCAGGAGGAGTTTGTCGACCAGGTCACCGGGCTCTCCGACAACAAGGTAACGGACAGCAAATGGGAGGTGTAGTTTGTTGATTTGACTGGCTGGATTGTGGTTTGTTTGTCAGGTAAGAAGTTAGTAGTGCAAGTAATAGCCCAACCAAATGTGAACGTTTTTTTTTGCACTGGGAATGTCATATATTGGCATAATATTTTGTAGTTCTGCTGTTTTAAAATCCAGAGAGGGTAGAAAATAATCATAAGATAGCAAATTTAAACACAAATTTATTCCAATTACCTTTTCCCTACTTTTAAAGCTACATGGAGGAGGAATCCATCAACCTTTATGTGCTACTCAAAGGCTCAAACTTTTACAGTCACAAATGCAACTTGTTGTGCATGCTTTCTAGTCAGAATTAACAAAGTGGACCCAAAAATTGACAAGCCTTTTAGTGGCCATTTTAGAAACCAAGTAGTACAGTGATGCAGCAGCATCAGCAGTTAAAAGAGTAAATGTGTCATGTATAGAATTAATGCTGTATATGTGTGACATAATAATAATAATATCTAACTCTACATGTAATTTCAATATTGCCGCTAACATCTGGCATAGTATAAGTGCAGAAAATCCATAAATGAGGGATTCCTTCGACATTTGGATCCACAATCCAAATATTTGGAATTGTGTTTGGATTTAAATGCTCAAACCATCCAGAGTAGGCATGTACTGTATATTGTGGATAACAAAGATCTTTTATTTGAGGTATTCCACACACATCCACACAGATATTTTCACATTTTCTGGTCTTAAACACTTGCAAAATGTGGTTCTCCTACTAAAATTACTTTTATTTCATAGCCTGTCTAAGATATAATAGAAATACTATTCCGGTACTTCAGATGGATTTTAGTTAGTAAAAGATTTGGATAAAAATTCAAATCTCTTTCTTCCATGAGTATAGGCATTGTCCTATGTGAATGATTACACAGCTACAATTGTGATAATAATATGCACTGAAATGTAACAATATATACATAAGAAAGGGAAGATAAAAAAGTGATATATGGACAAGGTGGCCATGCAGCAGGAGGACGACAGGCTGAATGATTAAAGGAAAAGGTCAAGCCAAATGTAGAGGAATAGAGAAGAAAAGCAAGACAAAAGGGTAGAGAGTTCCTGAGGAGAGAGAGAGAGAGACGGATGTATGGGGATATGCTTCCAAGGAGAGAGGGCTTGAGACTGATGTAGAGGGTTTTGACAACATACAGAAGGAGAAAGGGAGGGAGGGATGGAACAAGGGGTAAAGCAACTGGCAGGAGGGCGACTGAGGAATAGCGAGAGGCCAAGACACACAAGATGGTACAAGACAACAGGCGGACAGATATGGGCCAGGTTGACGGCTGAGGTAGGGAGAAAGGAATGGCACGAGGAGGGAGAGAGTAAAAGAGATATGGAAAGACAGGGAGGGTCAGGGAAGAAAGGAACCAGACTAAAAGGGTAAATGGCCGTTCAGACAGATATGCTGTGCGAGGCTGGACACTGAGCCATCTGTAATCAGCAAAATGATGAAGAAGATTCCCCATTGAGATGCTTGTTGGTAAATTTTCCTTAAAGCTGCCTTAACTGAGTTTGGACCACTAGGAGGCAGAAAGGCTGTAAAACAAACACACAGCAAAGAAGCCTTAGACCATATAAGCTTATCAAGGTCTTATGGCTAACATGCTAGGAACTACTTATACATCCAGCAGGCACAGACCAACACGGTCACCCCATTGGAGGCAGGTTTCTTATCACTTGAATGTCCAATGCTTTTAGTTTTAGCACCTGGTCGGTCACACAAATCCTGAGAAAAAATATTGCAGTGAATTAAGCACTTGCTATTTTGTGCTGGTTGGGTAGTGTGCAATGTGTGATTTAAGTCCCACCCAAAAGCGCTTTGATTGGCAATCCATATTACAGGAGGGATTCCAGAGGTCTTGAATCAGGCTGAGCAACCTTTTTATACCACATAGATTCATTTTATTCAGTATCATACGAAGTTTGCTTAATGTATATGCTAGATTTTGGTAGTTGTCTGTGCAAACTAGGAATGGGGACCACAAAAAATATCTATGCAAATGGTAAATTGCAGCAATGACTTACCAGTGGGAACACAACAGATTTGTGTTCCACCTGTGGAGAGGTACGATAAAATAGATAAAATAGATGCAGGTAAATATGTGGTTCTGCTAAAATGATACACTATCTGCATGGGCAGAGAAAAACAAGATATTTCACAATGGTTACAGCTGTGATTGTAGAGTCTGAAAATATCAGAGCACACAGAGCACATTCACCCTCCTTAGGCAAGTCTACTGTCATCTGAAGTGAATAGAGGATTCATAAGTTAAGCACTTTGGTTTCACTTTTCCTATAAAATTGACAAAGCTGTGATATTTGTTCATCCATCTCGGCCAGTGACGACAGGGAGGAGCTGTTTTTCTTTTCTTTTTTCATCTTTTATGAAGAGGGAGTAATGAATGTGTACTGGGCAACTGTCTCCCTAACAGGCTGTCTCATGCACAAGTGTGTGTGTGTGTGTGTGTGTGTGTGTGTGTGTGTGTGTGTGTGTGTGTGTGTGTGGTGGTGGTGGGGGGGGGTCTGTGGCATTTTAGGCTGTTCAACCACCAGGGATTTATCTTTACAAGGCTGGCTTATTTGTCTGAAGAGGACATGCTGTTCTGGTTTCCCAACAGCTGATAGTAGAGCATGTTTTTAGTGCACAGACTGGGTTGTTGCAGTTTGTTGTCATGGCATAATAACTGCAGTAAGTACATCCAATGATATATGTACAGTAGATTTGTCTGTCTGTTAGGGTTTTACTGACTGGTGATGGGATTTTGAAGGCTGATTTGGATATTTCATGATTAAAGCTTCTAAGTTTTTATCCCCAACAATGTGCAAAGATTTCTCCTCTGGAAAAAGTATTTAGATGCTCTTGGAATAATAATGAAAACACACACACACACCCACACACACCAGGACCTTGAGAATCCCTGCTTTAAGACAGATACATCTGACATGTTGAAAAACAGAGTGGCATGCGAGGGAGATGGATTGGCAGACAGGAGCATTGAAATCTAGAGTCTAGACACCCCAATGCACACGTACACAAAACATAGACAAAGACACAGTTAGACATACAAAAGGGAGTCCTTTGCTTATATAACAGCAGAACCTGCATAATAAGGAGATAGAGAGAGTAACAGGAAGAGCAGAGGAAGAAGAGCAACAATAGAGACGTGGGAGAGGAGAGGTGGATGGACAGCTGAGGTAAATATACATTACAGCATTAGGATCCCATGTGGGGGTCACTTGACAGCCACAAAGGCTTGCGAGAGATTTCTCTGACTGGTTATTTGAAATTTGTTTAATTTATGTTTAAATATATTGAAAACACATTAAGAGTATATATTTAATATAATAGCTCTATTTATTTAAAATATAAAAAGAATCCCCTCTATGCTCTTGAAAATGTAACCATTAAAAGTACAAAAAATCACATAACAAAAAAAAAAAACAAACAAAAAAACAGGATCTATAGGAAACTGATTTCAATCATCTGTGAACACAATCTCAATATCTGCTTTGTAATTTCGTGAGAGTGCATTGCTGTCGTTCATGGCCGTGTACTGTAGCGGAGCAGTGAGTGCTCTTATCTCCACCTGTCTGAAACACAAACCCTCCTCTGCCTCTGCTCTTTCATTTTCTCATCATCTCTGCATCAAGCTTTCATTAGTAGCAGCTGGTGCAGTTCTCAAAAGTCCTTCACTGGTAATTATCCAGCCAGGGAAGAGCCCTTTCCCAATCTGCATTTCTGCATTTGCCCAGCCGCCCCTCAGCTTCAGCTCTGGCAATCAAACACACAGATGATTTTTACAGATGTTTACAGATATTTACAACACCAATGCTAAAAATGTGCAAATAAAATCCTTCATGCGTTGCCTATAGGTTGAGTCACCACTGTGTTGTATGAATATGTGAAAGTGAAGCAAAACAGACATGTAGATTATGAAAATGACATGGATATGTAGTGAAATCATTCCACAGTACTACAGTACTACACACACACATAGTCACTCACACGCACACTATGTGGTTAGAGTGGAAGTCATAATACACACTTCTAATTGATAGGGTTCGTCTGTTTCTGGCACTGAGGGCAGATTGTTACCGCAGTGCTTGAGGGTAGGTTGTTACCACAGCATCAAGCACACTACTACAAAACCCTTGACCTGTACTCTGACTAGATTATACCTGAGAGACACACAGAGGGGGGAGGAGGGAGACAGAGAGAAATGATGGGAGAATTTAAAAAAGGAAATTCAGTTAGAGGAAGGAAAGAGAGACAGAGAGAGAGGGAACAAAAGAAAGTGGCCTCTCAACTGAAGATTTAGTGAAAGGCAACATTTATGTTTGATATTGTACATGGTCTCTTACAAATAAATCAGATGAATTAAATAAATGAATAATATAACCGGGGAAAGAGGGACCTAAAAGGGAAGGGAAGATGCCAAGAGTGGAATTTAAATATGGTTACTCACAAGATTCAGAAAGAGACAAAGACTGGCAATCTGAGAGATGAAGTGGTAAGGTTTCAATAAAGGTAAAGTTGGCTGCCCATGGGTTGAAGTTAGCTTGGATTGTATGTGCAGACTATAAAAAGGTTACATTCATTTTTCCATCCTGTTTTGTCGCTGCTGTATTTTGCAGTGTCCTACAACACATCATTTGCAGGTATTTCTATTAAATTCAAAGCCTTGATAAAGTTTATCACAGTGGCAAATTGAAAAGAATAGTGTGTGTTTATATCACCATGTACACAATATACAGAATGCATAGCAGCTTCACTGTGACACAGTGTGTTTGATTCAGATTAAACTTCAGCATAGCATTTGCAGCAATATTTTGTTTCGGGTCACAAGGCAGACATTGATGGGATTTTTACTTACCAGACTAGACCCTATTTTTTCCAAAATGGGGCCTTTTTCAAATGTGGGATGGGGAGCGTTAACCACAATGAAACTAGTCAAGAATCGATACAGTCACAGGAAAGTCCATTGCTACTGTGACTGATATCTTATCAACAGGGAACCAATTGGTATAACCTACCCATCTAGTGCTGGCACCCACCCACACATACACAGTTAGAAACACAAAAGCACACACACATTTGAAATACGTTTTGTCACTCACAGCTTCTCTTTGTGTTCATGTTTTGTTTAACCTTTGCTGATTCCTCTCTCTCTCTCTCTCTCTCTCTCTCTCTCTCCATTGTTCTTCTTTCCTCCACCTCAGTTTCAGAACCCGTACGCATACTCACCTCCGTTCCGCTTCGGGACGGTTCCAAATGGATCCACAGAGAGGAACATCAGGAAGAACTACCCCGCAATGCACCAGTACATGGTGAAATATCATCAAACTGGAGTCCAGGACGCACTTGTCAGCCTCAAAACGGGGTACGGATTTGTGTGTATGTATGTGTCTGTGTGTGTGTGTGTATGTGTCTGTGTGTGACAGCTCCACTGAGACTGGGGATGAATGGGCTTCCTCATTGGGAACAGCAGGAGCTATTTTTAGCACTGGTCTCTATAATGGGACTGGTGGTGGTGTGTTATGGAAGTATGCTGACGACAAATGATTCGAGAGAGCGATAAACAAATTCGAGCGCTGCTCACTCTGCAGGTCAACCTTTGAGAGTGCACAAGCACGGGTTTGTAGGATCAGAATCAGATTTGTGCATGAGGAGTTGTGTCACTACATTTGAGCCAGCAATAGGGATCATCATGCTCGTAATGATCTAAGCTGCTCACGCTCACGTTTGGCAGTCTGAATCTCCTGAGCGCAAACTCAAACTGCAAGCAGAGCGTCACCTGTTCAATTTGATCTGGAAGTGAAGGGTAAGCTATGGAAAGCTGATGAGGTCATTATTCGTCTCCTTTTCCCTGCCTTTTCAATGTTTTATAAGGAAAAGGAGACTTATAATGACCTCATCGGCTTTGCATAGTCATCCCATTAGACCTTTTCTTCTACTTTCAAAATAAAAACAGGGAAGTGGCAGTTTTTTTAGCCACCAGATGTAGACAAAAGCGATATTTGGTGTCTGTATTATCTTAAAAATCAAAATGCGTTCACACTAAATGACTAAAATTACATTGAATTTGTTGGCAAATACTTGGCAAAGAGTAATTTATATAGACAAATTAATTTAAAAGTATTAACTAGCAACACATTATAGCGGCCGTGTTAGCTTCGTGTTTACTTCTATTTCTAGTGTGATTTTGTTTTCCTGTTTTTATGAATCATTTTAACTGAGAAAATTATTATAAGAGAGACATTTATGAATGAGGCTCACTCCTGAGCAGAATGCTGCCCTCAGAAACCTAATGAGCCTGATACGTGGTGGTTGGGCTTACTGTGATCTGATCCGACTCCATGTGGGATTCAAAAATTCTTCACGCATAAAATTATAGGAATAAGAATTCCACAAATGCTGTGGCTATATTCAGAATGAGTGCAAGCAAATCAGACATACCGGAATGAATAAACTAGACGACGGTAAGGGCATCAGGTTGATCGCCAGAATCTACAGTGCAGATCCAAACGCACACAATAGTTGAAATTGTAGGCTAAACAATACGGCGTATAGGCATACAATATGTAAATTACCAGTTGGTCACTATATCACTCAAAATACTTTTTCTTTGTGTAGACTTCACCCTGACGTCTAGATGTGTCCTTTCGCAGCTTGCTAGGCAAAAATGTTTGGCAAGCGACCTCTTCTGTGCTGCAAGAAGAAGCTGCCAAAACAGCTGGAGAAAATTGAGACAGCAGACTCAGGAACAAACATGTGCATGCTCAAATCTGATTCTGCTCTGTGGATGTGTGCTGGCAAATGTTGACTTGCAGACTTGAGTGTAGCGCTCAGAATTTGTTTTGTGCTCTCTCAAATCATTTGTCATCACAAACTTCCATAGTGTGTGTGTGTGTGTGTGTGTGTGTGTGTGTGTGTGTGTAAGAGAGGGAGGCTTATCACAAAGCTAACCAAGGACAGAGTGGAAGAGCAGAACAATGTAAGAGGGTTGGATGGATAGAAAAGTGGAGATAAAGACAGTGAAAAGAAAAGGAAGGAGAGGCAGAGGGTTGACTCTCATCACACCATCACATGGGAAAAAAGAGGAAAGGGGGGGCAGGGTAGGAGGCCAAGGGTAAAATACCTGATTGGAGGAAATGAAGGGGAGAAGAAGAAAGTAATAATGGGATGGAAAAAGAGAGGACAATGGGAAGACAGGCTGCCTCATGGAGGGGGAGGAGGAGAAAATACACACACAACAAATATGAGGATATAATTCATGATTCATGATTTTTATGCAGTTATGTCTTTCAGCTTCTTCTCCCTCATCCATAAGTCATAAGTAAACTGAATGTGAACACGTAAAGACAGGTTAAACCACTCCAGCATCTATAATACTGTCGCTCTCGCCCGTGTTGTCGTATTAGCATACAGCACAGTGGTAAACACACACAAACATACATACCTCTGTAAACTAATACTACACGCACACAAGAAAAACACACACACACACACACACACACACACAGCGAGCTGCAGGTGTGTGCAGTCAGTAATACCCTCATTGATAATTCTATTCTGTGGTATTAGCAGATGAGCAACACTGCAGCAGCATTCAGCTGTTTGAGGCTCGATGGCTGGATTAGCTCTGATCACACATAATGCTGACAGGCTTTACATGCAAAATCTGTTACAGGCACGAGAACCAAAACTATGCACAGGGGAGTTGAATTGATTTGATTACATTTCAGGACCAAAATTACTCACAGTACCAGCAAAAGTTAGTCTTTTTTTTATAAGTAAATGAATGACAAATATTCATTAATCATTTGGCAACACTTTATAATACCGCCTGCAACGCATAGCTTAAGTCTTCCCAAATCACAGTGTATTTATAATACTAATACTAACAGTGTACCAGTAGAGTACATACCGATACATACATGTAGGTATAATAAGGGAACAACATGTGAAGTTAGGGAATAAGCAGGTAACAATCTAAGAACTTAAAAAGAATTTATACTTGTAGGTATTTTTTAACGAACAGGTACCTATTCTATTATTACAGGGTACATGAGCATGACCTACCTTGAGTGCCGCACGCAGGTCATGCACTGGGACAGAACATAAAATCGATCATCTTCTTCAACTGCCTTGGCTGTGAGATGGACACTCCTGGTTTTCAGTTCAGCTGTATTTACTTTAGAAACCCCATCATCTACTCCACAACAAGCACCCTGTGTAACAACAGTGTCACTCCACATACCCGCATATCTTTTGGGTCACGGGGGGCTGGAGCCGATCCCAGCTGACCAGAGTCAGTCAATCACAGGGCTGACACATACGTAGAGATGGACAACCGTTAACGCTTATATTCATTTAGAGTCGCCAATTAACCTGCATGTTTTTGGACTGTGGGAGGGAGCCCACATAGGCACAAGGGGGACCTGCAAACTCCACAATCAAATTCAACCTATCCTTCCAAATGCGAGATTGTCGTTCAGTAGGTCACACTGTACCCTATAATAATACAATAGGTACCTGTTAGTTAAAATATACTCACATTATCAATTCAACGTTCAACGTTTTTCAACAACACACTCCATTGACAAGTCAAATACATGCAAGGCACACTGCAGGTAGAATACCTTGTACCTTGAACTGTATGGCACTGTTTTATACAGAGGAGCAGAGGAGTTATTACCATTGTGTTAACTTTCCAGAGTTTCCAGAGATTCAACGCAAAGAGTTTTGGCATCTCATGAGCCTTCGACCTGAACTGTTTGTATGTCATTTTCTCCCCGTAGCCACATCAGTGCAGCCCGCTGAGTTGTTATGACGCAGTGTGTGGATTCTAGACATAAAATTGTCTTGGGGTTTAAGGTTTGAAATTGTGATTTTACACATTAAATGTCATGGTAAAACTCCACAAAAAGTTTGGATGTTTTAAAACATTTTACAGCTTGTGAGATGAGTGAAGTTGTGAAGTCATTTTGGATTAGGATTTATAATGTAGTTCTGCTAAAATGTTTTATTTGGGGTCCAGATGCTATTTGTACAGTAGTTCAGCTGATAGGTTGTGTACTGTGCTGAAGAGTTTCCCTGTAGTGGTGTAAAATAAGATTCAGAGTCACGCTAAATTGTCATTTTGCCGTATTAAAGATTACGTTTGAAGGTATAGATGGAAGGTGGCAAGAAAATCTGTGCTGCTACTTTTTATTCACCCAAATAAAGGTGTGACAGATCGTGATGGCTGGATCCCTCTCCAAGCCATTAGAGCCACAGCATGTCTGGCTAGCATTCACAAACATGTACGCACAAATCCATGCTCACAGACACGCACCAGCACACAGCCACATGTGCGCAATCACACACATCCTGAAGTGTACGCACACACGCCGACACACACGCCTGGTTTCCTACATGTTTGGACACACAGCCTGCGTGTGAATGGAGCCAGTGCTGGGTTAAGCTAATTACACAGCTGAACTATCGGCTGTGAGCCTCCGTTAGAGGGCTGGATCTGACATTCAGTAAATGCCAGCCAGTCACTGCACTATTAGCAGGGCTCTCTGTGTGTATGTGTGTGTGAGAGAGAGAGAGAGAGAGAGAGAGAGAGAGAGAGTGAGTGTGTGTGTGCGAGCACTGACAGTGAGAGCGCAGTGGTTAGTGATGGCATCAGTTACATTGAAAATGTCAGTCTGAGTCTGAGATATTTTCGTTTGTACGTTCCTCTTAGCAACCTGCTTATTTATGTGTGTGTGTGTGTGTGTGTGTGAGTTCAGAGGCCAAAAGAGAGAGAGAGACAGTGTAAATGTTTGTGTCTGTCTAAAGTTTGTTTAGGTCGTCCATATGCCTCCAAGGTCCTATCACCAGTGAAGCGTGCTGTATTGAACCGCAGCCACTCCCCACTGTGTGCTCTCTGTGTTTGGTTACGCTTGGATTGCAGTCCTATTGGAGATGATTTAACACTTTAGAATTGATCCACAAACAACAATAAGCCCCTCTTCTGCTTTCTGTCTCCTCCTGTGCACTTCTCACTCACTCTCTCTCTAAAAAAAAAAATTGAAACCCCTCATGCTTTGTCTTCATACCCTCCCTCTGTCTGTTTTCTTCTGTCTCTGTCCTCTGTTCTTTTTTCTCCTCTTTTGCAGGAAACTGGACGCCTTCATCTATGATGCTGCAGTGTTGAACTACATGGCCGGCAGAGATGAGGGATGTAAGCTGGTGACCATTGGCAGCGGGTAACTAAAGCTTCAGTGCTTTAAAAGACACTTTCAGTGTGGATTGTCTTCACTTCATGGTCTGATCCTGCCATTATTTGGTCCAAACCGTTGTGTAAAGATTTTCTTTATGTTTGTTTATGGTTCTAATACACAAATACATGCAAATGCAAGACACATGGATTCTGAAATTGCTTATTGAGTTCTGTGCCATCACACAAAAAGTCTTAAAAGGAAAGTTTGACATTTTGGAAAATATGCGTATTCATTTTCTTGCTGAGAGTTAGATGAGATTGATTGATTGATTGATTGATATACCCTCATGTCTATATAGTAAATATGAAGCTACCACAAGCAGCCAGCTAACTTAGCTTAGCACAAAGACTGAAGACAGGGGAAAATGGCTACCCTGGCTCTGTCCAAAGTTAACAAAATTCGCTCAACAGCCCCTCCAAAGCTCACTAATTAACATGTTGTATCTTGTTTGTTTAGTTCGTACAAAAACCGAAGAGTTAAAACAACAAATCTGCGTTTTTACGGGGGGGGTTATGTGCCGAACTATTTCTTGGTCTGGACCTGTTGCCCGGAAACCAGCGGAGACTCCAGGAAATTACTGGTCCCGAGACCAATGTCTTCAGGTGTCAGTGCAGTTATGTGGTGCCACCACATGAGTTCGGCTGACATTCAAATTCATTTTTAACATATTGAGATTTAATAGGACATATTATAGAATTTTGATTATATATTATAATAAAAATAATATATAAACAATATATTATTAAAATATATTATTATATAGCAGTCACTACATAACTAAATATGAGACACTTGGATTATATATATAATGATTATAATTATATGAAAAAGAAAGATTATTTAATGGATAGGTACACATTTTTTGAGTCTGACTTAAAGCAACACTCACATGCACATATGCACATTGAAACTATTATTGGTCATTGTCGATTGTTCCTCCTCTCCATACTGGCCGCAAAGGGATCCACTTCTAAAGCCATTTCAGTGTTAAGTGATGGGGGACAAAATCCACAGTCCGCATTCTGTGCAAAAATGACTGCAGCTGAAAATAATACGAGGCTTACTTGATTTGTCTAACACAGACTGCTGAAGCCTCATATGGCTTGTGGCTTTTCTCCTCCATCTCATACAGTTCTTTAAGAAGGGATATCTTTGTGGCCAGTATGGAGGGGAGGAATGATTAAAGCGGCCAACAGTGTTTCAGTGTACACATGGAGCGGAGCATGTCAGTATTGTTTTAAGACAGACATGAAAAAATGCAAACCTACCCTTTAAGGTCAGAGACTAGGACTGCTTGTCTTTGGGCCCAACCAAACATGTTTGTTAACTGTTTTACTGATCTTGATGTTGTATGTCTGTGACCTAAATTTCCACTTCATGACATTTACATGCATCATTATGCATGAGGTATCTCCTCAAAGATATTTCTAATCACAGTGACACCATCTGGAGAAATAAAGGTGAAAACATTTGTTTAAAGGTTAAAATATGTGTTTTCTGTGTGTGTCTTGTGCGCTTGTGTTTTGGATGCGCTTGTGTCCAGGTACATCTTTGCTACCACTGGTTACGGCATTGCTCTACAGAAAGGCTCCTACTGGAAACGACAGGTGGATCTGGCTATCCTGGCCATCATCGGAGATGGTGAGAGGCACACTCGCTCGGCGTTCTCATACACAAATTTAAAGTGCATGACACTATCCACAAAGGCAAAAGGTTACGTTGTTCCCTGCCAGCATTGTAATTCATGCACACATATGCACACACACACACACTCTCTCTCTCTCTCTCTCACACACACCTCTACTGCCTTGTCTGCTGACAGCACAAAGGGAAAGCAGTGAAGTATAAATAGTCCTTTGATGTTATTCTGGACACAAAAGGCTGCTCTAAACAGAGGGCAGAGTGTGTAAGTTATTCTAATATATTCCTCTCTGCAGCACCAGATCTGTGTGTGTGTGTGTGTGTGTGTGTGTGTGTGTGTATATGCATTACTCTATCTGAATCACCACATTCCTTTATTACAGTAGCCTCAGAAGTTCTTACATAAACAATTTCCTACCGCAAAACAGAGAGAAAGCAAGACAGCTCGAGCTTTTAGTGACAGATTCATTTACATTTTACATCGAAAGCATTTTGCTGATGCAAGTGTTCACAGCCACTCACATTAAGTGCACTGAAGTTGATTAAATGAACATTGGTGTCACAATAATCCTCTCTAACCAAATCTTATCAGGGCTGCAGAGCATGCGGGCCACAGTCAGTGTTTTTCTTCTGCTTTGTTTTCTTCTCACTGTTATTAATTCCATCCAATCTTTCAAACTTCAGTGTTGTTTTACCTGCTATCTAAAAAAATGAGATAAAAGTCAGAAAAGGAAAGAGAAAGGTGAGGAGAGAAGAGAGAGAGAGAGATGTCGAGGGTAAAAGAGATAAAAGAATTGCAAAGAGAGTGATGAGAGAGACAGAAAGACAGAGACGGTGCGCATGTTAGATGGCCAGAGAGGTGAAAGAGAGGATGAGGCGGGGAGCACGGGATGAGAGGAAGACAAGGAAAAGAGTGTGTGTCAGGTAGAGAGAGAGATTGGGAGTGAGAGGAGGGCAGGTCCTTGATAGATGACAGTGACTCTGTGTCTTGGCAGATGCTACTTGATCAGATAGACACAATGTGGGTGGAGAGCATATGGCTCTTCACGGACAGAGAGAAGACAGAGAGGAGATATTTTCAGGGAAATGAGAATGCTGTGATATCTCGTTGTCTTATGCAGTACCTGTTTGGCAACTTTCTTTCTCCTTTACTTAATCCCACTTTCAGACAGCGCAATCCTGATGAAATGTATCCATCTTCGAGCACCGGCAATAGTCTAAATTCATAAGTTTTGACAGTGTAGCAAGATTGTAATCCGTCAGACCTAAATGCCATCCAGTCAGGGCAGGAACGATTTGTGCTCAAGCATTTATGAGTTCTTTCAAAGTGCAGATAAGCATCCCAGAGAAACTTAAATTAAGTGAATGTCCTGAACTGGAGTGAATTTCGTGCTTGTGGTACATAATAATGTAATGCAGAAGACAGAATTTCAAAAAGGTTTGTCACTACACTCGCACATCTTAAAATGAATGTTTTGCTCACCTGGTTGAGCGTGTGCCATTAAGACTGAGTCCTTACTGGAGTGCCCCGGGTTCATTTCCAGCCCGGGCCCTTTGCTGCATGTCATCCCCTCTCTCTCTCTCCCGCCTTTCCTGTCTCTCTCTGCAACTGTCACCATCCAATAAAGGCAAAATGCCCAAAAAAGAAAGAAATAAAAATTCCACTCCTAGGTGCTTCAGACTAAACCATTTTTAAAAGCCCTGAAAGTGTGAATGAAACTTGTAGAGACGTGTGTTGCTGTGTTCCAACTGACTGGTCACCAGACTAATGCTTGAGCCGTCTGACTGCTGAAAAGAGAACAAAATCTGAATTTCAGCAATACTTCCCCCTGGAGCCAGAGCAACAGTGCAGGCAGTCACAGCTCCCCACAGCTTTTCCCTTGAATGCACTTGATTTAAAAGAGACAAAAAAGACAAAGTGACCGCCTGTTGATACCTAAAGATCTCATTTATCTTTATTCTCTTTTGGTGGCAATTCCCAGCATGTCATGATCTTATTAAAAAGATGTACCGTGGCTACAGCTATTGGTGTGTTTGCAAGTCTAGCAGGAGACAAACCTTCTTCAATTGTCCTAAAGGGTTAATGATGTCTTAGTGAGTCTGCACCCCTAAGACATCTAGCTGAACACCACCATGATATTTGTCTTTCCTCACTAGCAGCCTTAGTTATCCAGCCCTGAATGACACAGATTGGATTAGCCACGCGCCAAATGTCACAGAGGAAGCCAGAGAGGGAGGGGGAACTGAGGGAAGGGAACACAGAGTGAGGAATGAGAAAAGATAAGGTCTTTGTTGCTTTCTACTCTACCTTTCTTTCATTAGCACTAAAGAAACAATCTCTTTGCCCTATCAGGCAACATAGAGGAGACTGGACACCCAGTGGATGGTGATGCCCAAAGAAATTTTGTTTGAACAGCACCTGAAAAACCACACAATTAAATAAAAATATTAGCATTCAATCTTTATTTTTGAGACAGAACAAAATTCACCCAAAAGCAGACATTATGTGCCACAATCAAATATTTTTAGATCTCACTATTTTCATACAAATAACATTGTACTTTTTTGGGTGAAAAAAAACTACTGAAATTTAGAACAACAAATGAAACATCACATCTGCCTTTAAAGTAATACTAATTACTAACTATCTTTGCAGATGATAACACCATTTACCATCAGTTTATTTAAAACAGTTAAAACATTTAAAAACCAAGTAGATAATATTTCACAGCAGCTTTTACAGGATGTTTTTATGTACATACACTAAATGTAAATTTCTCTGACACATAATGTGGTATCAGGGAATAATTATGTCATATTATGTCTGCCCTCATTGATTTAAGGCTTTTTTTAAACCCCAACGAGCCATTCAGTAAAGGATTTGAGTCTCTCTCTGTTCTTTTGCTTTTCAGGTGAAATGGAGGAACTGGAAGCCCAGTGGCTGACAGGAATTTGCCACAATGAGAAGAATGAGGTGATGTCCAGTCAGCTGGATGTGGACAACATGGCTGGGGTCTTCTACATGCTGGCCACGGCCATGGGGCTGTCCCTCATCACCTTTGTCTCTGAGCATCTCTTCTACTGGAGGCTCAGATACTGCTTCACTGGGGTCTGCACCGGCAAGCCAGGTCTTCTTTTCTCCATCAGTCGGGTAAGGAACGGTTTGTATATAGGAGGTATATGTTTGCATGTGCAGGTATGTCCTACAAGCATTCTTTAGCCTGTTTTGTGATTTGGGAGAACAAAAACCTGCTACAGTTTAACACAGAATTAAACTGTTAATCGAAACAGACATCTTGAATTTGGCCCAGGAGTCAACCACTAAGTGTGTGTACATGTGAGTATGTGGCAGTGTGAATATCTGGGCCTGGGGTGGTCTGACAGGGTTAACAGTGGTCAGGTTCAAGGCTATAAGGTGCCACAAAGCACTGAAACTATACTGGGGGCTAATGCTGCATTATTGGGGCCAGACAGGCCTGTCTTAGTTCTATTTTCTATCAGCAGAATAAGAAAGCAGAGCAAGCATGCACACACATACACACACACGTGCAGAGAAAGAGAGCTACTGCTAAACTAAGAGACTAAGAAACTGAGTGAAACAAGGGGGAAGGAGGGAGGGCTGCACAAAGGAGGATGAGAGGGGAGGATGGGGATGGAGACGGGAGGGGGGATCACGAGGCAGCCCTGAATATCGACAAAAATAGATTCTAATTGCAGCATGTTTTTGGGTGAAATCACGGCAACCCACGCTAAATCAATCTGTTCTCTCTCATTCTGTTAAAAGGTCAGCATTCTCCCTTGTTGTATGTGAGAACAGAAGACATGGACGTGCATCTCTAAAAGCACTGCAGTGTCTCTGCACTATTTTTGAGGCAGAGTGTGACTCTGTTTTCAAAGTTAACAGAGGGGGGTAGTGAGGAGTGAAAAACTTTTAGAGAAGATGAAGTGAGGTTCTTGAAAAAGATGTTATTTCCAAGCCACTCTCAAGAGTGATTTAGGGCAAAAGACATCCTTAATGGCCTACCTTGTCTTGATAAGTTCCACAAAATGTGTGCTGAACCAAAAGGCGCTTGCTTTGCTAATGTGATAAATACCTTTTGGATGTATTTGTGAACTTGGAGATGGTCTCAGTTAGGAAAGAATTTGACATTTTGATATTACTCTATGACATTACTTTTACGCATTATATTGGCAGCTGTTGTTTGGCTGTTAGTCCAAATAAAAAGATTGGTTTTATTAACCTCCCTCACAGTTGTAGTGATTGTAATTCATCCTGTTCACTGTTGTTCCTTCTCAAAGAATGTGTCCCCTGGAGTGCCTTTAAGGGAGGCTTGGGGCATAGAGTTATGTGAGATAATGTAACCAGTTTTTCATATTTCAGGTTCATTCTTGATTCATGTTATTTTGTTTGAATAAATTATATTAACTATAAAACACTGGTACATTGTTGCAAACAGTTGTACTGTAAAATTGATGGAGCTGCAGAAAGACTTGTCTCATTGCATTGCATTACGTTTTGTCTACGTGTCCCCTTTAGAAAATATACACTGGTATTTCGTTGGGTTATGATGGACAGGGGTTTGTGCTGGTAGTGGGGCTAGAGACTGGTTGGATTATTTTTTGAGCAACACTCTGTGTTTTGTTGTCTTGGTTTGTTTATGATTAACCTTTGAATCCTTTCAACTTAAGAACTAAATTATTATGTTGTTTTTACTGCACCATCCTCTTAAATCAATCATAAATGGATGTTTAGAAGATTCATATCTTAAACAACAAGTATGTTTCAGAGAAAATGAAAGAAAGCCTAATTTAATACTGTTTCAAGTTTGTGTTAATGGTGATAAAAGACTGAGTCACTACCAATTTAATAAATTTCAATAAAACACACAGAGCTTGAATATGTTTGGCCAGAGTAGATAAGTAATCATTATTCTGTTTGTCTCTCTCCATTTCTCTCTCAATCCCTCTTTATGTTTGATTCTCACTCTCCGATTCCCTGTTATTTCTTTCCCTCTCCCACTCCTCTCTCCCTCTCATTTTCTTTTTACTTTCCCTAATTTCCTCCTCCATTCCACTTGTTCATCCATATGTCTCCATGCAGGGAATCTGGAGTTGCATCCACGGAGTCCACATTGACATGAAGAAAAAGACAGATCTAGACTTTAGCCCCCAGGACAAAATGCTTAAGCTCATCAAGTCAGCCAAACAGATGACCAACATGTCTAACCTGGGTGGCTCCCGCATGAACTCACCCAAACGTGAGTTCATGCACTCAGCTGGCCCCATGATCATGGACATGATGGCAGAGAAAGGCAACTTCATCTATGCTGACAACCGAAGCTATGCTCCCAAAGATATGATCTATGGGGACACTGGTGACCTGCAGTCTTATCTTGCTAACCGCCACAAAGACCACCTTAACAACTACATCTTCCAGGGAGGCCAGCATCCTCTGACCCTGAATGATGCCAATCCCAACACAGTAGAGGTGGCAGTGAGCGCAGACTCAGTCCAGACCAACGCCAAGCCGCCCCGGACCCTGTGGAAGAAGTCAGTGGACACGCTCCGTTCTGTGCCACCTGGGCCCCCTCCCATGCCTGACATGCTGATGCCAGACCCACGAATGTCGATGAAGACACAGCGCTACATCCCTGAGGACACAGCCCACTCTGACATCTCTGACTGTTCCAGCAGGGCGGCCTCCTACAAGGACCCAGAAAACAACAAGCACCTGAAGCCCAAGGACAACTTAAAAAAAAGATCGGTGACGTCAAAATACCCAAGGGATTGCAGTGAGGTGGAGTTGTCCTACTTAAAGACTAAGCAGGTCAGCGGCGGAACCAACCAAACCGGGAGAGGAGGAGGAGGAGAGAAAATCTACACTATCGACTCAGACCGAGAGCTGAGCCTGCACTCAGACCCCATTCACTACCGCGAGAGTCGTGGCCTTGCCGCTGACGATTTGGATTATCCCGAGATCTACTCCGACCACAGTGACAACTACAGGAAGTGTGAGCAGCCCATCATTCATCTGAACTCCTCGCCTTTGCATCACACTGACTCAGATCTTCTACCAGATCCAACTTACTCTAAACACTACAGCCTGAAAGAGAAAAATCTTTCCCCACATGAATCCATTGATCGCTACAAACAGACACACTGTCGTTCCTGCTTGTCCAAAGTGACCGCTAGCTACCCACCAGGAGGGCCATACACCCCTACTGCATCTGCCTCAGCTTCTGCCACCCGCTCACCCTATAATCGGTGTGAAGCATGCCTCCACACAGCCAACCTGTATGACATTACTGAGGACCAGCTCCTCTCAGACCCCTTGGTCAGTCCCACCATGCACCACCAGCAGCAGCAGCAACCAGACGAAATGTTTGGTCTGTATTGGCCACAGACGGATGGGCCGCATGTCCAAAAGAGAAACCGCTTGAGGCTGAGTCGTCAGCACTCCTTTGACAACATCATGCTAGAAAAGCCTAAGGATGTAGACCTTGGCCGACCGGCACGCAGTGTCAGTCTCAAGGAGAAGGATCGTTTCCTGGACTCCACATCTGACTCGCACTATGCGAACCTCTTCGGCATGCGTCCCTACTCCGGCAGACTGTTTGGCACCGGCTCCAAGTCAATGCTATTTAACCACAACCTGGAGGAGAGCAAGAGGAGCAAGTCCCTGTACCCGGCCCATGGCTCGGACAACCCTTTCCTCAGCCACTCGCTGAGGGATGACACCAGCAGCAGACTGGTCCATGGGCGTAGCTCCTCTGATATTTACAAACAGCTGGCGGTGGCCTCACCTGCAGCGGTCCTTGGAGCGCCCCCCATCAAAACACGCAACGATGCGAACAATCTCCGCTCATCTGTTAAATCCACCACTTCATACTGCTCACGGGACGGGCGGATAGCCAATGACATGTACAATAAAGAGCATGTGATGCCTTACTCAGCCAATAAGACTAGTGCATACCCGGCCCCACGTGGTGTCCTAAACTCAGCCCAGTTCAGCAATAGACGGGTGTATAAAAAAATCCCCAGTCTGGAGTCAGATGTTTAGCTGATATAAGAAATAATGTGTTCTCTCCTCTTTACTCCTCTCTGGGTTTGTATTATAATTTATCAACTATGTTATCTACCAAGGGATGCCATGGCCACACTACGTTTATCTTCTTCTCTTTGACATTGTAATCCAAAAGAACTTGTGCCCACTTGGGTATGTACTTGGGTACTACTACTACTACTACTTTGCAGATGATATCACCATTTTTGTCCATTCTCTGCCGTGTACCGATGAGTTGGCTGCATGGCCGGCACATTGCCATAAGGTATCCTGGTGTAAAGGGGAGGGGAGTCATTAACCCCCTAGGTTTTAAGAAAGGGTAGGAAATGGCAAAGTCCCATTAGTGGGCACAGAAGGCCTAAGTTACAGTGAAGGAGGACTCCTACAGGCGTTGTTGGGAAAGAGGCAGTTGATTTTTGGTTGAAATGTGTGAGGAAGTGGTAAGGAGGATGGGAGAAATCATATGAGAGGGGAATTAGAGGGAGAGAGAGAAGTGATAACCTCTCGTTCAACCCCTCCTCCTTCTCCCCTCTTTCCTTTCCACCTCCACTGTCAAGCTTGGGGCTCGCTAGTTGAGGAGAAGAGGCTTGACAGGGAGACCAGATGGGCACGTTTGATGTCGCGGCCAGACATGGCGGCGTCCCAGGAGGGCAGAGGCGTCACAGTGAGCTAGTCCAACGGTCTGCTGCTTGTTACTCTGACAAATATGGCCACCGAGACACCTGGCAGTGAAAGAGGAGAGAAAGGGAGAAAAGAGATGAGCAGCTAAATGACACAGAGCGGAGCCTCCAGTAGTTTTTGGCAGTTAGGTATCGGTGTGCTTGGTCAGAATTTGGTTTTATGTGTTAAGCCCATGCTAAGAGACATGAAAGTGATGGGAAGCTGAGAGTAATGTAGGTGCTATCAATGAATAATGTTTACAGACTGACAGATAAAAAGACAGACTGACAAAATGACAGAACGATAGAAAAGGACAGACAAGCAGGGAAACCTGAGGCAATTGATGGGCATTTCATTTGTGGCGCTGCACATAGAAAAATAATTGCAACGTATTGCTTTTTTATTCTATTAAACTATAAGATTTATTAGGGATTCTGGCATCCGGATCCCCCTATGTAGGATTTTAGTGTTTGCTTATTTGGTAGCACAATAGCCATTAGTTTTAAAACCTCTTTCCCACATTTGCTTTTGAAGAAGCATAGCTTTCTGAAAAATACCATCAGGAGTAGTAGATTATTTTGCATGTGTTGATTTTTTTCTGTGTCGGAGAAGACAAAATACACACAAATACACTCTCAGACACATATTTTACATGTTTTTGAAAAGGGACTGTGTCTTGCCAGATATGGTGGATGGATACTTGTACAATCGAAACCTTTATCCTTGACCTTTGTGCTTAGTAAATCAGTGTCATGCTGTGGCTCCTGCTGCAAAAGAGCAAGAAAATGGTGGAAGGGAAGAGAGCAAAGAGGAGATAAACAAGGGAGAAAAGGATGAAATGACGACAGAGTCCACCACCCCCTTGTCTGAGTTGGGGAGGGGCTGGGCAATGATGTGTTTTTGTCTTTTGACCTCCCTGCCACTGAGAAACAGGGTATTAGCTATAAAAAAAACCTGACGATTCCTTCCTTCTTTCCTCCTTCCTTCTTCCCTTCCTCGATCAACATGACACATCACTAGAGTGTTGGATAACTATAAAACTACTTCACTTTATTTCTTTCGGTTTTTTGTAAAATTGAACTGGATTGGTTGGTTGGTACAGCAGTAGCAGTGCTATATACAGTATCTAACCACTACAGTCTTAACTGGGGATTGGGTTAACAATTATTGATCATCAATTACTGTTGATCCACAATCAACCAGGGCTCCTGAGGATCTGAAGACTACTCGAGACGGATCCCTTGTTTACCTTCATAGTGTTGTTTGGGCGGGATGTGGGATGGGGTGGGCGGGGCAAGATGGAGAGGGATGTTATGTGCTCATCAATCATGTATCCATCCTAGTGTGGAGTAAGTTGTGTGTGTGCATGGCAGAACTTGGGTAAGCTTGAAGTCTTAACTAGAACATTTGGTTCCTAAACTGATTGTTTATGCATTGGTTTGTTTGTTTGTTCTTTTTGATAACACTAAGACTTGCACATGCACATACTTCCATGTACACGCGTGCCCACAAAACACTTTTTTTTTGTAGCATTATACTGTACAAAGTTGTACAGTCAAAAGAAAAGTCATGTATCCATCTTAACTGATTGATTTGCTTGATTGATTGGATTCACAAAGCCAAATTATATCAAATAAAATACCTCAGGATGATTCTGTGCGTTTTGGGGGAGCTTCAACCGTAGCAACAGAACATGATGCGGCGCAGATTTTTTGTAAAAAAAAAAAAAAAAAAAATTAAAAACAACAACATGGTTTATAGCGGCCGCAAAGCAGGATCAAACTTTTCTCCTTTTGATGTTTACCAGTCCTAGGTCTTCCAGTTCGGCTCTTTGCCCGAGCTCATGCAACCCAAGTAAAGAGAGAAGAGGAAGAGAAGGAGGGATGGCGGTAGGGGGCTTAGATCATTTTGCTCAGTGAGGGGTGTGCTGCGTGCAGCTCCACTCCTTGCCAAACTGAGCACCCTTAACAGAATGGAGGATGTTACTTAAGCGTCCGAAATCTGAAAAGCCACCCTTATATGGAATACTCAAACAGGAATCTCTCTCTTTCCTCTCCATGGTTTTTAATGGCAGTCGACTGCATTAGCCACTGTGTTTCAATTGAAGCTCCATCTTTAACAACCACAGTCATATCGCCCTTTTGTACTCTTGGAATACTGCAGTGAACCTCTCCTTGCTTCCCAATCAGCTCATCCAATGTTGACTGATGAGCAACATTTGTCTTTTTTTGCATCTTATCTGCATATTTATTATTATTATCATATTTATCTCCACATGCTGCTTGCGTGAGCTGACAAGTGAACAATATGCACATGTAAAAAATATCAAACGGCACCCTCGCATTTTATGAACTCATGATGATTTGTTCTATTTGTTCTACTTTTACAGAACTGTCATGTAAACTGATGCTGTTTTATGTTCAAACACACGCACACACACACACACACATACAAACACACTCAGACACACCCTTGTGATGACAACCCTGCTCTTTTTAATGACAAAAATGTATTTTAATTACATTTAATGATAAATAATGAGGTGATGGCATGCAACCCCAGATGTAACAATTTTAATGTTTTATGTTTCTTTTTTTGTTATTTTTGTTATGATGTTATGATCACTAATGCGTTGTAACCAGGTGTGAGTATATACATATTTGAGAGAAAAAAATGTCTATGTTTAACACGATGAAGATGCTGCTGCTGTTTTGGGGGAGAAGGCGAGGACCTGACCCTAGTGCAACTTCCTCATTGGCTGACGGGTCATTATCAGACCACGTTCTGCCCAATGGGGTCGCGGTTCAGGGGTCAGGGCTTGGTTCGGTATGACGGGACATCCTTGCTCTTCCTCCAATGGCAGGTGAGAATTACTGTATCACCAGCTCTGCTTCTCTCTTCCCTCTCCTTCATGTGTAGTCAGGACTTCAACTGTAAAGAAGATAAAAGAAAAAAAGCAACCTTCTACTTTGAGTCTGCTATCCCTCCAAAGATACGAGACCTCTTTCTTTATGGTTTGCTGTAAGAATAGAGCTTTTTTTTAAACTAATACTTCCTCAAAGACTTTTAAGGAACTATTTTGAATATATTTAGAAATGACACCTGTATACATCGCTTGTAAATTCATACTGGAATACATCATCATGGAGAATTATAAATGATAAAGAGTAAAAACAATATTTTTTGTGTGAATTTCACAGGAGCTCTTCTGTACAGTGGCACTGTTTCTCTCTCTCTTTCTATCTCTCTGTCTCTCTCTATCTCTCTCCCTCTCTCTGTAGAGCGACTAGAATAAAACTTCACCATTCACAAGGTTTGCTGTCCTGTCAAAATTCACAATATACACACCAGGCTCTGTGTCTGCCTCACGTTATATGAAACTAACCGCTTTTGTCAGTTGATGCTGACGGATTATTTCACAGGAAATGAGAAAAAGTGCTGGCTGATTTTCCTTGACTCCATTTATTTTTGCAGCTGTAGATATAGCTTTTACCTTTGTGTCTCTGTTCAAGAAACAGAATCAGATTCACACATACATTCAGTAGGAAATATGAGGTTTTTAATCATGAAGATAATAGGCTCTGAAGAAGGCCTACTGCCTAAATGTCATTAATTAAATTTTAACACATTTTAATAATGATATTCCTGAACCCCTTTTTGTTAGGTTGATTGCTAGAAGTCTGCTTTTCAGGTAAAACATGAATTTTCACAAATACTGCGAAGCCCAGAGCCAGAATATGAATGAAAAATTTTAATATTATAGCAATAACTATTTATTTATACATATCCCACTATACAAATTAATATACATTCAAATACCTATTTACTGCAACCCTATATTACCAGACATAAAGTTGGTATTGGTCAAACCTTACATTCAGTTACATTTTTGGATGTTCAATGCCTATGTTTTTTTTGGGTTTTTTTTTTTTTGCTGTTTTTAATTATTGATTTCTACAACATCCATGCATGGGAACTATGATTTGAAGCCATGTAATGGTCTGTGACAGGACTCCTGCATGAAAGTTGGACACGCTACATGCCCATCCACCTGGACCTCCACAGGGCATACTACTTCCTGCATTGGCACTGAAAAATGGCATTGGATGTAAATAGTGTGCAGCAGAATAATCCAATAAGAATACTGTCTATTTCCTGGTAATACTGGGCTATTTACAGACATTTCACCTTGGAAGATCCACCAGCCACAGGTTAAAAATACTTTTCATTCAGTCACTTCTGTTACTTTTGCCTCATCAGAAGTTTTATACTTTCTTTACCTAAACCAAACCAAAGCCTCCTTTTTAGTTTTTATCAACCATAGCTGCAATATCTGATTTTTAAAAGCACAACTCTGACATCTTGATAACTCAAAAGTGTTTGTTTCTTTGATAATTTACACTGAGCTAAACATTTTGCTCCAGATAAATGTGATGGGTTTTGTATTTATGTAGCTTGTTGAATCACTATAAACCTACATGATGTTCATCTACTGCAGTTATTTTCTCTTATACCACAATCATACCATAGTGACAAATGTTTTTCAATGACCAGTAATGGTGGAAACATTAACTTATAATGCATATTTCAGTGTTTCTGTGGAAATGCAAAATGGACAAACGTTTCATTCTCCCGTGTTTGTATTTAAGTTGCGCAGGTGATGGTACTGGTGTTAGTGATACCAGAGAGGCCTTTGTGCTGTGACCACTTAGTGACCTTGCACACTTGTGCATGTGTGAGTCTGTGCGTGAGTCTGTCTGTCTAACGGTGCATCAACAGCTACATTTACCATCTGCCACATTCCTTGTTACCTTTCCTCATGCCTTACACCTTTATCTCTCCCTCTATACAATATATATTATGTTTATTCTGTTTTCCACCTTCCACGCTCCATTTTGCTCTTTAACAAACACCTTCTCCTTCCTCCATAAACATCCTTATTGCCGCCCTGTGTTCCTTATTACTGCTTTTTTCTATCTCTGCTTTCCATTACCTCATTTCTCTCTCCTTCAACTTTCTCTGAAATAAATACGAAAAAACACTGGTTGGATCACTGCTCTCCTTCACTCGCTGTGAGTTTTTCATTTATAGTCTATTGTTTGTTGCTGAAAGGTCATCTTAGAACAGCACTGTTACCTTAGTAAAATGTGTGGAATCAATAAGACTTCTTAATTTGTATACCAAGACTGAACTATTCTGCTGCCACCAGTATCAATTGAACCGGTGAATATTTAAAAACCTCTTTACTCAGTGGACATCACGTCATCTACTCATGTAAAACATTCCATCTTGAACGCTAACTGAAATGAGTGTATCCATGCATAAAGTCTAGGCCTGTGACATATTTTGTCTGTAGCAGCTTGGCTAAGAAAACAATTATGCAACACTAATGAAGAGGATGGGGGTAAAGAACTAGTTAACTTTCTTATTGATGGTAAAGTTCTCCAAGTGATTTGACCTTCTGGACTTGTTCAAACTTTGTGAAATTAGCAAAAAACTCACGAACACAATTTATATTTTTAATGGGATTTTACATTTCAAATTGGGCTTTCTGACAACTCATGGATGCTATGTGCTCTTAAGTCTTGGTTAGCATAAGGTTGTTACAGTTTTATTCAAAGTTAGGGAACTGGTTTAAGCTAAAGATTTATGGTTAAAAACATAGGAATTCAATGTTCTGCTTTTCCTTCATGTTAGGGAAATATACCTCTCTCGCTTGCCGTACAATCAGCACATTCTGTATGGCTGTCAGTTTGTATTTACTTGCTGATGTGTTGACTACTAGCAGTGTGAATCACATACAGGTAGCACACTCGTTGCGGACTGCTTGATGTCTCTTGAAATTCTTCAGCAGATGTATTTGTGTAGCTGTAAAATTGTTTTACTGTTTATACTAAATCATTTTGAAGATCACCACTCTCATGGCCAAAAAGGTGCAGAATCAGACCCTAAAAGAGGACTCTTTTAGCTCTGTCTGTAGACCACTAGGAATAGTGAAAGTCTCGAGACTGAAAGCTCGGCTTTTACAGTAATATTAAATGCTTGCATTGGACCTTTGTGGGAAGAGCCTTTGTTTCTTCAGTGTTAATGTTTCATGAAATATATTGACTGTTTGGTTGTTATTTTGGTTGAGATGTCACAATTGCGCTCAAATACACTCAGAGCAGAAGAGCTCCCAGCAAACTATCTCAGAAAATGACTAAACAACATGACACATGATGCTCTCGTAGAATATCCCCCTTTAGCTGTTCACTTTGTATTAAAAACACTGCAGTAAAACGTATAAAGAGACGTTTCCTACATTAAAACAAGTAGACATGCAAAGATCCTCAATACACTATTCAACAGAAAAGACATCCACGCTTATGTACACATACACACACGCACACAGCGGCAGTATGTGATTCTGACATTGGCCTAAGAGGGAATTTAACACTCTGCTCAGAGGCGGGTTTCAGAATGAGTGACAGGTTGTGTTACATTATCTGATTGGTGAAGAGCAAGAATGGCCACATTTCAGAGGTCTTAACGCTTGGAGTTCATCCCATCTAACCACTTGTACCCATTCAATCTTCCCTCAGCCCTCTGGCCTTCGTTTCAGCCTTAATAGCCTTGTGAGACCATAGAGGGACGATGAGGGCTTAGTCATCATCATTTTCGCTGATGTTCCAGTTGAAAAGCGGAGCCGCCCTGTGACGAGTGTGGACACCTCGGTAGATTTGGTTTTCGAGGGTGTTTGGAAGGTGTGTCTGTGTGTGAGGGACAGCCTGAGAGACAGCCAGAGCAGAGGGGAGGGTCAATAATTGAAATGGGGGTGTCATTCATCAGATCACACAGAGTCAACAACAGTGTGGTCCAAACAGAGCGCTGCAGAGGAGAGTGTGTGTGTGTGCGTCTGTGTGTGTGTGTGTGTGTGTGTGTGTCAGCCAGCTCGACAAAAAGACTTTGGCAGATCGTTCTTCTTCCGAAGAGGGGCAGATGAAAGAAAGAGAAGAGAGAGAAAAGATTGCTCTTTTATTTTGTCATTTTCCATTCCCCCCTTTGGTCCTCAGAAAATCACCTCCCATTTGATTCTGGGAGACAAACAATTGGCCCGGTCAGCTCACACCCCACCCCCGGCCCTCCCTGCTGGTGCGTGTGTGTGTGTTTGTCTAGTGTGTGTCTCAGTCCACAAGTGTTTGCCCATAGATCTTTCTATCAAAAGCTGTTCTGCACCACATACATCCACCTGGTGGGAATCTTTAAACCTATCTTACTTCTTCAAACATGCGCACACACACACCCCTGCCAACTAAACTCATAATTATTCTCAACTACTTTAAAGGAGTCCAGGGAGGAAGAAATGGGTCTGATTATTAGGAGGAAAAAGGGATCAAAGTGGTGTGGTTTAGCTCACTATACCTTCCTATCAATGGTCCGCTCACACAAAAGACCCTCGCCTTAAGAAGAGCCTTTGAAGGGTGAATGCCGTCACACTTCTTTTAAAATGGGATATTACTGGTTAGCTCACCACTTGTGCTATAAAAGCACATGATTTGTTCAAGATTGACGTTAAATTCTGAAACACCTTCTGCAAAATATCAAATTAAATCCACAGTCCTCCTGTGCACACATGCATTTCAAAGTTTAACTAAAGCTAATATGAGGTTTCAGGAAATCAAGTCAAGTAAGTCAAGCTGCCGTCTTTTTAGTGCGAAATCACTCTTTTTGTCACTGTGCCTCCACTGCAACTCGGCGAGGACGCTCTGTTCGTGGCAACAGAGAGAACTTTGCACTAAAAGCGCTGTAACTTTGGAAGATACCTACTTGATCTGACTAATTCAGACTCCCGAAGCCTCATATTAGCTTCAGATAAACTTTAGAATGCATTTTTGAAAAGAATGAAGACTGGATTTTGTCCCCCATTTCTTACATTGGAAACACATTAGGAAGAGATCGCTTCACAGCCAGTAAGAACAGGAGGAATGATTACAGTGACCAATAACTCATTCATTGTATAATACATATGGACAAGTGATTATTGTATTGAGATAGATTTGAAAAATGTCAACCCAGTCTTTAACTTTTAAAGCAATACACGCTTAGACCACCAGACTGCTAGAATTTTGCTGGACCACTCAGTCTTCATAGTGCACGTGCTTATAGTTAGTTTGAACTTATAGAGTGTTTTCCATTGGAGATTTTAGGATACATTTTATAATGCCCAGCAGAAATGTTCCATGGTAATGCTTGTTGTAAATATTACAGAGGTGCACTGCATTCAGTTGATAAAACCTAATGTAATCTTGTAATTATATAGGATTTCCCTATATCATAATCATGACAACTCTGGAAAAAAAACTATAAAATGTATAAAACAAAACACAACCAAACATAAGTAAATGCTGTGCATGCCACTGGATCTGATAATTCTGACCAAAAAATAGTAATTACATGACCTTTCGATATCAGCATAAGTGAGCAAACGCTGCAACAGCAAATAAACTTAGATTATAACTCCCTAAATAATGTTTGTATACTGTATACAAAATTGTCTGTGGAGCAGGGGTGGTAGATTTTTAGAGCAACCTAAAATAAAACCTGTCTTTTGTGTGTTTGTTGAGCAATCCCAATGCTTTAATATTGTCACACTCGCGGTGATGCAATCTACATTACTTCCTTAAACCAAGAAGGAAATAAAGGCGATTTAATCAGGTACTGTAGAGTCATTGTAGTCCTGTTTTCTCAGCTGGCAGCATCTACTGACCATGGTTTTAATAAGAAATTGGGGTAAAATAATCCCAAACCAGTATACCAGTAGATTTAACTACTGTGGTAATGAGTGGACTAAGATCCTGCAGTACCTAAAGCACTGATGAAATCTTTTGTTGCAGTTTGGTCTATGTGCAGCAAGGTTAAAATGTTTTTCAGAGGGCATCTCCACCTGCTAATCTGATCTGAGCTGTAGGGGTATTTTGCTTTTTTATGTGGCAGTTTTAATGAACTATTTCACTGTAAAACACAGTTTGGCAATGCATATTGTATGCTTAATTTGTCAATTTAAAAGTATTTTTTACATAATATTCCACATGCCGCACACATTTTTTTCTGTTTTAACATACTGGTTGTTTTATGTAAGGCATTGTCTTCTACTTGGTGCCAATCATTTCTGTATCTTAAAGGTACACACACACTTGTTAACTGCTACAACTTATGGCGCCCTACAGGGAACATTCACACATACTTTATAAATGTAATTGAAAAGAAAATTAAAAAACGCTCTCATCTAAAGTATCGGAGGCATTTCTTGACTGGTCATTTTAATTTCACAGGAATGTAATGAGCCTGTAGAGGTCTTTGCCCCCAGCCCTTGTTAACACTGACCCAGGCTCACAGCCACTCCACTGCAGCTTTTTATTGCCACGCTGATAGCAGTTTGTGGTACCACCATTAAATCCAGCTCAACTGGCTCAGTGAATTTATTTTAAAGTTGTGCAGAATTGTTATGCTTTTAGAAGAATCTCATGTATGACCACATGAATACATTACAGCCAAGTTTAAGAATTGCCATCCCTCTGCAACTCAGCGAGAGGTGAAAAGAGTGATCATTTGACTTCGAAATACTTTGCTGACACTGCGTGTGACTTGGGTTGCCCTCCTGTGGCAAACATTGTTTTATAAGGACAATAATGGAATCTGATGCATGAGTCAGTAAAGAGTGATGATGACAGGAGATGAAGGATAGATGGACAGAGAGGATGGAGAGAGTAATGGATGAATGGATGCGGAGATAAAATGTTTTGCATTGTTTAGGTTAATGGATATGTGATGCCACTCGTTCAGGATTGATGACAGCTTATTGATGTCAGCTAATGGAGGAAGAAAAGCAGAAAGGACGGGGGGGGGGAGTAAAAGGAAAGGACTAAACGGGGGAATTCATACTGCTCTTTAGAAACTTGGTAAAAAAGAAGGAGAAAGAAAAGAGGAGCATGGAAAGACGGATGGGAGGGGAGGGGAGGATGGAAAGAGGTAAGCCGTCAACTATAGGGGAGAAGAAACTAAACTTCACTACAACTCTAAAGATGCACTTCTGCCAGTGACCATGAGATGCTGACACCAAAAAACACACAACAAAACCCCAAAACATAACTTTTCTCTAAAACACAAAGCTAACATTTTTACCCAAACATATAGCGCTTCTCTTTGTGGTGAAAAATGACTTACCAGTGTCTCATGCTGCCCCACATGGGCCAGGGCCAGACGAAGATTAAGAAGTTAGGTAAGGGACATGTATATTGTGTGATATCAATGGAAGTCATGAACTGAGACAGTTTAGATCTCATTTATATAGCTTTAGACAATTATAAAGACATTTTATATGATTATACTGTAAACTAAAGTCAATATGCTGTTAGAAAGCAACACTTTCCCGTAGCTGTATGTGTGTGTGTGTGTGTGTGTGGGTATGTGGGGTAACTGTAACTGTCAGTAAATATCAATTAACTAATCTCTGTGTTCTTTTGTTTGAACACACGTGCATTATGTTTTATATTTGTAATAATGTGTGTGTGTGTGTGTGTATGGAGCAGGTGGGCCATAAAATGTAAAATGCTGTTGCACCTCCGCCTAACTCCATGATAAGTTGAGACTGTGTGTGTGTGTGTGCGTGTGTTATGTAATCTGTCTTCCCACTGTCTGCAGCTGTAATGTCAGTAATAAAGTTAATTGGGTCTTTGGTCCCCATGGCACAAAACATTTTGCTGGCGTATGCGTGTGTGTGTGTGTGTGTGAGAGAGAGAGTGTGTGAGTGTGTGTGGTGTTCGCTGGTTTGTCTGGTTTCAAATAATGCTGAGACTTTAATTCACCACCGGGGAAATCTTGATCGAGAAAGAAAAAAAAAAAAGCTTAGCTTGTGATTTGTGTCTTTATGAGGACGGTTTGTGTGTGTGTGTGTGTGTGTGTGTGTGTGTGTGTGTGTGAATTGAGGAACCCTCCCTCTCTCAGTTTAAAGTCATCTTTCAAAACCAACAGGTTGGATTTGCAAGGTATTGACTTACACATTTCCCCTCACATAAACCCGTATGTTACACACTCTTTTTCTGTACAGGATGCAGTCACTGCAGTAGACTGATTTAGTGGAGTTTATTGTACCAGTGACAGTTTATGACAGAGATGATGGAAGCAGCTGACCTGCTGTGACAACCACGTTAAAGACACTCCAAAGTAATAAAACTCTGTGATGGAAACGTTTCTCTAATCTACTGAAGCCGTGGCAATAATATAATATATAATGTGTATAGTGAGAAAACAGCACCTTAATGTTAAGTCCCATGTTAAACTACAGTGTTAAATGACACAGTATGAAAAACAGCAGTTAGTTGACACTGCAGCAAGAAAATAAGTTTATTCGCTTGCTTTCACATTTTATTTAAAAAAAGATACACAGCATAAAACCAATAATTGGACTGTGTTTTACAATATGATGGTGACACTTATACAGGCTGTATCTGAAGAATTTACTTATACTGAATGATAAATGTCAGGCGAGGATTTTGGGCTTCTGTTATCCTCACACTGCGATTCAAAAGTGGAGGCTCTCTGTGTTTGTTCAGTAATTAATAAAAGTAATTACCACTGAATGAGGCCATGTGCCTTCAGTCTGTGAATTTCAAGTGCCGCATTTGTTTGAAGTATGACTGCGCTTCAGTTCTCATACAATGATTAAGTAATTACAGAGCAATGAAACACAGGAAGCTAATTGCCATGAGCCAGGGATTGTCTTTCGCTCGGTATGAGTGTGCAGTTTGTGAATGGCTGTAGCTCTGTGAGTGTTCCCGTCTTTGACCTGGAAACACCTGGGGGCCCAGGATTTCACTGCTTCAGAAGAATCCAAATTGCATCAGTGGAAAAAAATAAATAAATAAAACAAAAACAGATTACAAGCTTTCATTTCATTGTCCTTTATGACAAATCTCAACCATTTGACAAGATAAGAGAAGAGAAGACAAAACTTAATTGATCCCAGGGGGGACATGTGTTACAGCACATGTTATACAGCAGCACAGCAACAGGCTGAGACAACACATAACTATTAAAATGAAATACATTAAAAAAAATAATAAGAATTTAAAGAAATTGGAGAGGTGACATTAAAAAAGCTATATACAATAAATACATTACAATACCATAGACTATATAAGTGAGTGTGCAAATATTTGTGCAAAAGCAGCCATGTTGTGTGAACTTCACATAATAAACAGTAAGTATATAGGTATACGTATATATCTATACCTATATGTAGTTATATAGGTATGAATAATAAGTACAATACACATACTATAATAAAGAAAAATACTAAAAACAGTATGTGTAATATATACACACACACTATAATAGTAATAGTGATAATGCAATACTATTAAGTATATGTAATAGAAAGAGAATACCATGATAGAGCATACAATATAATAATAGAAAAGAACAATAATAACAATATAGTAGTAATATAGTATTATAGTGACGTAAGTAATTTAATGTAATGTAAAACAAAGTAGTGTTAGATATGTTATTACTTCTTATACTAATATTCCTATAGTAATAATAACACTTAAAATATATAATCGGTGCTTGTTACAATGTGCAGCATTCAGCCAGATACTGGGAGGTCTACGGGTGTGTTGTTGTCCGCATGCAAAAGTCACCAGAGCTCTGGAGGTTGGAGAGGGTGAAAGGGGGATGTTCAGTGCGACACCCCTGGGTGAATGAGACGGGGTGTGTTTATGTATGTGTGATGTGATTGTAGGGATGATGGGAGGAGGGTTGTTGCTGCTGCTGCTTCTGGCTGTTTCCACAGTTCCTGTTGTACGGCGTGATGGCAGCGGGCACAAAGCAGCACCTGAAGCGCTCCGTCTCGCACTTAGCTGGAATTAGTCTGTGACTGAATGAGCTGCCCACACTGGCTAACACTTTAGCTGTATTTCCAAAGAATGAGAATTTTATTTGTATTTTGTTTGTTCACATGCATCATAAGAATATTTGTAACAGTTTATGCAAACTGATCATTTCATTTTCACATTTTGCAGGCAAGAATGTGCAAGTTCAAACTTGGGGAACTGATCTGAAACACCTAAACAAATCTTAGTCCCCATCCCAAGCATAAACTGTGATAACAGCTTTATTCAACCAATTTTCACCTCCATTTCTATTTCATGTAAAGACTGAAATTGTATTTGACAGCATTTTTATAGTCAAGTCATTTTTGTGAAGAATGGAGAGATAATACTATCTAAAAAATTGGCATCATTTTCTGAGAAGGGACCTCTTTTATTGAAATGTTAACAGAAAAAGAAAACACTTAATATATAATATAGCTCCATGTGTATAACACAAGTGTCATTAGGTGCTGTCTCATACACTTTGTGGACGTGATGTGATTGTATCGATCTGTTCTGGTTGCATGATTACAACCCAGCTTTAAAGCCATACAGATTGACTTTAACCTTCTCACCATCAACCTCCAACACAGTTACAGACCTTTTCATTTGTCAAACTACACTACAGTCCTACACCTGGGATTTCATTAGCCTGTAATTGCCCAATCTGGGGCACAAATCAAGAATTATGCTTCGTGCTTTCCCCTAAAATATTACTTTTTTTACTCTTTATACATTATACCTTTAATCAACCAGTTAAGGCTTGTTGAAGTGTAAAATCAATTACTTTTTCCCTTTTTTTCCTTGGACACTGAGCTAAAAATGTAGCGTCTCTGTTTCTATTTATTCACTTGGGATTTCTACCACAGTTTATTTCCTTCATTATTAGGGTATTCCTCCTTATTAGGTATAAAATGGAATCCAGTTTTACAGAACATTGAATTCAAGAGTGTCTGGTTATATAAGTCTATCACTTACATAAGCCTATAACAGATAGCCCATGGCTGGGATTCCAACTGTTTGTTTAACAAAGAGATATCTAACTCAGAAAGTTGCCTAGAAAAAGTCATGGCATGAACTGTTATCACACACATCGTTTTCCCCATGTAGTCCATTAAAAACTCCCTCGGATATCATCCTTCTGGTGGGGTGATATTAGCCTGGGGAAGCACGTCCTTCCTGACAGGAACAGGCTTGTTCCCCACAGCAGCCACTGTTTCCACCAACAGCCATGTGTCCTGCTTTACGTGTCCTTGAGCAGCCTCAAGCAGTGAAGCAGTGCTACCTGCTCCAGTTTCGGTGGCTGAGAGCCTCAGCTAAATCACTAAACTTGTAAAAGCCAAAGTGAGTATGTGCTTTTTTGAAATCACACAGGCATATTTGCACATGTATTGTCTGGCAGACAAAATCTCTCACGCAGGCATAATGGATATAGTGAAGTTCTGCTCGACATAAAAATAATGAAGATGAGTTTTTGTTTTTTCTTTCACTCTGCTGGGGATGAAGATAACAGAGGGAGAAAAGAGCCCATGGGCACAAGCAACAAAACACGCAACAACAGCCCAATGTAGGCTAGCATCTGTGTTTGTTTGTGTGTGTGTGTGTGTGTGTGTGTGTGTGTACACTTTCAAGGCAGATTTTGAGGGAGGCGAACTACAGCTGTGCCTAATGCACATTAAATGAAATGAAAGTTTTCTGGGGTTTTGGGGGGATTTTGTTCTTTCAACTCATCTGTCTTTTGTGTTGGAGCACGATTTAGCTCGGTTCTTCTTTTGTATCCCGAACTTGACCTATCAGTGTTGTGCATCTCCATAAAGGGCCCCATAAATCATCGCAGGTGTCCGTTATGTGCCTGCAGGTAATTAATTGCTGTGGTCTTTGAGCCAAGCTGAGCTGAGAGCACAGGGATAAGACAGGAATAAAATACTCCATGGCTTTTTGTTCTCTCTTTGCCGCCATTCCTCGATCCTTCTGTCCATTTCGCTGTTTCTTTTATTGCTCCACTTTCATATTGTGAATGTCCTTCTTATTGTATAGACACAATCACAATGATGGAATTTCTTTAGCATCGGGCTAGCTAGCTATTACACAAAGCTTTAGTTTTCTGGGCAGAAAGGGAGGCAGTGTCTTGCTCAATTACATTTCAGCAGGGTGAATGGCTGCTGTCACCGAGACAGTCTGGCAGCTCACTACACCCTGACCATTTTCTCAGGATTTCCCACTTAGTGGCTTGATTTAGGACAACTAAAAGAAACATGTGCTGCAGGTTAGCAGCTAGAACAGACGGACGTGTGGGTTGAGTTTGGATGCTACTGTAATATTATTGGAAGCTTCCATTAAAATGCAACTTGTTCCAGTGTTAAAGCCTGAAACAAGAGTCGAATAGAAAGTGAAAGTGAAACCCGAACTTCTTGGCTCAGTTCCAGAAGAAAGAAAATCTCATTCAAAAGCTTTTTGACATTTGTGATACCGCAAATAACTACACATCTAGCCTTAGAACATAAACTTACTCAACATTATGGCATGTGGTTCACTCCATATGTTTAGATAAGGACATTATTTTGTTTTGAAAAACAATCTAATATTGTTGTTTATTGATTTTGTCCTCAAACACCATTTCCCATGAGCCCTAGACCGTTGCCGTTAAATGTCACAGCTTGACAAAAGAGGAGAGTCCATGGGTGAGTTATAATGATGTAAGTACCCACACCGGTGGATTTCCATGGGAGCTGACTGAGAGATTGCACCCAGTTACAGGATCTATTTGAACAGAGACTTAACGTCAGGGCTCTCTGTTGGTGTTAAAATGCACGTGGTGTTACTGTGCATTTGATAGCCAGGCACGTCGCTCAGCTTTGTATTTGATTGACTCAGCGGGAAACTACAACAAAAAGCAGGTGGCGTTGTGTGAATTGCTCCATAACTATGCGTACCTTACTGTTCCCATCCCATCACATTGCCCTTTGCAAATGGTGATAAATGAGCATGCTAGGGCTAGAGGCTAATTGTGCATCAGGCTAATCACTAACACACCCTAATTACTTGTTGCTAAACTTGTAGCCCATATGATTTCAGATCACTGAAACTGTGTGTGTGTGTGTGATGGTGGATATGAATGTGGGTGCAGTGCAGGTGTGCAGCTATGTGAGCACTCATGTTTGATTAAAAATATCTAGCTTGATTGCGGCATACCACAGGGAGACTGAGGTGTTAATTGGCTGTGTGTGTGTGTGTGTGTCTGTGTGTGTAAAATGTTTGCTCATGGAGAATCACAGCGCTTAAATAACACAATCAAAGAACGCCTGCTGTGGATCAGTCTGCCTTGACAGGATGCCACATGCACACACACACACACACGCATGCAAGCAGCACAAATATGGTGCTACAGCAGACAATGTACATCATAAGTGCTCTGGGAACCATATGGCATATCCTGATCTTTAACTTCATAATGTGTGGATGGGTTGAGATAGATTTGTATCTGTGTGTGTGTGTGTGTGTGTGTGTGTGTGTGTGTGTTTGAGATGGTTCAACAGTAGCACTCAGTTCCACCTAACCACGTTAGAGCCAGTGATACAGAGGCAGATGAACTAGGCGAGATGAGAGTGGCAGATGATGAAGCTGAGGTGATCATGTGCACAAGTGTGTGTGTGTGTGTGTGTGTGTGTGTGTGTGTGTGCGTGCATGTGTGTCTCATCCCTGCTGACTTAAGCAATTGTGATGTAGAATTATGTGAGGAGACTTATTTGGGTATCTGGGACAGCCATTCAGATCTCTTGCCTGCTGGCTAAGACACACACACACACACACACACACACACACACACACACACACACCACAACATAACTCAACTTTCCTTTCATCTCCCTTCCCTCATTTTCCTTTATTCCTTATCTCTCTGTGTCTCTTGCTGTCCTCTCTTACCTCTGTGATGTTATAGATAAACATGGGCCATCTGGGTACAGCTAACTCTCCAGTGATACTGCCAGTCTTCTGCCTGTTAGCATTAAAAATTAATTTATTCTCACCCTCCCACAGTCCCCTAACTAGTGAGGTTACGTTCGCGAATCACAGCGCTTCCGATTCTTCCGATCCGATTCTAAATTTGAATCTAATCCAGATCTTACCCTATCATTATCGTAGTGATTATTTCGCAGGTAAACCTAGTAACCCCCACCCTGTGTAAAAAAAAAAAAAAGAAAGAAAAAGAACGATGAGCCTTGGAAAGGAACGGAGCCATAAGATCCGGCTCCCTTCAAAGTGCCATAATTCCCATCACTACCCCTAACAGCAGAGACAGCCAAATACATAAAAATTGACATGACTAATATTCTGACAAGCTAACAAAAAAGAAAATCTGTTCCAAAAATATGTGCTTTGGATGGGAATCTGTAAGTATGGGCTGGTGGGCAGGTGCTATCCCACTGCTAAGCTTTTCTTTTTTTTTTCACTCAGCCACACTTCTACATGTTTATAGCTGGGTGTTTTGAAGGTATTCTCATATGTTACCGCCGACACAGTACTGGCTATAAGAGAACGCCGCTGCTAGGTGCATATAGGGGAAACACTGAGCAATATAAAAGAGGAAAAGTGACTTAAAAGAGATTAGCCTTTTGATGAAAATGCATTTCCAGAAGCAATTTAAAAGAGCAGTTCATTAATTCCAGAGTTGAGGTGCCCTAACAGCAAAAGCTGCACCTCGACAATGGAACCGTATATGTTTTTAGACCTTCCAGGTAGTCCCTGCTTTCCATTTATTTAAAAATAAAAAGCCTGAAAACCAACATGCTTCACATCAGCGTACAAAGTAAGATGATCTTTGTGTGGTAATACAGTTGTTAGCAGAGACTCTTTTGAAATGTCTTGCTGCTGTAGAGTTCAAAGATGCTCCAACATGAGAGTTTTCAGAGACGGCAACCAAACAGCAAGAACCTTCAAACTCAGACGATCCTTTTCACAACATCAGGGTTTGCGCACTCTTTGTCTTTTGAGTTTGGTTTTCAGTTCCTGCAGATGTTTTTTTAAATTGTAAAATATTGAAAATATTAATCCACTCAATTCATTCATGAAGAAGCAGTTTGCTTGCACTTAACGCTTAACCAAATCTTCAGGAGCCTTTTAAGTTTGTGTTGCTGTCAGTCTGTTTTTATACCTTTTACTCTGCTTGTCTCATTTTCTTCACCACTACTCTCATGTTACACACATATTCTGCCTTTTCCCCTTGTAGCTGATTTCAAAACATCACTCTTTCTTATCTCCCCCCCCCCCCACACACACACACGTCAGCATACTCCATGTAGAGTTGTTGTTAGCCCAGATAAAAATGCTTAGCCGTGCTTGGCCAGGCCCGTTATATAACACCATCACACTGCCCTGACTGCAGCTCGGCTCACAGTGATGGCACCCCTGGGTGTGAATTTGTGTTTGTCTGTGTATGTACAAGCACGCCTCCGGGTGTGTGTGTGTGTGTGTGTGTGTGCGAGTGTGTGTATCGCCATAGTGTAACTTTTCTCTCCATGTTTTCTGCGAGTGTGTCATAGCCAGTTTCTGTGTGACCGTTCTTGCGGCAGTTGTGTGTCTGTGTCTGTGTCAGTGAAAATTGCATGCTTATATGTGTGCTTGTGCACACATGCTTTAGATGTTAACATTTTTGCACACCTAAGGGTGTACTAAATACATCCACTAACACTTAAAGTGGAGTTGGGCTACATATTCAAAGCCCAGGCATCTAATGAAATATAATTTTAATTAAGAAATACCACCCTAGAAACAAGCATCCGCCTCAATGAAGTGGCGTTGATCAAAACACTGAATCTCTATCACAGCCAGAGGCAATGTTCTGTAACTGATGCTGACCTCTGACCTCCTTGTGGAAGGAGGAACTAAATAGACAAATTACCTCTGAGCGTCAACACAGTGTCCCCCATCATCAAGCCAAGCAAATGTTATGTCGCCAAGATTATGAAATCCATGCCAAAGCCACTGCATCGTATCAAAAATGTATGAAGTTATGATGTTTCACAGTATGAAAGCAAGGCGTTTTTTCACTTAATTCCTAAAAACACTTGTTTTTTTGTTTTTTTTTGGAGATACTGGATTAGAGAATGTAGAATGAGGAGGATGAACCACTTATGCCACACACAATATCTACAAAACTCTTGTGCATGAACTTGCATGTGTATGTGGCTATGTGTGTGCTTGCAAGCTACATGTGTGTATCTGTATTTTTATTTTAAAACAGGGTCCTCGCCAGCAGGATGTGTCTTAGTGCCTTAGTCTCCACCGTTGCCCACTCTCCTAAATAGATCAGGTACATGAATCCCATCTGACACACAGAGAGAGAGAGAGAGAGCAAAACAAGTTGTGAAAGTCAAATGAGTATCATGTAGCATCTCTTTGTCTGCTTTTGGCTCTTCTTCCTTTCAGTGCAGCTTTGGAAAATGATTAAAGAGCACCAGGAGAGTGATGGAAGGACTTCAGCAGCTGTTATGAGTGTATAGAGAGCTAATGCAGAATAAATGGGTGATCCTCTGTAATGACTACCAATGTAGGCAGGGATGAATCTTCACTACCTGTTAAAAATCTAATTTGCCGCCTCGTCGTCTTTACAGGGGGATTAAAATGGAACAGAATCCGATTTTTCACTGTTTAGATAGCAATAAAGAGATAAGGTCTGTGTCACACACAAGTGGAAAAATCTGATTTGAGCAGTCACTGCAAATCCTGCCAGTGTAGGGATGAGTTTTATTACAGATTCCCTCTGGCGTTTTTTTACCATGGGTGACGCATCTGATTCCCGAGCATCCCACACTCGCCACTCCACGGGAAATTTAAAAAAGAAATGCAAGAGGGTGAGAGAAAGAACAGGACATTAGGAGGGATAAATAAAATGACCTAGTCTTTATGCGCAAAGGAAAGTGTCACTCTCAATTTTTGTTGCACTGGACCTGCTTGGCTTGAGATACTGGGTCAGACCCAGAAAGTCTTGGCGGATTAAGATATCCCATCTGACCAGGGAATGCCTCGGAATACCCAGAAAGAGAGATGAACGCATGAGCTACTCTGCTTAGCCTGATGCCGCCATGACCTAGTGGATGGATGGAGGGATGGATGGGAGGCAGGATCTCTTACTTACGTGAGAATATACTGATGTGACCATACTGTTTGTTAGGCAACATGCTTTTTGTTATTCCTCAGAAAAAGTTCAGTTTAACATAAAGCAGTACTAATTTGAAACCACTTAACTGATGCACAATGGAAATAAAATGAAACAGTAGCAATCTGGCTGCCCTGTGGAAGTTGTTTTTCATATGGTACAAGAATGAATGAGAGTAAATTGCTTCTTCTGAAGGGGAGGTAAATGAATCCTTTAATTTACAGCTACTATTACTTTTTTTTTTATCATCTTACACTGCATCTCCAATTGTCCATTAGGAGGAACAGCCTAAAGGACAGTTGGTTTTAAACCTTCAAATTAAATGCAAGTTGTGGAAAACAGTTCTTGCATTAAAAAGGCAGTAGTCACACAGCAGAGGTGGAGAGTCCTTTTGGTGGGCGAGCTCTTGTAATGGAAATAGAAGTGCTGCAAGAGAAAGGACACGGGCAAAGACAGAGAGATGAAAGATTATGAAACAGAAAGAGAACGAAAATTATGAGAGGAAAACCATTGTCCAGGACTGTAGGTTTCATTTTCAGCTCTTAGACCCAAGTGTCCTCCCCTGTCTTTCCTACCTCCCTCCTAATTTTGAGGGGAAGTGCTCTCAAACCTAACCCTACGGACATGTTGGTGATATTGGAAAAGGAAAATAAAAGGTAGAAAGCCAGGACTGTGGCATGTATGAGAGACTCCTGTGAAAGGGAGAAGTACTAAAATATTGAAAAGTTCATATATATATATATATATATATAATGTGACAAGAGTGAAGATGAAGAGAAACATGACAGAGAAATAAACTAGGACAGAGACAGAGGTGGGATGACATGGAAAGAGAAATGTCCTCACATGCTCAGCCTACAGTATGTGGTGAGGTAATCAGTCTTCAGTAGCAGCTGGCCAGTACTGGGTTATTATCACTTGGAGGTGGGTAATGCCATAACGCTCTTAATAAGACAAACAAGAAACCACAACAGCTGAATAATGAAGCCAGTACAACAGTACCTTAAAATGCAGTTCCTCTCATGGCTGCTAGATGCTGTCTCGTTGGAAAACAAGGCAAAAAAAAAAAAACATGTTTGGAAGAAGTAAGGCTCTCAAAAGCCTTTTTTTTCCTACTACACCTGCATGATTTTCTGTCTTCAACAACTGACAGGATGAGGGTGAATGGTGACCCCCAATCCAGCATTAAAAATGTAACCCGAGAAAGGAGACTGTCATCAAAAACAAAACAAAAAAAGAAGAAGAACAGCAATGTTTTTGTGTTCAAATACTTTAACGGCTCTAAGAAGAAGAGGCAGAAGTAGTCATAACACAGCAAAATCTCTTAGGGAGGGTGTTACCATGGATACTGACACTTACCCCACCAAGTGTCTGACTTTCTCCAGAGGCTGTGGCTCGCATCTCATCTCCTCCCAAAAGTCGCATGGGTCATTTTGGAAGACACTGACAGATGACCTATTTTGTCGTAAAGGCAGATCTCTCTTCCTCTTTGCTGTTTCCTTTTCGCTTTCATTTTCACACTCTGTTATGCAATTGAGGTTTCATCATAGCGTGGTGATGATCTGCACCGCCATATTTCAGACTATTTAACACTCCTACGTTAAGCTTGTGAGCAGGAACTAGTGTGAGAGAAAGGTCTAAAACATCTCCCTCATTACAGCTTTATGGCCATGGATCTGCCAGTTACTAAATCGATGTGAAATTTCACAATCTATAATTCATTTAATACATTTTGGGAAGCTGTGATGAGGCCGAGGTCAAATGTCCACACTTCAGCTGCTCGTATAGATTGGAGCAGCAGGAAGAAATTAGACCAGAAAATTCACAGAGGTGTGCCAGGAGCTACTGTGCTATAGCATAAATCATTTTAAAACCGTTTGTCTTTCCTTTGATTGAGCCATGGCTCGCTAATTAAAGAGGGTTATCCTCTCTGAATGTGCTGTATGTGCTGCGTTGTGTACTGTGTGTGTCACTACATGTAAAACAATTAGGTACCAGGTGTTTGGAATGTGTATTACCTAATACAACACACTTTTTTTTTTTTAATAGACCGCTTTCAAACTTCAGCTCAGCTCACAAATACTCTCCTAGTGTATCCTAGTGTAAGATTGCTTTTTGGGGAATAAAGAAACAGTAAAAATCACCTCCAAAACCCCCAAAATAGTCCCCATCAAAAAAACTGAAGATGGGATGAAAGCCTTGGTTTGGTGCAGCTTGTCTCATTTTAGTTATAAAAAGTATGATTTTCAGGGTCTGCTGGGAGATTTTTCGACTGACTGAATGAGCGGAACCACATGGGACTACCTTTCATGAAGTCTCAGCTTTCTCAGCTGGATTCTGTTCCACTTTAGCACATCCTTCCTTCCGTTTCTCTCTTACCATCAGTGAGCTCTCTGGTGAAGACGTACAGAAAAGGAAAAAAAAAAAAAACAGGGCCCCTCTGCTTCTCTGTGTGAGAGCAATTCGTTGAAGGAAGGGAACAGGGTAATTAGAAGTGGATTGGCTCTCTCGGCTGGGACAGTCCTGCCAAATTCTTTTCCTTTTGTCATTTCAACTGAGTAGCAAAAGTTTTGAGCAGCGTAAGCAGCATAGAGACCATAAATACTACCTCAAATTATATTACTTTTATAAGACTATGATACTCTGTTACTGTTTCCATACACTTAGATGGAGCCTATTATATAGCACACAGACAAGGGCTCAGGTGAAAAGAGGAATGATTTCTGTAAAACGCAGAAATCTAACTGAGAGAAACCAAAGAATCTTACAAACCGGTGAGTTATTTACAGCAAATGTTCTTTGCTGTAGAATTGTTTAGTTTGGAGTAGGTAGGTATAGTGTTGACATGGAGTAGTACAGGATTGCAGTAAATCCTCCTGCGTTCCTGCTCAGCTCAAGTGTATCTTTTATAACATTCTGCACCAAACTGTGTCACGACCGCTGCCCATGGTGCTGATCCTGGGACCACAGGGACAAGGGAGCTGAAGGGCAGGATCTCTGCTGCTAACAAGTACTGGGATACAATATTCACACAACCTAAACGCTGATTTTATTTTGGCAGTGAACTAAATTATGCCGTCTCTGTCCAGCAATACTGTGTCTTTTGAATTTGTGTCAACTGGACCAAAAGATACTAATGCATAGTGTGTTAAACAAAGGGGAAATACAGTTCAGGAAATATTCTATACCATACATATTTTTCATATCAGTATTGCCTTTTTACCAGTGCAGAGCTTAATAAATTCTAAATTTAGAATTGCAGACTCTAATTAATAATGATAATAATAATAATAATAATAATAATAATAATAAATATTTGACATAGACAAAAGGACTGCTTTCACATGTTGCATTTTATTACAACATGAATTGCAGAATGACTGTCTCAAGCACCAAAACATAATAATGGACACAACATCACCATTGGTGTTTCACTGCATGAAATGGTATTGAAATAAATAAATAGATAAATGAAAAGGTACCGCTGCTGCAGGACGGAGACAGAGAACAAAGCTGAACAAAGGGCCTACCTATATAGGCTCAGCCCCCCCAAAGCCTGCACAGGTGCCTGCCAATCAGGTAATCAGACTGGAGATATGGACAGGAAATACAAAAATGAAAACGGGACATAATTTATTGCAAACTAATAAAGTTGTTTCTTGGCCCCAATTTTTTGGGGGCTGTACTGAATTGGTGCACTCCCTCTTGATTGTTTTACTCCAGACATTAAACTTGCTGCAAGAAAAAAAGGCTGCATATGTGAGCTGTGGCAGAAAGTCAACTTAAATGTGTATCACTGATGACATGCAGATGTGACATAAATCCATTTGCCATCCATTTACTTTTTGAGACAAAATCTCGTGACGATTTGAAAGTGTGCATGTCTTTAACTTGCCAGAGGGTAACAGAGTCGCCCTAAGATATTTTTTATTTTAATTTAGATTCTTTTTGCTTTAGCTCAAAATAGCCAGTTAGACTGATGCAAACAGACTGAATAACACACTGTTTATTCTATATAACAGGCAATCTGCACATAGGCACTCATGTGCTAGACAAGCAAAGGCTCAACTAAAGCAGACAGGCTGCTATACATATTTACAGTAAACACCATTAGGATGTGAAACAATCTTCAATCGGATGGCGTTTTGCCTTTAGCCTCGCTCTCGGTGCAGATATGTTTAATGTTGGTTATGAATGCGTGTGTTTGTTAGCAGTGTCTGTGATCTGCCTTAACTTAAGAGCAGGAAAGACGACAGGGTAAGCACATAGCCAGTAGCTACAGAATGTCAGCATTAATAACACCACAGAGGAAGAGAGAGAGGGAAACATACATACACAGATGCACACTCTGCAGGGCCCTGTGTGTGTGTGTGTGTGTGTGTGTGTGTGTGTGTGAGGGCTGGAGATAATCAACCCTCATAAGGTTCAGTGGAAGTTGAGCACTGACCCTGTTTCACCTGGCCTTCTCTCTTCAGCTTCCCTCTCTCTGTCTCAGAAGAGCTTACGCAGGTCTTTTGTAACACTTGAGGGATACTTGCTCCTACTGGATCTCAGTTTCCCTGTCACTTAGCCAACACTTCGCTCCTGTGCTGAATTTTTTATCAGCAACAAATTTTCTCTGGGAACAGAAAACGCTGGCTCGCACTTTTCGCTAATATTTGGCACGTTGGCTATTCACTCGCAACACCAGCCCAAGCAGCCCGTGCCCACACGTGTCTGTTTGTACAGTATCTGTCTGCTGCGTCTTTGGGAATATTTCTCTCTCCTCCTCCTCCTCTTCCTCCTGTCTTATCCTCTTTTTTAAACAGTGGCACTTCACTTTAACAAACAATGTCTTAACAAAATTTGGTGGATTATAGGATGTGCTGTTTACACCGATTGTTTTCACGGAAATGCTAAAATTAAAGGTCATTTCAGACTTTGAAAGCCAACGCCGTTTTCACACTTGTGTACATGAGCAGGTGATGCAGGCAATGCTTTTGAACGTCTAATCGGATCTGATGTGACCCACGTCTTTTCATTGTTCATTCAAAGCTGCACTACTTAATACGTTTTGCCACAATCACAGCACAAAATTTGCATTGAAATTACAAGTGTGTGACCTGTCGCCTTTCTGTCATTCTCCGTGTTGTGTGAGATGGAGTTGACAAGCTTGTCTTTTTCACTCTCCCTTTTGGCTTTTGTCTCTACCATACCCCTCCTCTTCCTCCATACCTGCCCCGTTCTTCTTCTCTTCCCTTGAGATTTTCATTAAATTAAATTCCGTTTTTGATACTATTTATGTTCGGCATTTTGTCAGCGATAGCCATTTAATGTATTTACATTCTGTAATTCTCTCCCTATATGGTAGTTTTCATTGTTAGTGGCGGAGTCTTCCATCCCCATGCTAGATTCAAATTGTCTTCACGAACGTGAGGGATTCACAGGAAACGATGCAGCATCTAAATCCAGTGTTGACATTAACCTGTTCAAGGTTCGTACAGCTTTTTAAGAGTTAAATTCAAGCACTTTCAAGGTACCAAAAATTTCCAGACTCTCGAAGCCTTTATCACCACATCTAAAATGCCTGAAGACAACAAACAAATATGACGACGGGATCGTTTCATCTGAAATATTAAAAGATTTTTGGTTTACATGTGATTGTGTCGATGATGAAACACCAGATTATGTTGAAAATCAAGAATTTTTCAAGGAATACATTCGAATTAAAGCATATTCCTAACCTTGAAATCATAACGGGAATTCTGGGACCTCTAGTATTAAACGTCACTTGCTGATACCGCCAGTAACTCCTTTTCTGTTTTTGTCCTCACTCACATCAGCTCAAATCACCATAGTATAAGTCTCATTTTCAAACACATTCCCCACCTCCTTCCTCCTCCTCCTCTGGTTTACCTGTGTAATTCTCCTCCCTGTCCGTCTCCCTGTAACCTCGCTTTCCTTTTCCATTCATCCATCTGCCAGTCTCTCTCTCTCTCTGCCCTTGACACCTCCGGCTCCCAATATATGACTCTACCCATGTCCTCTTCTCTTCCCTCCTCTTCTGACACTCTTTCCGTCTCTCTCTTCTGCTACTCCTGTCATTACTTTGGTATCCATTTCATACCTTTCCCTTCCCTTGTCTTCTATTCCCTTTCCCCCCCTCGCTCTCCCAGTTTTTTTCAGATGTATGATTCATGGTTCCAGCGCTATGACTGAGACATGAATATTTTACTAGAACCAAATATAATTTTTCCAAAGAAAAGAAAGTGGGGGATGGGGAAAAGAAAGGAGACAAAAAAGGAGACTGAGGGAAGGAATGATGGGAGTGAAGGGCTATAAAGCTAATTTATCTTGAATGTGTTGGGTAAAGGGAGGGGATCATATTTTTTCTTGTCCATCCAAGCCAAAGTGGAAGGCAACAGTCCAAAATGGATGTAAAAAATGTTGTTTGCACTTCCTATAAATCTGATTTCACCAAACAGCAAAGTAGTGATGGGAGAACAGTTTATTCCGGTGAGGAAAAGATGCCGCAACAGAGCTTTACGACTGACTGACTGTACATTCCTCTGGTTATTTAAAATGATCAAGGTGTGATACGTTTCCTTGTTCCTCATACATCGGTATGCGCGCTGAAGACGGATCATTCCTCTCGTCATGTCATGGAGTCTCCAAAAGAGCCGAGAGATCTGCATCTGCATGGTGTTTCATTCTTCCTGACACCATCTTGCTTTGATTTTTGTGAAACTGCAAATCACACATACAGAATATTTGAATGTTTAATACAGCTGTAAACATTTCTTATTACTTACAATTATATTTATAGATCTCTGAAAGAATCCATTGAAACACTATGTAAGCAAAACACACAGCATAGTTTAGATTTCTGTGTGGTAATTTAGAACTTAAATCAACAAATGTACCAGTTTTGCAAACTTCTATTTATTTATTTGTATGTTTATTTGTATGTTTATTTGTATGGACAAGTATGTAGCATAAACCAATGTCACACACCAGCATTTATAGCCTAAGTTAATTTGCAATGCCTGTCCCTAGATGGGCCTTTAAAATACATAAAATTCAGCAACACAAGACTCAAAAATAGGTACATACATTAAATTCCACATTTTAATGACAGAAAGGTTTTTCAAGGAAACAGTGATAAGTGTTTTTCTAATGAGTTGCAGGTAACCTGTGGAGTTTCTGACCCCGAGTAGCTCTATGGAGTAATGTTTTTATATGAGTGGGTCCCTGTTTTGTATGTCCCTTTTCACGAGGACACACATCAGGGTGGGAAACTAACTTTTTAAAATGTGAACATCTACCAGCCACTGACAGATATATGTTCAAATTCCCCAGCCACTCAATAGTAAATCATTAAAAAAACAGCCACTTTCATATTTCAGCAGCATTTGGCTGGTGGCTGGTGCTAATTTCCGCAGGTAACGCAGTCCAGCCAATGATTTCACACTATTCCACTGATAAACAGGTGGCAGTAATGCTTCAAGATACACAGCAGAGCGCCAATAAAGGCAAAGAAGAAGAAGAGTGCTAGCAAGTAAACATGGATGTAAACAATGCAGGGTTTGCAAATGTTTTATGAGGAAGGAAATGTACTCAGCTTGTTAAAGCTCAAGGATACACACAACTTTGGTTTTGGTGAGTATCACTGAATGTAAACATAACACTTTGGTTTGTTTACAAGGAAACTTCACAGGGCACCTTTAAAGCATACATTGACTTATGTGGGCGGGTGATGTCTTCATCACTTTTATAGCCACGTTCTCTCGTTGCATTTGATGTACCCAGAAGTATAAATAAATAAATAATAAATAAATGAGGGCTGCAAATGTGATCCATGCCTTGGGGATTCAAAATTCGAACTGCCCACAACTGTACATACACAGAAGGTACAGTGTGCATGTAATTGGATGGCTGAAGAAACCAGACATTATTTCTTGTTATGTATCTTTCCTCTGTCACGGTGTGGTGTTGCAGCTTTGCAGCTCAGATAGTGAGAGGAGGGATGTCAACAGGGAACAGAGTGAGTGACAGTTAATGGGGAGATAGATGATCATCAGCCTATAGAGAACAGATGGTGGCATGGGATAACTACACACACACACACACTCATACCCACACACAACCATGGTACAAAATGATTACTCTATCAAGGGCACCTTGTGTTACTGGAAAATGTGGGAATGTGTATGCATACACACACACACACACACACAAAGTATTACTAAAAAAGATGATGCTGACTCAGTCAAACTGTCAATCAAACTGTTCCCTTTCTTGCATAACTTAACTTACATATAACTGTGAACATAATTTGCTGTTTCTGTGTTTGGAGAGATAAAGCTTCTCCCTGCATCATTTCAGCCAGTGTGACCTTCTGACCTGCCTAACCTCTCCGAGCTGCTCTCTCTTTCATTCTTTTCTTTTTAAAATTTGATCTTAATATCCTGTTGTGCGCAGTATGGTGGCAATTTAGCCAGGCTGAGGTTATTGTCTGTGAAATCTGAGATCTGCTCAGCTTGCCTCCACCAGGCTTGCATGGCACCCCAGACCTGAACAATATTCATCATTTCTTTGTTTATTGCCTGCTTCGAATGCCAGATATGTTTTGCTACCTTAGGACTGATTATATTATCCACTAGTCACACAAAACAGTCTAACGTTAAGGGCTTTACTTTAAAGCGTCAGTTCAACTAAATCACAACAAAACATATTTCCCCCCTCACCCCTAAAGGCATTAAGTCATGCAGAAAGTTTGGGTTGTATTTGCCCAGGTTTTGGGACATCTTTACCACTTCCCCGGTGCAATGGATGTAAATACAAGACCGGGCGCTCTGTCATATTTGCTGTAGTTAACAGTGGTGGAATGTAACCAAATACATTTACTCAAGTACTTTAAGGAAGTACAAGTTTGAAGTAATTGTAATTTACTTGAGTATTTCCATTTCCCACTACTTTATACTTCTATGCCACTACAGTTTAAAGAGAAATAGTGTACCTTTTACTCCACTACATTTACTTGACTGTAAAGTAACTATCTGTAGTTACTAGTTACTTTAAAATAAAATGTTTTCACCCAAAACAAATGATCATCTTATAAAATATAATATGATGCATTGTTATAGATTAAATTACCCAGCAGTACATAAAGTAATTCAAATTAGCTCCAACTCAACAATCCACAGCAGTAAAATGCTACTTTAATGCATGATAATAATAATCAAAATACTATATAATAATACAGCACTCACATGAGCCATTGTCTGCACTAAGTGCTTTTACTTTTGACACTTAAAGTATATTTTGTCTATAATACTTATGTAGTTTTACTTAAGTAACATTTTGAATGCAGGTCTTTTAAATTTACAAAATGCAGCTTTAAAACTGTTTCATGTAAGTCTTTCTAATTTTCTGTATTCTTTTTCCTTTTTCTGTTTTTGATGCCGTCTGTTACTTTACTCATCTATGCGTCCAATCCACTCCCCTTGATATCCACTCCCTTTGATATCGACTTCAAATGCTGATGTCAACTGCTGTTGCTATTTGAACGTATAGTTTAAGCTTAATGCTACTTTAATTGTTAATCTGTATTTCCAGTTTTTGTCAGATTAATGTTGTATAGACCTTCTTATATGCAGATAATATATATTTAGAGGCAATTTACATGTGTAATTGTGCCCTATGTTCTTTAATGCCCTGTTAGACTAGCTGACTACATACAAGTACGTGTATCAGAGTAATAAATGTCTCACATACCATGAGTCTGTCTCTCTCATCTCGCCAACTTTGTACACTCAGCGTTTCACTGTCTTTCAGCTGACCATGACAGACCGATAGTATTATGCTTAAAGCCCTGCAACAGCAACATTTTTCACCAATATTTTCTAATGTTTCCTCCAACTAAAATATTACGTCATTAAAATAATTTTAAAGACGTTACAATGACATAACAATTCTACACATAGGGGCTTTAAATTGTCAACCTATGAAATAACATTATGGTGCCTTCATGGCCAGTTAGAAATACTCTGGTAATGCTTCCATATGTTTGTCGTGTGAAGCAGGCTAGTGGATATATGTTGGGCCATTTTTTTCTCAATCCTGCTGCTATCTTTTTGTTCAGTATCTCCTAATGCTGGGCTTGGCTTCTTTGGGTGTAAGTAGCAAGTACTATGACTTGAGATTATATTGACTTAGAGAGCAACCGTCTGCATTTAGTCTGACTGATTTCAACGGGACCAGATGGCAATCTGCCTGCCGTATTTATCTCTTCCCATTTTGCGCTCTGCCTCACTTACTCAGACACACAAACACACACACACACACACGAATATGAACAAACGTGTATTAAAACTCCCTTATCAAGTGTTCATCCACACCATCCTACATTTCCCTCACCTCCAATTTTACCTTTTCTGCAGCTACTCTGACCTCAGATTAGGATGTAGGAAGACTTAAATCAGGTACTGAGAGGGAAAGGGCGGAAGAGGGGGTGTGACAGTATTGAGAAGCTGACAGAAATAACGACAAAGAGTGATGAGACGTGAAGGGAAAACAGGATGAGGGTGAAGGAGGGCAGGTTGGTGGAAATGAGTACGGCAGAAAAATACAGTAAGGTTGCTAGAAGGGGAAAGAGTTATGTCACTTAACACAAAAAGCGGGAAGAACTCCATCAGTGAATGTGGTGTTGCACTGAAAACTGTCCTCAGTATTGGGCAAATTTTAAGTGTTGAACCCTTTAAGCAAGTTACCCTTGCAACACATTTACAGGTTTTCTAACTTTGGAACTGTACAATTTTAGTGTTTTTACCAATGAAAAAACAACAATATTTAAGCTAGTTACAAGTATATCTCAACTGATGCTTTATAAATTAATAGACAATAACTACTGGTTTATATTATTGCTTCCCAGTTTGACAGGAGTGAGTGATCAGAGTGTAGGAATCAAGCAAACTGGACTCTTTTGCTGTGAAGGTCAGCATTGATCAAAGAGTAGAGAGAACCCAAGGGAGAAAGCTAGTGAGACGAGGATGGAATAAGTGAGGGATAGCTAGTGTGATGGAGAACTCACAGGAGATTAACAGGAATAAAAGGAAGGTGAGAGGGGAAGGGAGGGAGATATTAAAAGAAAATATGAGAGGATAAAGGGATAAAACATAAGAGAGGAGGGGAGTGATGGGGGCGCTAAGGTGAGCCAAAGAGTGGAGACGGAGAAAAACAGGAGAAGGTAAAAGAGGGAGAACAAGGGTAACTGAAAAAAAAAAGAAAGAAGGGGAGGGCAAGAAAGAGGCTGAGAGACAAGAAGAGCAGGCAGAGGGAGAGGAAGATTGGCACAGAAAGAGAAAGAGATTCGAGGAGGAAATGTTCAACATAATCGGGTTTTGGCGAGAGGAGCGATAATCCGTCTTTTTGTCAGCTGAATTATGCCAGAATTGCAGGATTCTATTTTACTAGCTCTAATCTGTCTCCAGCCAAATAATAAACTGTCTGCCAGTACAGGTTCGCACTCGCAGCGTCTAGCGCTGTCTCATGTTAGATAAGGCCGCACAATGGGGTTGACAAATAGGACTTGTTTTTTGTTTTTTTTACATAAACTCACTAGTTCAGATCACGCCCCAGCAGCTTGATATCTCTCCAACTGGAAAAAAAAAAAGAACGAGAACCTATAGGGGAAGCAGATGAAGGCGGAGATGAAGGGATGGTGTGTGTGTGTGTCTAGGTTGCAGCGTGCCGTTGATCTGCATATACACGACATGATCTCTGGTTAACATAGAGATTACACAGCGACTTAGCCTGCTTGGCCACTGTGACCCTGCTAAGCCATGCTAACGCTAATAGCTAATAACCATTACGCGCAAGCTGCCTGCCTGCTTCAAACTGTGCATGGCTGCCTTCATGTGTGTCAACTTCCCTCCTCCTTTAGCTCGCTTCCTCGAATGCACTTTTTGCAACCTCAAAGCGTCCCACCACATGCTCTCTCTCTCTCTCTTGCTTAAATTCATCTCTGCTTACCACAGTCAGTTTTATTCCTCTGCTATCCTATCCTGTTTCGCATAATCATTCCATCTCACTCTCTCCCTTTCCCTTTACCCCTTATTCACCTCTCTCCTTCTCTGCATCACTCTATCCCCCCCCCCCCCTCCAGCAGGGGTGTCATGCCTTCTCTGGCACGTGAGCCGAAGCCCAGATGTCTGCGTTGGCTGCCGCTGGAAACTAGGTCATGTCGAGAGAGAGAGGGGAGAGAAAGTGGGGGAGAGAGACGAGAAGACGGGACGAAAGACAGGGAGGGTACAAGGGAATGAAGAGCAGGAGAGGAAAAGTACCGGGCAAAAGGAGAGGAGCACCAGACAAGAGGAAAAGTGCAAGAAGTGGCTGAAAGCACTCGAAAGGGGAAGTAGAGGATGAGAGGAGAGGGCTGGATGTGTTAGGAAGTGAGGTGATGGTTCCTTCTTTACTGAGGAGGAAAATGGGGATGTTGAGGGATGAAGATGAGGATGCTAAAATGGGGGAAGATATAAAAGTTACAATTGGTATTAAGTGTGAAAATGCTCATCTGAATACTGTAAAAAGAAAAAAATAGCACATTTACCATGGCTGTTCGTTAGGGTTGGGTTTAAATGGCTGATCCATTGTGCTTCCAGGTTAGCAAAATACCTTTATTCGTCCAAGCTCCAAGGTTAATGAATCTCTTGTCAAATCTTTTGTCTCGCCTCGCAAAGAGCAATTAGCTCTGCTGTTTAAGTGCAGATTGATTTGGAAAGTCTGCACAGCATTGCCCTGCAGTGATAATGTAACTCTGACAAAAATTAAGCAAACCTGATATTAACTGTGATGGATTACACAACTTAAGTTTCAAGTTGGCAAGTTGATTTACATAGTGTGTATATAGTGTATAGTGTATGCATGGTGAATAATAATGAGTAAAAACTACTGGCTGCCTGGAACTGTGAGAAAAACATATTAAGAAATCTACAACTGTAAAACGTATTTAAAAATGGTTGTCAAAGATGTAAAGTATGTATAATTTGTAGCTAAAACTTGCAAAAACACTGGTACGGATTTGTTATTTAATTGCTCCAACAGGGGCCAAGAGTGGCTAATTGGAAACATAACACACTTCTCCCTGTCTATGATGAAGAGCAGGCAGGTTGGAGAGCAATATGTCACTGCCTGCTGCGTAGAGTAAGTAGCCCAACTTTGTGTGTCACTGTCAACATTTGAATATTCACCAAATACAATGGACATGACAGGGAAAGAACTTAATGCTGATACATTACAAGGCAGTAACACAGGGCAGGACAGGGCTGATAAAATAGGTGCGTAATGAATGTAAATGATGTGCAAATTCACAAGTACCTCATGTAAGTTAGCGGTAAGCATTTTTTGGGCTGATGACTAACAACCATGCCCCACTACACATACTGTATATACATCATATACAGTATGTGCAGTGTAATTGGCAAGGACAAGAACTGTAAAGCCAGTGTTTCATTCCCCTGTGTTATAAACAGAGCGCAGAATAAGACTTAATAAATGGACCCTGAACTTTATGTATATGTGTAAGCTTGGGTGTAATCCCCTCTGTTCCATTCTCAGCCACTCAGGGCAATAAAACTGCCTCCCACACTGAAACAAATCTAAGATTCACCACCTTAAGAGCTTTTCCAGTGGCATAACCATAAATTAATTATACATGTTTATCAGGAAAAAGAGGGGCAGCAGACAGCACCAGACTCCAGACCTACAAAAATGTGATTTGATTATGGTTTCATTAAGACACTGTGTTAAGTTGGAGCTGGATTTCTGTACGAGGAGGAACAAATAGGAGAGGAGATACCTAAGACTCATCTTTCCCAATTAAATTTGAGATCATGCCCCTAACAAGTGTTTGATCATTATAGTTAATGTCTTTACTTAGCTCTAATTTCCAGCAACACATCCTGCGACATACCGATCCTTGTAAGTAACATCTGCAGAGTTGGTAAATGCCTGATTTGGAGGGTAGATGTTATGCTAGTAAAACAACTATCCTATCAGTAAAACATGCTTCAGTTTAGCTCCGGTTTTTAAACATTAGAGGTAACAAATGGTCCAATAACTTGTTGGTTGTCCTCATATTAAATTGATTTCACATAAACATTTCACAATAGCAAAGTTTGAACACTTATGAATATAATAACAACATGCTAACTAAATAAATTATTTAATTCAGCTTTAAAGGTCAGAATTGATGGCTCTTGTTGTATCATTTGGGGAGGACATTATATTTATAGAAATACTATAAAATTACAACCACGCAGATGTCTGCAGCCACACATTTACACACATACTCAATCACTCATACAAAGACACAAACCTCCACCGCACACACAGACTCAGACACATTTAAACAGCCCATTACATTGATGGATTGCTGTGGCACTGAGGATGTCTAAATGCATCCTCAGGCATTATTCAGAGCAGCACTGACTCTGAAGATCCACACACTTCATCATCACAACCATTTATGTAGGTTACTTAAATGACTCCATTTACACACACACACACACACATACACACTCACACAAATGCATGGCCTCAGCCATATAGACACGTGAACAACAAACTGACATACAGTATGAGCATATCTGCACACACAAATCACACACACACACACACAACATTTGGTCACACCTGAATTTGCAACAGCAACAGTTAGGACCAAAATCAGATAACGTCACTTCCACCCAAAGTTCAACTCTGCTGAACTCTGACACGTACATTTGTGGCATTGACAGATTTCAGCTTTTGCTGTATAACCCCGCTCTGCTGAAAAAGAATGTTAATCAAGCTTTCCTCATGTGTTGCAGTAATCAAGCCACAACAACTGGTAGCAAGCGCATGACCCAACAGTAGCCACAACGATAAGAGGCTTCCAGCACCACCTATTTCACATGGACATATGAATAATGATTCACTGTGCCACTTTGTGACAGACACAAAGACACTTTGACATTAGATGCTCATTTTGTCTCATCAGAAAACTAAAGTGAGACCATCTTATGTTAAAATACAGGGATTTACAATAGAACACTTCTCTTTTAATTTGTTTGAATTGTTAGAGCGTTTGTCATTTTCACTATATAATGTGAACACATTATGCACTACACTGCACAAATAAAACATAAAATACAAAGTCCAAAAGTGTTTTCAAGATATAATCAATGTTTTTTCAAAATTCACCTAACCACAGTTTAAAGCTGCACAGAAACTATAAACATTAAATACAACACAAATGTATTCAACCATATGATTTATATCTCTGGCAGTCAGCTGCGTGGCCATCCAGCATGCAAATGATCAGGTACATTACAGACAGATGTGCACAGAGGTGTAGTTAGAGATTTGAATTACAGCTGTAATCATTTTCAGTATGAGCCAGTGACTCTTACCATGCCAAATGTGTCTAATGCATATTACCACTCAACTGCCTTCTCTTGCTCCCCATTCACTTCTCCCTCCATCTCGCCATCCGTCCAATCCGTGGCCATTTTGAGCTTTTTATTCAAATAATGCCCTGCTTCTCAGTTTACCAGATGCTGCCCTGTCTTCCCATTTCTCACCTCGTAATATACAGTCGCAGGCTTTTAGCTAATGCCCTCATCTAGAGCGACTTACAATCGATGCAGCAGCAGAAGAGTCACAATAGTCAGCAACAATCCAGTGACAACAAGTAGCCGGTCGGATAAAAGCAAGTGGAAAGAAAAAGTAGAAGGATAGAGGAACAAATGCTGTGCTATTTTGTTTTTCTTGACCCTCTATTGTCAAGGAATTTACCATCCATTGGTGACTACAGTCTCCCTTATCCTTCTTCCTTCCTTTATCCCTCAATCATCCATTCTCCTATTCTTTATTACTCTTCTCAAACATTCTTGCATCCTTTATGGTTCGTTCTCTCCCTTTTTATTCTGTTCCCCTTGTCAATCATCCTTCCTCTTTTTTCCCTCTCCTCACTTTGTTTTCACCTTCTCCTCTTTTATCTCCCCTCTGTCGTCCATTTCTCATCCATTTTCACTTGGTATGCATGCGCTACAATGTTTGTGTACAAACCAGCCATCGCAAAATGCCCATCTCTGACACAAATCCATCAATCTGATCTCTCTTCTGATAAAATACACTTCCTCTCACTGTGAAAGAAACTGCTCCACACAAGAGAGAGATAGAGAGAGAGAGATGGTAGAATAGAGAGGGGAATTAGGGGTAAAAAGTTCAAGTTCGAGGAAGGAGGGGAAGAAAAGGAAGGATGGGTGGTGAGGAAGAAAGAATATAGGTTGCACTTGAGGTGAAAAGAGGGGAGAAACGCAAGGAAAAGGGTGAATAAGAAAGAGACAGGCAGTAGGAGACAGTGCAGCACATGCATGCAAGGGAATGGCTATGTGATAAATAAAGACAGGAAAAGGGTGTAGAGGGATCGGGATAGTAAATAATGATCCAGTCTCAGAGATAGAAGGAGAAGAGAATCAGTGTAATTAATGAAGGAAGGAAAGAGAGAGAGAGAGAGAGAGAGAGAGAGAGAGAGAGGAGAAAAAAGAGTAGATAAATCACGCTAAACAGAGGAAATAAGGAGGGAGGGGAGCGCAGGAGAGCAGCATGAACAGAGAATAACCTCCAGTGTGTGCATCATTGGCTCTAGACAACAATATGTTCACATATCTGGATGTGAACAATATGGATGAACGTGAACGCCCTCGAACATCCCTAAAGCTGAAACTCAGCACTTTACTGTCAAAGTCATTGTTTCCTTTCAAATCCAGTGTGCTGGAGTACAGAGTCAGAACAATGAGAATGTGTCACTGTTATAATATTTATGGACTGCGGTGAATGGGCTTAACTGGTTGACCTTTACAGTGCAGCTCCCTTTAATAAAGCACTAATTAATGAGGTGGCTATAAAGAGTCAGTTCACCCAAATTGCAACAACATATTTCCTCATTCACAGCTAGTGGTAAATGACAGAACACAATGTCAACAGTTTAAAAAAGGGACTATTTCTCAGATAGAAAGTAAAATAAAAACTGTTGAGAGGGAGTAATCAGGTTACTGTTTCAGGAAGTACAAGTTTTTTTAAATGTAATTTTTCAGTGTTGTGAGCACCACAAACAAAATTCCATTCACCCAAACTACGACTGTGTCCTGGTCGCTTTCTTTTCACTCTCTGTCTCTCCCAAACTTTTTTCTCTCTCCCCTGGCTGATTTATGTTGTGCCACTTTGAGAACGGCATCTTTAAGCCTTTAGGAATATGGGTAGTATAATTTTATTCCTGGGCTGTTAAATATGAGTGAGGGAGCTTGTCAAGCTATAATAACTGGCTCAAAGACAGAGAAGGAAATGAACATATTGCAGACCAGTGGCCTTTTGGAGTATTTATGGGCACGAAACGTTACAGTGTGTTTGAAAAGACGGTATGAAAATATGGCTTCTGGCTTTACGAATACAAAAACGGATATTAACATGCTACAGTCTAGTGGCCTTTTGGAACATTAAGAAGCTTGAAAAGAAAAGCTGAAGGAAAAGTCAATAGCAGTGCAAACAATATGCTTTGTGATGCATTCAGGACTATCAACCATATTAATGTGTTGTTGTTTTTTGTCACTTGTGTCTTTAAATAGCACTTCACAATGGACCAGTCTCTTGAAAAACCTTTCTAGTTAAAGCCAGTGTTCATGCCAAGTCCATCCACGCAAGTGTTTCAGTTACACTGATTGATAACGCCTCTTCTGAGGCTTAATTAAGTTGGGCAGACCTGCAAACGTAGTCACCAAACGCTATCTGAACGCAAACCTGATAACAAAGTTGTGCTCATGTGATATTTCATGACCCTATGAGTTAATAAGGATTGCCTGAATGCACCATCAAACAAACGCTTGCCGTGCAGTCCTAAAAGCTGCATTTTGTGGCCCCATTTGGAGGAGTCTTTGATAAGCAAATATGATAAACTAGATAGATAAATATATAGAAATATAAAACTGCAAAACTCAGAGCTGACATAGAAAAAAGGGAAATATATGAACAAAAAGTCTGAGACAAAATTGGAACCTGGATTAAAACTCAGAACTCGTAACAGTTATTAATTAAGTGTGCTGCAGCATATGCAGACTGATCATTTTAGGAAGGTGTATATGTACCCTGGAGCTGGGTAGTCAAACAACAGTCATCAGCACATCTGTTCACTTTTATGTGTGTGTGTGATATTCCACATGTGCCATGCCTGCAGTGCTGCCCAGCCACACATAATCAACTTCTCGCTTTCATTCCTAAATGCTTCCCACACACATACAACCCAACGTGCCTCTAGGGGAGTGTTACGGAGAGGAGGGAGAAATGGAGAACAAGAAAAAGAGGATTTTTTATTTTTTTCTCCATGGGCAGTGATGGTCCAGGAGGGAGCACCGGACCTACCATGGCATGATGTGCCAGAACCACTGTGGGCTACACACACATGAATAAGGCTCAAGCAGCATTATGGACAATGAAAACGTGGCACTGGTGATTAAAATGAGGTAACAACTGCAGGGAAATTTAAAATCTATTTTAGGTCTGTTTTAAATGGTACCTTAGAGGCTAATATAAATTTATTTAAAGACGTTATTGATGTTTTAACTAACCATTTATAGAATAATAATAGCCCTATTTTTTACAGTCAGGGCTAATGTTTTTCAGCATGCAAAAAGCCTCTCAGGGGTATAGGGAGAGTGTTCACAACAACACATGGATTTTTTTGAACATGTTACATATACAAGCGCTTCCCTCAGATGTTGGAGATTAGGGAGATTTGAAAGTGAATTGCAAATTTGTGATCTGAAAGTGTGTGTTTCAAGAATCACGTCAACAAAGCTCTATATTTAGGTCTGAGCAGATATATGAATGTGTGTTAACATGTTTGTGTGTGATCATGCATTTGCAGCAAATGTTGTTCCTCTCGCTGTTAACTCAGAAGAAAAAAAAGGGGGGGGGTTCATGCATGTGTGTGTGCCTGTCTTTGGCCGGCTATAAAGACAATGGCACCGTTGAGGGCTTTTCTTGGCAGACTGACAGAAACACTGATGGCAAGTGATTGGATAAACCATGCAGGAGACACACACACACACACACGCAAGCATGCACAGAAACACACACTCTTTCATGATCCATGCTCTCTCAATGCTGTACTGTTTTTCACTGACCCTGATTTTATGCTTTCACTCTGATTGGACGCGTCACTCATCAACTCTGCTGATGCTAAGTTTTGATTGGCTCACTGTAAAAGGTCCTTTGTTTCATGGTAAAGGGTCAGGGGTTGAGATTGAGATTGATGCGCGTTAAGGGCCCATACAGGGTGTGAGGCTGGTTTATAACTTTCTATGACTGCCATGATGTATGGTATGGGGCCATGGCTGACCATACACACACTTAGACACACACATGAAAATAAATGAATGTGCTTTTCAGAGAAATTGACTTACTGCCGCCTTCCCGCCTCCTTCTATGTAATGGATGTATTGACAGATAGAGATTCTGAGCATGTGTGTGCACGTGCATGTGTGTGTGAGTGCATATACATATAGATTTGTGTCTGTGGATTTATGTGCGTCTGTTGGTATGTGCGCATGATTTGCATGTGTGCGTGTAGGATAGGAGTTCAGGCCAAATGTCAGGGTGGGAGGTGGAAATGAATGAGGTCTTAGCTTTGATCCATATCAGTCAGCAGCTGGTCTATTCTTCATCACTCACATACACACATGCACACATGCACACACACACAAAACCTAAATCGACCGCTTTCATCCCCATTAATCACAAACACTGATACGCGCACACACATAAACAAGTAAATGTATACAGTTGTACTCTCACATATTAACAAATGATTATAACGTGTGCATGGACACATACAGTACACAAACAACATGGCTCATGCTTGCTGCATTGTCAGTGATGTAAATAATCATTGATGCAACCACACACATCATTTATCAAGCTTAGCGCGCCCGATGACTGACTGCTGGAGGCAATGACAGCTCACACACTCTCTCTCTCTCTCTCTCTCTCTCTCTCACACACACACATTTTTGGACTCTAATCTTTCAAGTCAAATCCTTTTTATTGACCATGGGAATCATTACAGAGTGAGACCCAAGGGGTGCATGTGCGTGAGTAGGTCTGTGCACATGCCCATTGTGTTAATATGCTCTCATCACTCGCCAGATCTCCTGCTTTGTATGTGTGCGTGTGTTTTGATGTATGATGTGTGTAAGCATTGCGGTCACATTACACTTTGACATGAACTATGTGCAGCACTCCCACATGATGTAAACACGCTTCAACCACATCACAGTGACCTTTCAGCTGAAAATCAAACATGAAGGGGTGTCAGTCTTGCTCACTGTATTATGGGTGTACTTCAGTCGATTATTGTTATGAGATGCAAACCAAGAGGGGCTGCATTTGCTAGGTTGAGATAGATAGATTAATGTGTTTAAACGCTGCCAAAACACTGCACAATGATTTGTAATACTCACAGACAGGATTTTACAACTCTGGAAAGTGTATACTGTGGCAACTATTTTTTCTTTTGTCACGATAGCGAGGTAAACACTAGAAATACGGCATTCACGTTACAATGTAATCTACCAGGAATGTGCGCTTGGATGTATTTGATTGGCCAACAGCGACTTTCCGGATGACGTGAGCCCTCTGCATTGACACCCAGATGTGCAGCCGGACTGGCCCCATTCAAATGAATGAGAGGGATGCATTTTGTACTGTACTGCTAGTAACTGCTTATATCATATATCATGCATCATACACTTTACATGAGTTTTGTTTCCCTGAGTTTCAGTGTCAGATTGCTTTTTAATAGAGATATAATAGTACATAAAATTCACTTTTGATACATACCATGGTTTTGTGTTCACGATTTGGCATGTTTCCCTTTTAAAAATAAGCTGCTTATTTTGAAATTTGCTAACACTAAAAAGTGGATCAAAAGCAATAAATCTGTAATAATCAAGGCACCCAAAGATGTGTGTATAGTTGTGTACTTATATAAGTATTATAATGCAAGGCAATATGTCAGCAATGCTCCAATTTAATGACAAAACTATGCACAACAAAGAACAACAAAAAAATAAATGACACATTGCCAAAGCTTTTCTGGATGAAGACCTTTAGTTACACTGTATCACTCTAATAATTATGTAAATGGACAATTTTCGAATTGTATTTTATTTGTAACACCCAAAGTCTCAAATTTGAATCAGAATGCTTTACAATCTGTACAATGTACAACACCCTCTATCCATAAACCTCCATTTGGATAAAGAAGAACTGAGCAAAAATATTTGTTTCTTATGGTGTACCAAACAGTTTGGAACAAATACAGCCCTACTGTTTGACTAAACATTGCACTGTAAGCCCTCATTCCTGTAGTATGACATCATATCCTGCTACACCTATATTTGTTGCACCAGTTGCAGTGGTGCACTTGCAGTTGCAGAGACTGCAGCTTTAGTGAGTGTGAATGTCAGATGTTTTTTTCCTCCATTTGTTTGTGTTCCTCTTGTTAAGCTCTCCCATGTGCCTGTAAGTTGCAAGCAGGGGTTTGGTAATCCTGTTCCCCCTCGATCCCCTTTACCTCTTATCTCTACTCTCCCCTCTGCTCTCTAACCATCATCCCTTCCTCTTCTTAACCCTTCAAACCTTTCTTCTCTTTTTCCCTCAAGCCCTCCATCCTTTTATCCAGATCTCCCTCTGATCTCCCTGCAGCCCCCACGTCTCCCCTCCTCCTTCCCTCGTTCTCTCGTTCAATCTCCTGTCTTCGCTCAACCTTCTCTTTCTTGCAGCTGAATTTTACACTCGCCCCATTTTTCACTCCCAAACCTCTTTTTCTTTACAGCAAGCTACCATGCTGCCATCGGGCATCAGGCACTATCATCAAATTGAGAAGGATGCTTGCAGTAAAATCAATTGCATTTATTTTCTTTTCAAAATAGCACTGTCAAGCAGCTAGAATGAAGTTACGTCAACAATTTAGTGGCATATTTAAGCTACATTTGTCACCCGTTCTTTCCCTCACATACTTTTCCCGAACAGCTTTTCTTGCCCCACAGCGTTGGTGGGTGATACTGTGCAGACCCAGACACAGGCCAGTCCACCCAGCGAGCATATCCCGGCACTGAGTCAGCTCACCTGGGTAGAAACATTGCCTCTTCAGCCTCTCTCTCACTCAGCTGCCGGTTCTTATCATCGTCCTCCAGCTGCCTCAGCTGAACATGCTTTTAGCTCCACTCTAACTCACCTGCATGTGTGTGTGTGTGTGTGTGTGTGTGTGTGTGTCTATAGAGCAGCAGAGACAGAAAGACACAGACATGGCTGGCGTTGGCGTTCATATGCAGTACATGTCTGAGTGTGTTTGCATCTGCATATTATTGTATTTGTTTGAGTGTCATTCGGGCTACACGAGAGAAGGTTGAATCGGCGTGACTGCCAGAATTACACACAGCATTTTCTCATTTTGCCCACTCCTATGTTCCTCTAATCCTACAGTGGTGGCCTAAGTCTGCGTTCAGTGAAAAACAGCGGTTTTCAAGAGGCAGGGAGAAGGATTACTCACCTGCATTTCACTTTCTTTTCTTCCTCTGATGATAATTAAATTAATCCTAAATGTTCTTCAAATGTGATGACAGACTGCTGAATATTATATGAGTCAGAAGACATGGAATCAGTGATTATTTTAGGGTGGAATGAACACGACATAGGGACCTAAATGGATTGTCCATGTTTTACCTTAAATCGTTGGTCTTTGAAGAAAAACTAAGACAAAAAGAAAGAAAACTCTTGTTGTTGGGATAATGGAGGCAATGTCCCAAACAATACAATTACTGGAAAACATGTAAGAACTTAGAATTATTGTTATGACAGATATCTTGTATCCCATTTGCATAATGTTTTGTAGGAAGTAAGTTTTTGAATATCTTCAAGTGTTACGGAAAATATGAGAAACCCATTTTAGTTGCCCCCTAGCATTATAGCCCAAAATTACTGAATTTGTTCATTCAGTAAGATGAAAAGGATAGGAAAGAATGAGGAGGGAAAAAAATGAGTAAAATTGTAGTAGTAAATGGGAGAAAAATAGAACAAAGGCAAAATGGGTAGATGGAAAACAGCAAAGGTTAAAATTAGGTAATGACAGTGAATATCAAAGAGACACGATCACACTATTTGGAATTACAGCCATTTAAATTTGAGTGGGGAAAAGAGAAGAAAAGTGCATATTTTTCTCCATGAAAAATGGCTATGGCTTAAAAACTGTGGTAGCACTGATTAACAAAAGTGAGAAAGCGAGAAAATGTAGGAAAAGATTGATAGTGAAGGGTGGGAATCTGACTGAGAAAGGTGTTTGTGATTATTCAGTTATCTGGGTGAGATCAATAATGTGCTGTTTAATGATTATCTGCTCAATATGGTGATCAATACTGTCTGGGATCTTCCCTCTGAGTGTAGATACACACACAGAAACAGACACACACATAATATGCATATGCAAGACCCCTCCCACATATACATGCATTTAAGCACTACTGCGTGAACACACACTAGCACACTTAGATGTACATGTAAACAGTGTGTACACTTTAACCTTCAAACATGTGCTCAAGATCAGATCAATTCTGAATAAAAGGCTTTAGGTTGAGTGGAGGCCACAGATTTCAGTTTGACTCTTGAGATGTGTGAGCCTTTTTTATGTGTGTGATGTTATTTTACTGTAGATTTGCATTTAATCCCCTAAAATAACAATACTCACTTGATTACAAAGAGCAAAACAATGTCGCCTCTTTGAAGGCTGACATCTGGGAAAATTAAGGTATTCAATGTAAAGCATCTGCAGGAAGTCCATGATATCATGCATGATGTAGCATTATGTGATATTTTGATATTAACACTGGATCAATGACTCCCTATAATGTGAAAGTCTTGCTAGTACTGACAAGCCCACTGAGAATCAACACCGCTTTGCAGCTCGGTACAGCTCTTAGCTCACTGTTTTTTCAGACAAACCATAACAATGCCAGCTCATTTCAAATTATGGACAGCTCACAAGCTCATACAAGTCCACTGTGCACTACCTGCCCGGCACAGAGTGGCAGAGAGCCAAAGTGAGCAAGTGGCTGGTGACGAGAGTTGGACATCTTGCCAGCAAGAGACCAAGATATGTTTTCTCAGGAGCTGGCAGACTGAACTATGCAGGGCTGAACATTAGGGAATATTGGATTTTCATTTAACAGTTGGTAAGAAAGAAGATTCCAACAGGATGCCCATGTTTCCCTGCGTCTCCTGGATGTAAAAGATTCAAGATCAAGATTCAAGGATTTATTTGTCACATACTCATTTTTCTCAATATGTGCAGTGAAATGCGGGGGTGGTCTGACGTGCCAAATGGTGGGGGAGAATAAGCCTTGTTACCCCCCTTGAATGTAGAATAACAGTGGTCCATAGTCCTACCCCTCTGGTGGGACATGTAATGTATTGATAGAAGTTCTGCACAGAACACCACGCAGATCTATCAATGCTGCGTTGATATCTGCCTGCTGTGGTATGCACACAGCAGAGATGATGACAAAAGTAAACTCCCAAAGAAGGCAGAATGGACTGCATGAGATCATCAGACGCTCAAAGCCATGCGATTAGGACTGGAAGAGAGTTTTAGTGTCTCTGTAAGGGTGGTTACAGTCTGAAAAAGCACAGAATTCATGGTAAGACTCATGATCAGAATGTCAACCCATGTTTCCCACTGATCTTAAAACAGCAGAATAGCTCAAAGTCTTTAGAGTTGTGTCTAGTAAAGACACATGCAAAGTAAACGTTTCATCACGCAATTTGACGTGTGTCAATTACACCCAAAGCACACACCGCACGCGCCTCACAGGCAGAAGTAGTTAAGGTACGGTAGCCAGGAAGCGCCGACCCAGGGGAGTGAATGTGATAAAATTGCAGCCTTTTTGAAAAGTTGATGCATGTCAACGTTGGGAAATAGGACAGTGGTGTCAGCCTATGATGAAGCGTGTCAAGATTCCACTGGTGTTCAGGCTCACATACAAAACAATTGGTGTGGGCATGTGTTCCTCCAACATCAAGAGATCAAGTACGTTTTTTTTATTTAAATTGTTGAGAAAAGTTATCCAGAACTATCCAATGGCTTGGATTGAAAGTCTCGGTGCAGGAGATACTGAAAAACATTTTTGATAATCACTAGTGCAAAGGGTACACTCGTGTTGCTGCAGTTAGTTTCCATCCGTTTTATGCATTTTTAAAATGTGTGCATAATGAAACATGAACATGAAAAAAGCCTAAATATTGTGAAAGCATTTTAGTTTTCCTCTCCTTTTACAGTGTCTATCCCTTCAACCCTCACTTCCCTCGCTCGCTCTCTCTCTCTCTCTCTCTCTCACTAATGGAGGTACTTAGCATGTGTAGCGTGTAAGCAATGCGGAGAAGTGTTGATTCTGTATTCAATTAGCCATGTCAGCCTGGGAACAAGTGAACCACCCCAGCCTCTATCTATCTATCCACAGACAGAAAGAGAGAGAAGCCTGAGAAAAGGTTGGGGGTTAATTACCAAATCATCAGTGATTTGAAATGGATTTTTATGTCATCGTTTTAAAACTGTCTCTCATTATTTCTTTATCGGACACACCTGTTTGTTTCCATATATAGTCCATTCAGGGGTGGCGTCTCTGTGGGTATGTTGGGATCATTAGTGTGTGTGTGTGTGTGCGTGTGTAGCCACATTGCCAAGAGGAGGAAAAGATAACTTGCCTAAATCACTATTGTCTGTGATTAATTACACTGCAGCCCTGCTCATTCCTTATTGCAAACACAATACCACCTCTATTTACCTATCCCTCTGTCTTTCTCCCTACGCCTCCCCTTTGATCTCTCTTTCCCCTTCTTTCCTTTCCTGTCTCTCCATCTGTGCCTCTCCCTTTGCTTTTAGCTCTCTTTGCTCTTCCCTATCCATCTCTTCCTCTTTTAACTCTCTCTTCCGCCTGCCTCCCTCTTACTGCCTTGCTCTTTCTGTCTGCTTCTTGCTGCCCCTCTCTCCTTCGCCACGCACACCTTTCTCTCTCTACCTCTTTCTCTCACAGTTTTTTTTTTTTTAGACTAAGTACACTGATGATTCATTATGGATTTATGCGCACTTAGTGTTTCACACATTTCACCCTTCATCACGCTGGATGTTGAATCACATTTTCAGGAGGCAACCTATTTTTCACTCACAGAGTGAGAAAGCAAAATTTGGAAACAAATATTGGTCCAACATTAGGGAAACATGCACTGTCACTCTGGGTGTATGTGTGTGTGTGCGTGTGTGTGTGTGTGTGTGTGTGTTAAGGCCTGATAGGTTTAGTTAGAAATCAGCAGGGAGTTCAAGGGGAACTCCACCAATTTGACACATAAAGGTCAGTTTACTCAACATGGGGAGCACTACTCAGCCAGTGAAAACAGTTGTATAATGTCCTCTGTGGCTCTGGAGGAACTTTGTCAAGTCTGAGGAAATGACCATGATGATCAGGGTTATCAGCTACTATTCTGGAGACCACAGCTTTTTAACAAAAAGCCTGTGTTACAAACCAGGGGCTTGAACTTTCATGGGCCTTCCGCAGTCAGGGAGGGTCTAGTAAAAAAAGCATTGTGGAAACTGTAGGATCCAGTGTTCTTGGAGGTTGACTCAGGAACTAAAACTCAAGATAGTCATCCTCTGCTCTGCTTAAATTTTAACCATTTTCCTTTTTTTTTGTTTGTAAATCTGTGTGTTGGTTAGTGCCCCGACTTTGAGGACAGCAGCAGTGTATCATCATAAATGTCTGATGTCTATTTCATTCCTGCAGTTATTTTGCAATGAAGTGCTGTCTCCACAGCATCTGACGACTAGGCAAGTCACTCATCCAAACATATTGTATAAAGATTCTGTTTTATTTTGTTTACTGTGTCTTTCATAAAGGAGTTCTCCCTGTATGACAAATAAGGACAGAAATTTAATGTATTTATTAAGGTGGGGTTTTGAGGGTGGATTTCTACATGTACAGAACCTCAATAATGCCCCAATTCCTCACTCATCTTCTATTCATCCTTTGTGTCAGTGAGATACTGTGTCCTTTAAGTAATCTTTAAGAGAGCACAACTTTGCGGGATCCCTCTTTCACTTGGCCGGCAAAAGAGCATCGGGGAGGAGGTCCAGACCAAATATAAAATAGGTCAATCGAACAAAATATACATTTAGCATCAACTAGAAAAGCAAACATTTCTGAAGACAGAGTAGAGAGTGTGCTTGTTTTAGCTGAAAGACAGTTCTTCAATATGGAAAACATAAAAAATCCCTTTAACCAGTTCCAGTTGGAAGTCCGAGTCTTGGTAAAGGGCAGTAGTATCTGCAAGATCCTCACGTTAGACTCTAACTATTAGTGAAAGTGTTGCTAACCACTTTGTAAAAGTTGGTGCCAGGTGTGTCATTTTAGAACAAACTAGGTGTTCATGTGAAACTTACATAAAATAACGATTGTGTGCTGATTTTACAAATAATTCCTTATCTTTGCCTGTGAGCCTTTTAGTTTTAAAAGAGATGTGCTTCTTGGGGGGAAAAGATTCTGCAGACACACACACACACACACAAACACACACACATCCCCTCATTCCTCCTCCCCTTTGAGCTTCTACATATTAGAAGTCCAATATATATTCTGTACTGTCAGCTTTACATTATTTATGCCTCTTTACCGGGTGTTTTAGGAGATAACCGGACCCTGTGTTGTATCTCATGGTCACATACCTACCTAACCTTCTCTCTTCCATCCCTCCGTTGCTCTCTCCATACTGTACGCAGTTTCTTCTGTTAATCTCCTTGGCTACAGATACAGCCACATCTGCCTACTTCAGTTGCTCGTTCCTTCTTTTCATTATTCTTCATATTTCCATATTTTCCACCTGGAAATGTGCATGGTCATATAGCGCACTTCACTTTCACTAACAGTGCAAGGTTTCCTCTAACTGGTTGAATCAACATTACTGCTATACAGCACTTTATCATTTTGCAGTATCAACTTGGGAACTTCCAATAGAGAGTTTATCATTTCATTGCAAGGTTCAGTTGATCTCAGTGTTTCAGCTACGAGTTGTCAGAAAATCTTACGTAGAGCACTTTCTTGCTTCTTGTTTTGCGTTATCTCCACGTCTTTGTTACTCCAGCAACGTTCAAATGTCCAAGCCGAGAAAAAAACACTTTAATTATAATGCATCAACTCTGGAAAACAAAATATTTGTATCCCGTTTTACATTCATGATATGACTAATCATGACTAATGACTAAGTGTATCACTTTTTCCCACTGATTATTATGTTGTGATGTGATTGAATTTCTGCGCCATACATACTACAGTGTAATTTGGTTTAAATGTTAACCAATTTTAAGTTTTCCATTTTTTTTTAAAACTATTTAGAACTGTCAGTCTGTTGGGTTTTCAAATATCGCTCAAAGGAAGTAAACATATTCTCTTTTTATATTCATTTTTAAATATAATGTAAATTACAGTGAAATCTAAAAGAAAATTAATGACATTATTTAACTTGTCTTTTCTTAGCTACTAATAATTTTGCTCTATGCAAACCTCTGTCTTTGTAAATGTATGTGAATGAGTTAATGACGGCTATCTGCTCTGTACCTGTATTTTCCCTCCGCCCTTATACAGTATCTCTCTCTTCTCTGCCTCGCTCCTCACTCCTAACCAGGTGCTTTGGGAGATAACTAACCTCGTACGGTCTGCTTTTATGTCATGGCCAAACTCATTTTTTGCCTTCACCTTCTCCTCTCCCTTGCTTTAAGTTTTGCCACTCCTCTTCCCCTCTCTATCTCTCCCCTCCTTCCCTCCAGGCCTCTCTGCCTCCCACTCTTTTCTCCATCCCTCCCTCCTTCTCTTTCCGTTTTTTCTTTTCCTCTTCCTCGTCCTTCCTGTTCTTCCCTGCTTGGCTTTCTCTTGTGTTTAAACAGTAACGGTGGTGTGCGTTTCATCTGACAAAGCTGGGCTTTTGTAGTGGTGGCCTGCTTACCACATCAAAGGCTGTGATGGCATGATACGGTTGCTTAGATTAAGCAGAGGTTCCTTCAGAGAACAAGAGAAAGTGTGTGCGTGTATACTGTATGCATGTGTGCCAACATGCACTAAAGCATGTTGGAAAAACGTGAGCAGCTAGTACAAATAAGACCCCACATTTGCATATATATGTACTCTACATGTGTCAGTGTATTCCTCTCTATATATGTGTCAGCATTAAAGAGACTGACTGCAAAGCTTTCTTTCAGACTGGACAAGAAAAGGTTTAAAAGCTCTTTGAAAAAGAGAAAGAAGCTTTGCACACAGCATGTATACCACGGAGAAACAGGTGCTGTTAACCGCAAGATGAACCTGCAGTCAGAAAATAATGTGTTTTTCATATTGATCGCACATTCAGCCCATAAAGGAATATGTTTAAGGATGTCTTATTTACATTGCCATGAGCATTAGCCTGATGAAGCCATGAGCAAAACGCTTTGCTCATGCTAATATTAGGTCCTTGATTACCCACATTTATGCACTGAGTGTGTGGTCATTGCTACAAACACTTTATTTTCTGCATAAAACCCTTGTTAAATGTAAAAAGTGCTTCACTGCAACCTGCAACCTAACTGTTCCCATTTTTTTTTGTGAGCAGCAGGAAGGCTGAATCACAGATACACAATGACGTCTGTGTGTGTGTGTGTGTGTGTGTGTGTGTGTGACCGCTGTGTTTTTTTGTTCAGTACTCTCCTATCAAGTTAGAAGGAACAGAGAGCAACAAGGGATGATCGAGGCAGATCAATAGTCCTGATTAGGGATTCCTAATGGTTTTAAGCCAAGGTAATGCATACAAACTCAAACACTTTTGTATTACTGTGTGAGGAGTATAATGATTCCCACAACACCAGTGGTAACCTTAACTCTTTCTACCCCATGTCTAACCTTAACCGTAGATTAACCAAGCAATGATATTCTTATAGGACCTTTAATCAGTCTGTAACACCAAACAAAATAAAATATGAATATGAATTCACAATCACAGTAGAAGAAAAATGAAAATGTTTTTAAATTTTGAAAGAAGGTATTTTGGTATCATGTGACCAGAGAAATGCATCTGCCATAGTGGAAGAAGAACTCTGAAATGGTGTTTTAAAAGTGAAAAACATGTAAAGTGGTGATATACTTTAAGCATTTTTTGCAATACATTTAAGACAGAAATTAGATTAAAACCAACAGGTTGCAGCCTAATCTGCATCTTACCTGCTAGTGTGGCTAAAAAGTGAAATATCTTAATGATTATTGGATGTTGCAATTAAATTTGGTATGTTTGGTATGTTTTTTCAGCCAACATATTTAAATGATGTTGTTGAATCCCTGACATTTTCTCTAGCGCCACCAGCAGGCTGACATTTTTCCTTCAGAGTGAAATGTCTCGACAACTTGAAATTTGGTGCACCGAGGCTATTCAACAGTGCACATGACACCATAAAATCTCAAAAATGGCTTAATATGTTGGCCTTTCTGCTTGCACAAAAACGGTAAAACTAATTCTGCACATTCATGCTCACAACATGATAAACCTTTTTGACTAAAGACCTTTATGCTGAGACCACCATCTTACCAATCTTACGTTTATTTCATTACAACTGCTATGGATAAAAAGCAAGCTTTGGACCTCCTTTTATCCATTTTACAATGTGTTTTTCTTTTAGCCTCACAGAGCTTAGTCTTGTTTTATTACAGTGTTTTGGGTCAGTACCTGTATTGAGCGCAAGACAGCAAAGCAATAACCTCTCATCACCTGAAGTGTTGCCAAAGCCAAAGAAAAACAGCACTGGTGTGAATTATCATCTCAAAAAGGTGAGAAGATTTTTCTTACTTTGGAATATTTTCAGCATCTTTCTGTCCTTGTGAGGACGACACATATAGTCCAAGTATAAAACAAAAGGAAAACAAACACACACAGAAAATATATTTTACAGTACGAGCTCAAAATGGTTTATTACCATCATGGTTTGAACTGACGAGAAATGTTAACTCTAATTCTGTAAATTACTTTGTTTTGCCATCTAGGGTTAGTCAATTTAATTGAAAATGAGGTAAAACAAGGTGAGACAAAAGGGTGTTGTTACACACACACAGTGTATATTCACATTGTATGGTTGGGCACATTGGGATGATTCAATAACGACACAGTTGCAAGGCAATATTATGTTGTTTGCTGTGTATATACAGTATGTTATCCTGTGTGTGTGTGTGTGTGTGCGTGTGTGTTTACTACTGGTTCTCCTTCCTTGTCTCTGTTTGTTATAGGAGGGGGGATACAGAGATGTACAAATACAAATCCCTTTAGCTCAGTTGTTGAATGTTTGTCATGAGTCTGGGACAGAAAGGCCGTGTGTGTGTGTGTGTGTGTGTGTGTGCAGGAGAGAAGGAAAGAGATAGAGAGATAAAGAATTTAATCTACTTGTCACTGTTCCTCAGAGACAGAATTGATCTTGCAAGAAGGCAGAGCTGAAAATTGAAATGTAGCATATTCCTCTTTCTTTCCTCTCAATTTCACTTTCTATTTATTTAACTACATCTCAAAAAATGACACATCATGTCAGCCAACTTAATTAGATCATACACACACACACATTTTCACGTTTTATTCATGTCCACATTGCTAAAAATTAAGGAGGCACAGATGTCTTTATAGTTGGTCAGCTACATAATATGTTTCCCCCCAAGCTCCGTTTTGGGCGTTGAAGCAAAAACAGTCAGGTAGCTTCTATATGCTATAATACAGACCGATGCCTATGTGGTGTTTAGTAGGTCTCTCTTGCACCCAGACAATCTTGCATCCTAATTGGTCAGACCAGAGTGACCTCTGCAAAACGACAGACACGTCACAAAGCTTTCAAACATTTTCTTGTTTCTCATTTTTTTTCTTTCATTTGCTTGTTGTCTCTCTTGTTCCCTTTCAAGTGCTGTCTTAGCTCCCTTTCTATGCAAAGCCTGCTCAGACCTTGGCAAGGACGCACACATACATACACTCACACACACTCAAACACACACACACGCTTGCACAATGTGAGTCATCCTCTGCTGCCACGATACCAAGCATACCATCCATATTTTATCCCGTTAAAGCAAATTCAATGTAAAGCACAGACATGCAGTTTCAACCACTCAAAGGTCAAACATTCAGACATGTTTAAAACAAAAAAAGATGACCTTTGTCTAAAATGTCTTTGTGGTGTGTGTGTGTGGGGGGGGTGTGTGTGTGTATGTGAGGTGTGTATGTGTGAGTGAATGTGGCCTGTTTCTGAGAGTGCAAGTGCCTGTGCGTGTGCATTTGTGAGGGTTTTTTTTGTGTGTGTGTGTATGTTCACATATATATGTGGTTCTGCGTGTGCTTTTGGTCTGGTCAGGCTAACGCTAGTAGCAGACCCACACAGAGTAAGTGCACTGTGTGAAGGCACAGTGTAACAGAGAGGAGACATCAATAATCCACAGACACTAAAATCCTTTATTTGTAACAGCACTAACAATCAGTGCAATTACTGGACAACACAATGGACAGCTAGAGTGGAGATGGGTGAAGTGGAAGTGAGTTAGAGAGCAAAGGAAGTAGAGGAAGAGAGCACCGACCATAGGTCAGCACAGGCCTGAAATCTTTGCCTTAGCCTGACCTGGTCACCCTGAGGCAAACCTTACTGCTGGTCAAGCTCTTTTTCTAATTGTCAACCCCATGAAAAGACCAAAACCAACAATGAACTGATCCTTCTAGCAAGCATTTCCTGTGTATCTAAAGCGTTATATATCTTATTCCTCTGTGATTCATTGTTGTCCAGAAACTATTAAAAACACATCAGTGAGCCACAGCGTTGCACTGGGAGACATTACGATTCATTACGATGAACACGGGCCCTTTTGTTTATGTTGAGTCAATCCCACATACACCGTCCCGCTGCTGTGACTGCTCACCAGCGCACCAAATGTGTATTAGTCAGCAGATGAAAATAGTCCTTAACAAATACACCATTTACTGGTGTGTAAATAACATTTTCTAAAAACTACAGTTTAGGAAATTACTGAGCCTTTTTTTTAAAAAAAAGTGAAACTGTATATTTGTGACCCATTTTTCTCAGGTTTCATGTTTTCAGTTGGAATGAGTGGGTTTGATACTGAGTGCCACAGACAGCGTTGGGAAGGACGGACTAACACATTATTGGTTTTGGTCTTTCATGGGATTTGTTGACAATAAGACAATCGTACAACTGTCTGTGTTGTTCTTTTACCCATATTATGCAGTTTTATTTGTTTGATGGTGTGTTTTCTTCCCGTCTTTTTTTGCATCTTCAGGCGAACAGCATTTTGTTAAACTGTACTCTTCTCTACCAATGAATGATAATGAATTCATACTTAAACTTTGATCTCAGTTTTTTTAAAAAGTGGAAGTCATGCCTTACCAGTGCTTAGTTGTCTATCAACAACTGACATGAAACCGAGGCACTGATAATGTACATTTTCTGCATAGGAAGCGGTGTGTTTGTCACTGTACTGTCGCTGTGTGTCTCCCACAGATCGCTTGATTGACAGGTGATCTGTGGGAAACACAGCCGGAAAACACAACAGAAGACCCGGAGGTGCCGAATTATGAAGTACCGCATACATTAGCATTTAAACTGAGCAGGAACAGCGAGAGAAACAACGATAAGACAGCAGGAGAAAAAGAAAAAGAGAGAGTGAGAAACAGATTTTGAGTCATTTGTGTTCCGGTATTGTAGTTTTAGTTGCAACTTGAAATTGCAGCAGAATAATACAAGCCCCTTCTGTAGTAAAAGGAACGTTAAACAAATGCGTGAGTTTTTGTGTGTCCGTGTGTGTGTGTGTGAGAGAGAGAGAGAGAGAGAGGAGAAGATAAAGCCTGTTTCAACCTGACAGTTTGATTTCTAATGGCTTAATTATTGTTCGAGCTTTGTTATTGCCTTCTCTGAAAAACAGTAAACTGATAAGCTGCATAATCATTACCCCTATTGGTATGTGTGTTCGAAGGCATCATTATGTCTGATATCACTGTTTTGTCTCACAGCGATAAAAGCCAACATTTTCCCACACCGACATCTCCTAACCGTGCTCGCCTCACTGCCTTTTACTTTCTCCTCGATTGTTTCCAATTATCTTCCTTCTTTACTTGCACAGATTAAAAAAGACATACAGCAGACTGATTGGAGCCTCGCTGGCGGACAAGCGAGCTCCAGTGTTAGAGTAAGCATTAAGGGAGAGTAGAGAGAAAGGCTTAGAGTAATAATGCAGAGTTATACAGCCTTGACAGCGGGGTAACACTACCAAAAAAATAAATAAAAGAAAGTGGGAAGTGTTGGGATTAAAATGCTGCTGGTTTTAGAGATGAGAGGATGGAACAGTGGATGTAGAATGATAAATGTTTGCAGCTCCAAGCATTGACTATATAAACTTACATCCACATGAGGGTGTTTCTTTTATTGATTTCTTTTCTTTTTCTTTTTCTTTTGAAAAGGGGCCTCACAATTGTTAAATTCCACATATTACAGCAGCATAATGTTTTATGTACTGTAGTGCATTGGGAAAAAAATCCACTTTAACCCCTTAAATAACCAACAATATATAAACAAAACCTCTAGTTATAGAGTTTAACTTGCACCTTGAAAGAGTTAAGCACTGGGTGTTGCAAGGGGTTAATCTTGCATGCAACTGCAAGCAATTTTACTGGCTGAAGACACCGACGTGGCTCAGATTAAAAGAGAAATTACATCATCTTTCATGGAGCAGCAGGAAACACTCCATTATGGGTGCAAAACCCAGTTGCCTAATGCAATTTTATCCAGAGCAGCAGCCAACACACATCAGATCATTATGACTCAGAAGCATAGACAGTAAAAGACCATCATAATGTGATATTACAAAGCGAAGCATGTAAGCAGACAGTTTGCTGGTTGCTGGCTCCAGCTTCATATTTACAGTACAGACACGAGAGTGGTATGAATCTTCTCATCTAATGCACGGCAAGACATTGTTTTCCCATTGTCACCCTCTACATTAACTGAAGAAAATAAGTTTTCTTTCAGCCTAAAAGCCCAGGGAGGAAGTATGGCTACCACAGTACAGTAGTGTCATGTAACTTGTTGTCATGTACAGTTCAGTAACATGCTATTGTTGTTGGGATTACCCAATTTATTCCACCTTTGTACACCACCAATTATATTCTCCATACTGTATGTTTGCGGAAAATAATCAGCAGGATCTAAATATATGGCTTTACTCAGTGGCACATCAGTGAGGAGATGCACATCCAAATGTATGTGTGTGTGTGCAGTGTGGTGTGCATGCACTGAGATCTGTCACATCACCTCCATACCATATGAGGTTGCACATCATGACTCTGCCAGTTCCCCACAGCTTAATGTGTCGTTGGCAATTATATCACACACACGCACACACACACACAATTCATGTTGGATGACTCAGTTCTTTGGTGGGTTTCAGAGTGAGCAAATAAGAAACTTTAAATGTTAAAGGTCAGTATTCCACACTGGTGCTCTCACTTTGACTTAGTGCCGGAGTCACGCTCAGACATCAGTCACACTACACTTTTAAGAAGGATGAGTCATTTTCAGCACCTCTTTTAACTGTGCAGAAACACACAGTGCCACTTCTCAGCACAGTGTGTGTAAACAGAATAAGGTGTTTCATAGAACTTTTACTTCAAGTGCATCACTAACACATGCTGTGTTGGAAAGGAGAACAAAAAGTGGCTTACATCAAACTCAAGAGGGACGAAAATGTGTATAAAATAAGAGAATATGGAAAATAAGACTTCTTTTTAGCAGTATTTTGAACCTGTCTTCTGCATGGACAGGATTTAAGTGTTTCATAGATGAAGACACATACATAAAGTTAAATGCTCTCACTTACTGTGTAATAGTAAAACTATGGAGATTTCGAGACTAATTAAGATTTAGATTTTATTCTGATTCTTCTTCCAATTCTGCTTAGCAATTTTGGTTCATATCAGATCAGGAAGAACGGCAGCATCAGTCGTTTCAGCAAATAGCCCAAAATGACATGTTTTTACGTCCAAGTGACAAAGCCCTCGAGCGACTGCAGTAAATATGACGAGAGCAAAGGAGGAAGTCAGGTGATGTAATTATAAAATGACAAAGTCTGTGTGGGGAGGGGAGGAGGTCGGGGTGGATGGATGGGTCAGCAAAAAACTTGACTTTAAACACTGTTCGTTTCACGTTTTCCAACTGACAGTCAACGTTGTTTTTTTTTTAAACCATGACCACAATTGTTCCCTAACCTTAATCAAGTGTTTATTATTGTCACCATGACGAGGAAGGTCCTGTAACCATAACGAAGTGGCCGTTTTAAACCAAATTATGATGTTTCCCTAACCTTTACTAATAATTTGTTTTAACCCAAACCATGATCCTTCCCTGAACCTACCCAAATTGTTTTTGTGCTTAAATCTAACCAAACATTAACCATAGAGTTGTCGTATCATAAAACGGATGGTTTTGGTGTTGTCTTGCTGATAGTGGCTTCAGATCAGTGTCCCTCTAGAGGGCATGGACAAACAACGTATTTTGTCAATTAATTTGGAGGACTTGTTGGAATTTTCTCTTCTCACAATATGCAATTTTCCAAAGACACATTGAATTTGGTCCAGTGTCACCTAGAGCTGACTATCATTTAGATTTGATCAATTATGATTCCAGTTCCAGTTCTGCTTAATGATCCTGGTTTGTATCAGATCATGATTCAGATTCCTGTCATATTATTTAAGTTAAGAAATATATATAGAGAGGAGATTTATGCCATTAACAGTAATTTGTTATGAATTATAACATGCATTGTTAATTCATTTGGTACAATTGTAAAATAAATAAAAATATAAATATCTTGCCATGAACAAGTTTTGCACTTGTTTTTACTTTTTCGCTCAGTTATTATATTCTGCTGTATCTCTGCTGTTTGATATTAAGGTTAGACACATGTTTGAGTGCAGCTCCAGTAAACCGCACTGTAAACGCTGTAGACAGAGTACTTTGCTTTCTGTATTTATAAGTTGAATGGAAAATAGAATTGAAAAGCACACACATTTCAAGTCTATCCAACCTTACTTTAACTTGAATCCATGAAGTCAGAACTTTGAAGCTACAGTGGTTTGCCTCTGCCAGGAAGGCTTCGGGTCTCTCTCACTCTCTCTGCTCTCAGCTGTAGTGCAGCTTTGATGGCCAGGTCATTTACCAGATTGCAGAGCAGCGTTGGCCGTTTTACTGCCCTCTAAATCCATCCATAGTGTGCAGTGTGTGTGTGTGTGTGTGTGTGTGTGCTGGTACCTGCATGGGCGGTACGTGTCGGCATAGTGCCCAGTCAGGCTACATCTTTGAGCAAGAATGAATAGTAGTAATTCATTCCCTTTACTAAGTCCTAAATCAGCAGCAATGGACTCTCTCTCTCTCTGTCTGTCTGTCTGTCTGTCTGTCTCTCTCTACAGTCCTGCACCAGAGTAACACAGACACACAGCAGTAAAAGGGGTTGAAAATGCACACTCACAAAAGAGTGGATCAAAGTAAAAAAAAATTTTAAAAAAGAAAGGGGGAGACAGGAAAACGGGAGGGAGGATAGAGATACAAAGAGTGGGGGATGGTTAGAGAGATGGAGCTGGATAGATGTCTATGAGATACAGATAAATGAAGGAAAATGATGGAAAAAGTGAAAGATTAAAGACTGTGTATTGGTGGATAAGGGGAGAGACAGAAAGAAGAATCAGACAATGCAGCTCCTGATGGTTTAGTTCTCTTTGATTGTAGGGAGGTGCAGACACAGCACTATCTCATACACACACATATTGGGGGAATCAAACACCATATATGTATGTATGTGTTTGTGTGTGTGTGTGTGTGTGTGTACCTATATACACACAGAAGTTTGCATGTTATTCAGGTAGCTAGCAATAGACACACAGTCACACACTCTCATTTCTGTTCAATTCATGCGTAAAGGAGGAAACGGCAGGTAACAAATCACAACCTCTTTGGTAGTAAAAGGATCTTCTCCTTAATATTAGGGAAGCAGTCTCCTCTATCTCGGTCAGGTATTAGTTCCATAAAAAGACATTTTAGGAAAGAGACACAGCGTATAATGTTCTGCGTCTACATTCGGAGCAGCAATTTGGAGCTGGTTCATGACTGTCTCTTGCTGTTTCTCAAGCAATTTCAGAACCGGTTAAAGGTGTGTTTGTGTTTGTGTATGTGTGTAAGATGTTTGCTGTGCAGAGCGATGTGTACAGTAGGTCTTTTTTTCTACTTTTGGAAAGCTGAGTCTTGCAGCTTCTGAAGGGCGTTGCAGAAATGTAGATGTAAATAGATGCTCAAACGCTGTTTGGGATTACTTTCACTGTTGACTGAACATGGTTGGTGATGGAAGCCTGCTAAAAATCACTGTACAGCAGATGACTGTTGGATTTTTTGATAGAATTAGTTTGATTTGGAAAGAATGGCTGCAACGCCTATGTGTCAATAAAAATTTTATGGCATAAAAGCTCCTTGTCTGCACCGGTTACATAGTGAAAGCAGCAGCTGAGGTCCTCCATCAGCATCTACACTGAACACATTCAGCCACAGTATTGCTGTGCAGTCAATCAGTGTAGTTAGGTGCATATGTCAAACAAGACTTGTAGCCTAAAAAGAGGTGGGTGAACGCGAGCCATTATGTGGCTGGTGTAAACAGCTTTGGTCTTTAAAATGAAAGTGTGTTCCCTCAGACAGACGTGAGACAGACGACTGAAAACACATCTGAAACGCATCTGGTGTAGGCAGGGTGTAACAGCCACCAGCTGTCGCTCACCAGATGTAAACATGAATGATTTTCATGCACTAAATGTCCACATCACATAAAGAGTAAATTGAGTGGAGTGGAGATTTTATCAACATGGTTTCTTCCCTTAGCGGTGCAAAAGTGTAATGGACCCCGTTTGGAAGACCAGAGTTCCCAATCATGAAAAATACTTCCTAGATCAACTTTAAATCTCTAAAGAGGGAGTTTGCGTCTCTTTCTTTTGTGAATGAACACGCTCAGACGCAGTACAATGAAGACAAGGACACTATTTCTCCCCGTCACTAGCATAGACCCACAAAATTCTCCTTGTGCTTTCCGTCCTTTTCCACCCTCCTTTCATTGACTCAATTTGCTCCCCCTTTCCCCTCCCCTCCCTCCAGTATTTAATTAAGCTATCAATTCTGCTATTCTGCCTGAATTTAAATGCGTGTTTAGTGAAATTAGCTTGTAATAGCCCTCTTAAATTTTGGATCAAAGTATGTTAATCTGTGTTAATGTTATTACTTCTTTCTACTCGTTTTCTCTCGCTCTCTCCCTCTCGTTTTCTTTCGTTCGTCTCTCTGCCGCTCTCGCCTTCATCTAGCCGTCTGTAACTTGTGGCATTTTGAGTAAGTAAATGCAACACCTTGTTGTTCTGAGGAGCTATTTGCTGGCATTTCCAAAGGCCTCTGGCAAAGGTATGATAAGCTTGTGTGTGTGTGTGTGTGTGTGTGTGTGTGTGTGTGTGTGTGTGTGCATGTGGTTACGCGTGTGTAATGTGTAGTAGATGCATATGGCCGAGAGAGTATGCGTAAGTAAATCTGAACATATGTGTGTGCCTGAATGACATAGTGGAGAAATGTGTCCGTCTGTCAGTCTCTGTGTAGTATATATGTCTGTGTAGATATCGGTGGGTGTATGTGTGTGACATTTGGCTGCTCTGACGGTGCAGGTCTAATAAGTTTCCCCTTGTCTGTTTCCTGTCAGAATAACACAAACCAGAAATACCACCAGGGTAACGAGGCCCAAGACCCTCACACTTTGAACAAGAGGAGTTGGGATACCATTACTAAAGCAAAGGAACACCCATGCCACAACACTGGTGGGTGATATCTTGCGTGTGCTGGTGTGTGTTTTGATATATTTATTTATTTTAATAATTAAAAACATCTTGCTTACAGAGATTCATTCTTGATCTTGGGGACAAAAAATGCATTTCCACCCACCAGTTTTAATGCACATTTTTGATTTGTGCATTAAAAAAGCTGAGTGGAAACAGCAGGAATTTGCAAAAAAAAAAAAAGAAGCAAAAATGTCACACAAGCTTCCCCTCCACATATCTGTGGGCGATGACGAAACTATAACGCTCCTCATATTAATACATAAAAAGCAAACTCAAATTCCATTTGTTTTTTCATCGTTTGAGGTTTGACTGACACTTTTAACTGCGTCGTCTGCGTTTGATGTGAATGGCCTTCTTGATTTTCCTCCGGCTGTCCACTGACTCCTGGACGATGACCTTTGACAATTTCCCAGTCGTCACTGTGACCGGTCTTAGTCTGGTGTTCATCATCTGTTTCCTGTGCTCTTTTAGTCATCTGCCCAGGCTCTTTGCTGTTCCACCCATGTAGTGTTCACCGTAGCTGTTGCAAGTGATGTCGTGCACCACCCCTGTTTTCCTCTCAGGAGGGATCCTGACATTAGGGTGTCCAAGCAGAGATCCTAAGGTGTTCAGTGGTTTGTGGTAGGTGCTGACTCTAAAACTTCCCCTTAAAAACTTTAGCTAAACGCACATACGCACTCAAAATTGTGAGTACAGAAGAACGCAAATTGAAACACAGCTAAGGTTTAGGTGGAGGTTAGAGTAAAGCTTAGTTGCAGTTGGTTTAGAACACAAGTTTAAGGTGTGGGCCTCAGGGTGAGGCATGAACAGTGTGCTTGAACAGCAGAAAGTATCTGAAAGTTGTCTGCTGTTTCACCTGTGCTACACCGGTCTCTGTGAGTGTGCACGTTTTTTTTTGTTTTTTTTTATATTTGTGACGTGAAGTGGGATCAAGGCCAGCAGTGCGCTTCAACAGTGCGCAGGCCAACACATAAACCCTTGTAACTCATAATGGCTTCTCAGGAACAGAGTGTGCTGCAGTAGGCATTACTGAAGCAAATCCTCTGTGTTTCTCTGCCTCAAGGCCATGCTTTTTTCTTCCTCTTCTTTTTTATTTTTGCACAGCTCCACTTCCAATTCAGCTTTTTGTTTCGTGGATTCATCTTTCAAATACATTTTAATCAGTGTACTTCAGACTTTCACAATTTCACATCAATGACACATGAAAAAGTTGTTCTCTAAGTAATGCGTTCTGGCATGAAGACACACTCTACACTGTCTTACCAGTTTAGTAGGCACACCTGCACACTGCACGAGCCAATACAATATTCAAATAATAAATCTTACCTTTATCACCCCTATAATGTTCAGTTTTTGATGACATTGTGTCACAATGGAGGTGATTCAACTCTATAGCCATTTTTTAAGCTGTGTAGAGAGAACCTGAACATTTCAGTCACCCGAGCAGTCATAAAATCTGCTATGGGCTGAAAATATAAACTCACTGGATGGTAGGAAATCTTTTTAGTGACTTATAAGGTGGGAAAACAGAGGGAGATAGCAGAGAAAGATTGCCTAAGTGACCTGTATTTCATTATATAAAAGCCCCTGAAGCTGAATGAACTCACTCAGTTGCCTTTCAGTAGAGTATCAGTATAACGACTTCTCTTTCAGTGCAATGTCTATTCTGGTCAATAAAAGTGACCAAACAGTGGCATGTTGAACACACTATCAGACCATAATCAGAAAAAATCAATAGACACTTAACCTCTAATGACCTTTGACATGGGAACATCACTTCTTTACCACTTGTGAGACACAATTCCAATCATTTATACGCTGTATCCGAGGCAAGGAGCGCATTGTGAATGTAATCCACCGCTACTCTCCATCCCTTGTGGTGGAATCTTCCTCTCTTCTCCGCTTTCTCCTCCTCCTCGCCGTTTACTCTCCTCTTCTCCTCCCCTCCCTCTGTGAACAAGGAGAAAACACTTCACAAGACGTTGGCTGCACCTGTCCGCTGAATGCATCTGTGCGTGTCTGTAAGTGTGCGTGCATGCCTGTGTGTAGGCAGGTGCGCATGCGTTCCATTGATGCCCATGTAGATGTGTGGGTGTACTTGCTTGGGCTTACATGAATGTGTGTGTGTGTGTGTGTGTTTGTGTGTGTGTGCGCGCGCATGTTGGTGTGACACACAGCTGTCACTGTCTGATGCATCTTTGCCCTGGCTCCAAATCAAAAACACTTGTACTGTATCCCCTCAGGGAGCTAGACAGACAGCAGCAGACTGGCAGCAGCAGAGAGACAGAGAGAGAGAGAAGAGGAAAAGTGAGAGAGAGCAGAAAGGGAGAAGAAAGAACAGATGCATAGGTGAAAACACGAAAGGACAGGGTGATGCTTGTAATGGGAGGGGAGGGAGAGAAGATGGATACATGAGGAAGGAGGACAGACATGGTGGTAAAAAGAAAAGAAGGGAAGATAAAAATGTGAGGCGTAAAGGGTATTGAAGAATGGAGAAGGAGAAGAACAGGGAATCAGGGAGAGTCAAAGAAGGAGGAGAGGAAAGGTTACTCAAAAAAAACAAAATGAGGAGGAGAGAGTCTTAAGGGGACGAGGTGAGACTGAGTCATGTTGGTGTTGATGTGCGACATTCCCACTGTGCTGGTTGCTCTCTTCCTCTCACATGTACCACCGGTCAGATGGATTGAGTGCGCAGGAGTGTGTGTGTGTGTGTTTGTCAGCTGTGCCCCTCCTCTCCTCTCAGAGTACGCCTGCACAATCTTTTTCTTTCTGTTTTGGCTTTCATATTTCACCCGGGGGTGGTGCCTTTTGTCCTGCGTTCTCGTCGGCTCTTATTGGGTTGTCTCGTCACTTTTTGGATAAAGTAGCAAAACCGTAACCTAAAGAGTTGTTTTTAAACCTAATCTTTGCCTTAACCCCAAGATTAAACCCACAGGAGACCTCACGCCTAATCGTGACTTCAAAAAGAGATTACTTTTTATTTTTTTGTGATCATAGATTTACATTTTTGCTCCTTGTACTGCTGGCACAGCTGCAAGACTTCCCTGAAGATTTTCAAATTACTTTTCTATTCTGTCTATTCTGATATGAAAGTAGTATCTTGCATCAATAGATTACAAGGCAGACTATCACTTTCCATGTACATAGGTATGAGACCAAATGTACAAATTATAGGAAAACAGGAATAGTATATTCTGTATGCCTTTATACTTGACATGCATCAAATAAACTGATCTCATATTGTATGCGTGTATTGTCTAGTTTGCCTAATTTTCCAAGCTTTAGAAATAAAACTAGCCCATACTTTGACACTCAGTCCAACTTCTCATTTTCAGAGCACGGGCTGAGACGGTCATGGAGCTTGCTGAAGAATGCACTGCTACATCCTGGAAAACCACACCCATCAGGGTGAAATACCAAGTTTTCAGGGAGTCGGTCTGTGGTGTATGAATCTGAAAAGCTTTTCACCATCAATGTGGGCAATCATTTACACTCTTTAACACTTTTGCCTTCCATCGTGATTGGACGACACGACGTACGAACCAGTTCTTTACCTTTTTAGAGTTGTTTTGTTTTGAAAACACTTTCATTTCACATTCATCATTTCTTTCTTATGTTCGTTGTTTCATCCAAAGAGGGGGGTAGCGAGACACAAAAACTCATCTCACTAGCTGGCTTTTATCAAGCCAGCTAGCTCGATCCACCCAGACTTACCTTGTTTCCTTGAAGATCAGCTGTGTTCCAGTTGGACGACGGTGGAAAATGAACGCAAAGTGATTTCAGCCAGTTGCAATTGATTGTTTTGTTTAAAGTGTTTTTGATTTTTAGAACGTAGACACAAACACACCGCACACACACACATTCTTTGTCACGTACTTCAGCCGGGGTTTCGATCCCACGTCTCCACATCACTGGGTGGCGTCCTTCCCCACAGGACCATCTTCAGTACTGATGAACACAATCAACCAGAGAGAGAAAGAAGATCAAACTGCAGATTCACCTTCATCAATCTGGAGAGAAAACTTTGGATGGATGGACTTTCTGGCTTTCGAGTTTATAATAATTTTGTCGTTGAGCTGTCTTGAGCTGCTTGTCTCATAATTTACAAGTAAAACAAACTCCCTGCCCTGTTGTCACAATGGTCTAGTGATCAGAACTCCAAGGGAAGAAAGTGTAGCACTCAGCTCCTAACACTACTGGTAATGGAGATAATGCAGTAAATGAATAATTAGTTAGTTAAGGTTACAATTATTACGCTGGACCAGAATCAGAGGACACTAGACTCGAACAGGAGGCAGAAAAGACTATTTGCAACATTCAATGACCACACAAGACGAAGAGCTATAAACTGGTACTCTATATTTTTAGAAAATGAACAAAATACGACAAACAAAATTACGTTCAGTAACCCATTAAATTCCACAAGTCAATTCAGCAACAAGTTATTCCTTATGTCACTCTTTCTTTTGTTTTGAACCACAGTTCTTTTCTTCCTTCCTTCCTTTCTTTTTCTATTTTTTCCCGTTTAACAGCATGTAAATTCAGAATCTCAATCTCTCAATATTTGGATCCACATTAGGTAGGCAACAACACCAAAACAACACTGTCACTCTGAAACTCACCCCAACCCCACAACAGTTCACCGTGTCAGCAATTACAAAATCACCATAACCAAGGCACAATAATAGAGAGAAATAGGGACCACCTTTCGTCAAAGTGACAGGTCTTGACCTTTTGACCTTTCTAATTCTGTTTAACTTCAGTGTGCGCAATCGCCTGTTTAATTTTTGTTACTATTACTTTAAGTTTAAAACATTTCCACTTGTTGTTACAATCAATTTTCACACTATTAAGAATTTACCAATCCCTTTGTTGATGTTATTAATCTCCACTTTTTATATGTTTTAATCAGTTATCTGAACAGATAATCAAACAACTTCATCAGAGCACTTTGCCTCTGAGTTTGACATTCCCCCTTGTAATACAGTCATTGCATCCTGAAATAATTTAATTCAGCACTGAAATGCCTACTGTGCTACAATAATCAAAGTTATATTTCCAGGTTTTTCCCAAAACCTGTAAAACCAATAGATCTCCAATATGTATTTATCGGTGTTGTTAAATTTCCGCAATACAATTCATTATTATCATTATTATGATTATTATTATTTTTCATTTATTCTGTCATAATCAGTTTGAGGTTGGGACTCACTCAACATTGTGTGCTGCAGGCTGGTTCGTCACTGGAGTCCGTCCCCCCGCCTCCAGCCCTCAGTCTGACACAGGATGAACTAGAGCATACAGAGGAGGAGCGGCGGAATCCAGATCCGAATCCAATCAAAACGCATTCTGTGATTTTGTGTACCTCGGTCAAAAAAGATGTGTTAGTTTGTGTTTTGGCTCTGCTTACCTGTAAATCGGGCGCCCCTGTTGTTAGAGCTGCAGTGACCTTGTCCAAGCCCAAGGCCCCATGGCCTCTCCTGGCTGGCTCGCCAAAAAACCCCAAAGATGGGCCAGATGTCTTCAGGATCTTCACCACACTATAAACACTTCAATACTCAAAATTAATTCAACTGAGTCAAAAGAGTTCTAATATGAATAGAGTTTACTGACAAATCAACAAGTACAGCAAACCCGAGTTAGTTCATGGAGCAACCAACAGTCAAGCGTACAAGCACACACAAACCTGAGTCAGTTATGCCCACACCCAACAACACATGACTACATCATGATTATGACTGAACCTGACTTTACCTGACTTTACCTGACCTGATCAATATGATTGACTTTGATTGACTTATACATAATACTGTAATATTGATTATGACTTATTTGACCTCTCTGACCTTACCCTTCAATGATTCAATACTGATTCATCAATATTATACCACATTTGGTGAATAAAATTTCCCACACCATCTCTCCCGATAACTTTCTAGGAATTTCTGTGGCGCGTGCACTCGCTTTTTTTTTCAGCCGGGACTGCCATAATCTGCTCCTCTTATTACAATTACGGGTTTGGCTGCAATACGAATACTATGAAACATCACGTTTAACCATCTGCGACAATATAACTTACTTTGCCAACTTAAATGAATGGTGATGAATGAATGGTGACCAAGCAAGCTAGCTATCAAATACGTACATATCGTTAGGCTAATGTTATGTAATGTTCCACGCCCCCCCCCCCGGTCCGTTTACCTTAGCAAAGGAATTCAAAGAACGGTCCTCACTTGAGGAACTGGAGTGAGGAGGGGGAACGAGAGGGATAAAATCAAGGCCAAGAGTGATGCTGTTGTTGTGGGTCCTAGTTACTGTCTCTTGAAATGACATTACGCATTTGTTAATCAAATCAAGGCAACAGCAACGAATCCAGCGCTGTTATTGGTTGAACTCTTCTTCTTATACTTTTCGGCAGGCTAGATGCTCGTTGGCATATTGCTGCTGCCTCTTGCTGTTAGACTCGAGTACTGCACAATTGGTCAAACGCACAAGGCGTCACCAGCTTTTTGCTTACTTTTTAGAGATAAATCGTACCAGCGTAGGCTACTTTGATGTCAAATTTGCATACAGGTTGGCAGGTCTGGAAACGTCTACAGTACTTCCTTGTCTTGTGAACGAAGCGGTACACAAGTTGAAGAAGCCATGGTGTTTGTGCTTGACCAATCAGCAAGGGTCAGCTTCCTTAGTTCCTCAAAAAGTTCTTGTTCTGCTGGGAAAGTTCCTGCAGTGGAAACGCCCTCAATGGCTCCATTCTATTCAAGTGTCCCAGTAAGCCATGACAGTGACAGCGAGCCAGATTGCACAATACAAGGACCCTGAAACCAGAGCAGCTAAATGGAATTCAGCCATGTTAATTTTATTATTTGCACCTGTGGTTTTCCTGCTGTGACATGTCAAAATGTCTCCCGTAAAAAATTCCTTAATTGAGTATTGTACTTAATTTGGGCATGTTGCCATTTATAGAAATAACCCTTTATATGACAGTTTTGGTCAGATGTTCCAGCTCATTTAACTCCACCGCAAACTGGGTGAAGCCATGGTACTGCTCTTTGTCCACTGGCATGGGGTCTATAGACACACACACACACACAAAGTAAGAGCTGTCATGTCAAGCTCAGTTTTGTTGTTTGATTGAAGTGCCCTGGTGTAAAAATTTCATATCTGACGTTTTCCAGGGATCAATCACTCACTTGCTCTCCAGATACAGGTGGCAGAAGGTGGGTCTCCTTGACAAACGGACCTGTGTACAACTTTCCCATTTGAATCTGTAACCACACCCTCTATCTCGTTCACTGTAGAGCTCCGTGATTTTGCCCCCCAAAAAAGAAAGTGGTAAATTGTTTGTGTGTGTTAGATGAAACCTAAGTATCACATTTAACACTCGTGATAAATACTGTATGATGCCTGTTAGTGTTTAAAAGGATTGGTTTCATGCTGCCTAATTTTCTGTGTTCATGTTTTGAAAATTCAGTCCTATCTTTATCCAGAAGATAGTGCTGTTTGTCTTGTCTTATCTCAAGATCACGAGTTAATTATTTCGTTATCTCGAGATAACAAAGCTCGTTTTCTTGTGATAACGGGTTAATTTATCTCATAGTCTTCTCCTTAAATGACAAGGACTGATCTGAATGTTATCACTAACAAAAAGACATAATGCAATAGTAGCATAATTGCTCTCCTTGATCTGACATTTTCAGCTTAAATCAGTTGCCACAGTTGTCAAGACGCCATCTATGCATGCTGGCATGGCACTACTGATCTCTGATAAACATTATAAGAAAGCTAATGAGGGGAAACAACCTTTGTTTTCCCGTGATAATTGGTTGATTATCTTGTTATCTCGAGATAATGACATTTTTAAAAATTAATTGCACGGCCATTCTCGCCTTCCGTAATTCTGGCCTCTCCTCATTGGTTACCAGTGCAAGCTAGAGCTGATTTCAAGGTTCTTCTCTTAACCTATAAGGCCTCGCATGGACGTGGCTTCAGAGCATTTGCCTACCGTGCCCCTTATCTCTGGAACAGTCTTCCATTACATGTTAAAGAAGCACATTCAGCTGAAATCTTTAAATCAAGACTGAAAACCTATATTCACTTCATTTCAGCCTAACCTATAACAAACATCCATAATGTGGTTGTTTTATTTAAATTTTTATTATATTCAAACATCCCTTTAACACTGATGTCTTTAATGTGGTTGTTTTATTTTAAATTGTATTATTTTATTCACTTGCTGTATGTTCTGTCCTATGTATTCTCTTTAATTGTAAAGTGTATTGGGACCATGCCACATGGTGATTCTGCACTTTAAATAAAAGTTGATTGATTGATCGATAGTGTTGATCATACAGCATACTGAAGGTAAGCATGTCTGTTTGAGTAGGCAGCACTTTTTTGGTTAGTGTGATCTGGACCAAGGAAACAAGAGAGAGAGAGAGAGATGAAAGATGTGAAAATAGGAACAACCTTTTTAACATGTGGGGATATTTTTGACCAAACATATAGTTCATGTGGTTAAGGTGGCATGCCATAAAAATTCACCAGGGTTGGGCTATGTGTGACCAGATGTATAGCAGCAATGTAAAGGTAAATCAAATGGTTTCTTAAGAAATCTTATCATATGAAAATCACTTACTGCACTGGCAGGCAAATGTGATTGTTTCAACCAAACAAAAGCTCATATCTAAAATGTTTTCCTTTAAATTTGATAGGGCATTTTTGCAGTTCAAGTTTGACTTGCTTCCTGCAGTCACTTCACTCGTCTCCGAAAATGGCTCTTCTCCCTTGGCGTCTGCCCTCTGACAGGCTTCTTGACGCTGGGCAACCAATCAATAGGACAAATCATAATCATGACTGTGACAGCTGTAGTAACAATCAACAACTGAACTGTAACTATTACAAGATACAATTATTGAGGCAACAATTTTACCTTTAAATGTTCTAATAGATTTTTATTTTAATTTGGGACATTTCAAGTGTCCAATTGACCTAATCTTCATGTCTTTTGGAGTGTGGGAGGAAACCGAAGCACTCGGGGGAAACCCACAGACACGGGGAGGAACATGCAGACTCCACACAGAAAGAACACAGCCGCATGGCTAATGTCTGTCTGTCAGGCTGCAGTGCTAACCACTGGGGCATTGTGCCGCCCTGTGGCCTGTTACAGCCACTCAAAATGGAAAAGTCTGCTCAGGTCAAGTCACTGTTGGATGTGGACTCTTGTCGCCTCTCCTTCCTTTTCTTCCTTAAGCCGAGGAAGTGGCGGGTTCTTTTCCAGAAAGAAGGCCTCTTCCTTTTCTCTGTAGATTTCTCCTCGCAGACTTCAGCCTCTTCCACTATTTCTGGATCCGGTAAAACACAGAGGGACTCCTCTTCCACTGGTTCTGGGTCCGATAAAACACAGAGGGACTCCTCTTCAACTAGTTCTGGGTCCGATAAAACACAGAGGGACTCCTCTTCCACTGGTTCTGGATCCGGTAAAACACAGAGGGACTCCTCTTCCACTGGTTCTGGGTCCTGTGAAACACAAAGGGACTCCTCTTCCACTGGTTCTGGGTCCTGTGAAACACAAAGGGACTCCTCTTCTACAAGTTCTGGCCGACTGACTTCTTTCTTAGCCTTGAGTTTAGCAACAAGCTCACTGTTTTTTAAGGTCTGTTCATGGAGTTGGATTTTCAGGTCTTCCAACTCCATGCACAGAGACTTCTCCCTCGTAGATGCCTCTTGTTGCAAGAGTTTGGTGTCCTGCTCTATCTTCTCACGGAAGGCTTTTGTCTCACGCTTCATACTCTGAACCAGCTCCTTGTACGCTGACACCTTGTTAGCATGAAACGCGATCTGCGTCTCGAGTTGATGCTTAAGGTTGATATTCATCTGTTCATGACCCATGGCTCTCTCTTTGTGGCACAGATGGGTCTGCTGCCGTCTCCAGTTCCTCTCTCTGTGGAGCTCATTGGTCAAATACTCAATCTGGTCCCAGAGAACCTTTTTTTGATTGGTCTTTGATTCCAGGTGAGTGGAGAGCTGAGTGATCACCTGATTCTGAGAGATACTGTGTTCCTCTGCTCTTTGGATCTGAGTTTTCAGCTCCTCGACCTGTTTCACAAGGGCCTCCTTTTCTGCCCCGCTGAAAAAGATGGAAGTCAGATCTATGTTCAAGTTGAGGGTGCCCTGAACTGCTAAAGCCATGTGTATCGCTATGTATAAGTTATAGTTTGTCTCAAAATGATGTATCACCTGTTGAAAGGTCTCAAATGAAATGACTTTGTCTAAACAATAAGTATGAGTATTTATGGTCTAAACACTTCCTGAGGTATAAAGACCTGCTGATGACATCACATCGAACTTTTGCTTTGATCTTTGATCTTTGGAGTCCCAAAGCTCTGCAATTCCTGTTGCCCCGCCCCCCCCTTAGTTACTGTTGCTATGTCTGCCAAGCATTCCATCCTAGCACAACACATACAAAGTACAATAACAATGGCGGATTTATCACTCGTGATTCTTAATTATTTTTTAAACAGGGGTTTTCTTTTTTCCAAAAAACAATGTCCTGGTCTGTCAGGAGAATCCAAAGACCTCCAAAGAATGAAAACCAAAAGAATGTTTTGTCTCCAAGAGTCCAGCTGTCTGTCATAAACCATTTGGTACTGGCTGTGTCACGGCACAGGTAGTACTTTAGAAATGATTTGTTGTTACGTTTAGGGGAATTAATCAACACAAGCCATAACATATACTGAATACTTCTGGAGAAAGGATGGGGTCCTACCTGAACACCCGTGCACTGCACTGCACAAAGTGAAATAGTCCTGTGTTTAGATTGAATCTAGTCAGACTTGTTTCAAGTATGGATTGGATTGTCTATGCAAGGGTGTACAGTATCTTTCAAATAATTATCTCAAAAGAGGGACACTTTCTGACAATCATTACTTTGGGAGAGACTTAATTAATTGTGGCAGTGAGCGAAACAAGCAAACAAAATTGTGGCTTATCCGTTACACATACAAAAACAAACAAAGTGTGACACAACATAACTTGTCCATCCATTGTGCAGTTTATTTGAACATGGAGTGTTATTGCTGTTTTCCTCATTGATAAAACATTATCCACAGTCCTACAACAGTCATGGCTGATTATAGTCCCTCTTTTATAATTAGAACCTCTGATCAGCCACTGGTTTAAGTAATGAAAAGTCCTTGGGTCATGATGCTGACTGGATGGAGGAATACTCGAGCAGGTTTTGACCTTCCAGCCCTGATCCTTTTTCTTTCTAGTGAAGTCCACATATCATGCTGAATAAAACCGTTTTTGCATAACTGCTACAGCAGTTGATTGAGTGAGGCACTGCAATAAAAGGCACTTTGGTAAATGCTGAGATGCAACAGGACATAATGATATGAATCTTTAGTCTACACTGACACTGTGTAAATTACAGATATGATAATGAGAAGAGAAAGTGTACCCTTAAGGAAAAACGTAATAAACGACAGAAACAAAACTAACAGAAGTTTGAACTACAGGCTCTGCTCAGTCCTCAAAGAGGAAGCAGTTGGGTCCTCTCAGCTCAGCATGTCACAGACACTCTGGTGTCTGCTGCTGTGTGAGTGTCTCACCCTGTGAATATTTGTGCTATCAACCTTTCATCTCACTCTGTATCTGTGTCCTACACTTTGGTCCTCTCAGCTCAGCATGTAACTCTGGTGTCTGCTGCAGTGTGAGTATGTCACAGGATAGTCTGCGGGAAAGACAGAGATGTCTCTTTTCACAACCATGTGTTTTGTTGTTGTCTTAACTTTCCAAATACACGAGAACCATTTGGGACCTCTCTGCAGGACACATGACCTCCTGTACCCCCCGGCTCTGCTGTTTTCACAGATGGTGTTAACTGGGGGGTTTGTGTTGCTGTCAAAATTTGAAAAAGAGAGGGAATTAAGGCGATTGGACGGGGCGGGACTTCCGGTGGGAAATACCGTGATTTGATTGGACGGGGCGGGACTTCCGGGGGCAGGGCTTGTGATGTGGCGCATTCTGATTGGGACCTGTCAACAGTTTGATGGAAAGTGGTCCCTATTTCTCTCTCTAATAATACATCATATCAACAATATGAATACTCAGTCCATTCACTTCATTAGTAATGGTTACGACTCAGTCCTTTCACCCGCACAGGAGATGCGTTTGAAGGGCAATGAAGAAGGTAAGTGTCTTTTCCAAGTCAAGTAAAAAAAAAAAAAGGTAAAGTCAAAGTCTGGGATTTGGGGGTTGTGCACGTGGTGTTGGGAGTTGAGTTTAAGAGTAGTGTGGCCTTGTACAGCAGTTTATGATGTTTACCCTACCGCCGTGGCAGGAGAGGGTTAAGGTTGACAATTCTTGGCTCTGGCTCTTCACTTCAGGAATCTTCAATCCAGGAATACAGGTAATGTCTGGGTTGGCTTGCCATCAACTTCAAATCGATTAACAAAAAAAACCTGACCTGCAGTAATTGACATGGCCAGGTTTTCCCCTCAATGACATGGGTTCATTTCCCACTACAGAAAAGAGCAGTATAGTTTTGTGTTTATAATTCCAATACACTGTATCATGTTTTGACAGGAGACGCAGAGATATTCAGTACTGATTTATTTTCCCACAATGGAAATTGAACCAAGTTCTGCTGGTTAATACTTAACCACTGAATCTAGAAATGTCAGTTGTGAGTTGTAACAGCACTTTCACAAGTGTTCAATGCCACAAATTTGCATGTTGAATGCGATGGGAGCAGGGGCGTTCGTGCCACCCAATTATCCTAAATTATGATTGGCTATCTGTCCAGCCCGAGGCGGGACCTCAGTTGGTATTTTGTTGTCGTGTTGTAGATTTTTGTACAACTTTGTCAATACAATATTTTGTCCACAAAGTCTTTTTTATTTTTGGTACTTGTTATATTTGGATGTAATCGCCTCGGTGGGAATTGTTGGATCTCTATAAATAATATTATAAAGAATACAGTCGTCTGCTCTGTTTGAAAAGTGCCCTGCGATAACTTCTGTTATGATTTGGCGCTATATAAATAAAATTTAACTGACTGTTGGAGGTATAATTTCTTTTGGAGGACTAAGAAATAAAGTACGGAAACATTATATTATATTTGAATGGTGCCACTCTGTTGTGTTGTGATTGGTCGGTCTAGTCATCTTTTAAATTAAAATTTGAAACACAGAAATGTAAGAAACTGTAAGGTATTGTAATGTGAGTAATTAAAGTAGATATATTCCAACATGTGTGTGTGTGTGTGTGTGTGTGTGTGTGTGTGTGTGTGTGTGTGTGTGTGTGCATTGACATACATCTTGCCACTCCTGCATACGTCAGTGCCCCACTTAGGCCACCCCAGTCAAAAAAGTCTGGATACACCACTGTAATATTACGAACAACTCATATAAACACACATCTGTCAGATCCTCTGTATTTACCTAACATACACACACAAACATAGCCATATAGTCTAACATCTCTGGCCAATGGGCAGACTGTCCACATGTTCAAATAAGTAACTCCATGCCCAAAAAAGAACAAAAAAAGAACTTATTTGTGTCATTCTCTCTGCCCCTTCCTCCCTCCCTTTCTCTTCCCTCATTCCTCCAGTCATCTAATTTTATATGTTCTAATTAATTCTCTTGATTCATTAGGGATGGAGGAGAGGAGAGGGAAAAAAATGAGTAGGGAAGTGAGGGATGACAGAGGAGTGGAGCATCTTGCCATCTGCATTTCCCCCCTGCAGGGCAAAACGATGAGTCTGTCTCTCCAAACTGCAGAGAAAGTACTCTGTGCACTGAAATAATAAAGAGTGGGAACTAAAACAAGACGTATCAAAGGAGGAAAATAACTAGAGTGAACTCTGCTCAAGGCAGCCTGACCCTCCCCTGCTTCTCTTCTAGCCCCTACTGTTTTCTCCTACCTCTTTGTCTTTTGCCCCCTCCCCCCTTCCCTTTCTTCCTTCAGCAACATTTTGCATTTGTGTCATGTTTTATTTTGAGATTGGTTCTGACGGCAATGGAAGCACAAGTGTTCAGACAAAGACTGAAATGCTTAGAGAAGTGCATGGAGACATGGTGGGATGGACAGAGACGGAGAGCAGGCGGAGGGAGAGGGATGTAGAAAGAGAATAAAGGCATTAAAGATTCAAACTGTGAGATGGAGACAGACACAAACTATGGTGACAGAAAAAGAGATGGAGCTCCACAAAGCTTCTTGGCTTCTTCTTCCATTTCCAGAAAGTTTCAAGAGAAATGTCATGCACAGTGGTGACTTGGTGTACACAAACATCATACCCCAAGCTCTTTATACTGTGTGCTCTTATCTGTGAAAGTCTGACAAAAAGGGCATATTGGCACTGCTTTATGATTTTATCACTGGAGACAGTGAGGCCCTGTTTACTATTCTGTTATATTTCTCTTTTTGTGTTTTTATGTCATTATTGTAACCTCGAAAGTCCTCTTATTTATTTGGATATTCAGATGGATTCATGAGAAAGATATGAAAATTAATATAAATAGCTTATCCAAAATATGACCATAACCAGGATATTAGCTAATATTCAGAATACTGTGTGCATGAAAACACGACTGATGGAATCACAGATAAGAATATTTTATTTAGAGAGTTATGTTGACAAAAATAATTATTCTATCGTATCATCATTATTGTCATATTTTCATTTCTAAATTATTCTAGTTTCAATCACACTTGATGTCACAGTTTCTATTAGTACAAACTTTATTCATTCATTTGAAAATGTATATTGGTTTATTTTCTTTTATTAAAATGAACACAATGAAAATCTAATATCCTAAAATTACTAAATCATGACCTGTCCTATAAATGTAAAGTTGATTATTTAACGAGTTTTACTCCTGTATCATGTGGGCTCACAGGAATGCACTGCATTCAACTTTTGGTGCCTTAACCTAACCAAACTGCCACTATTTCACAATGTTAACCACAGTTTGGTTAGGTTTAGGCACCAAAACTACTTGGTTAGGTTTTGAAAAAGATCATGGTTTGGTCACGTACTTGTGGTGCCTAAACCTAACCAAACTGCTAACGTTAATCACATGTTAGAAAGGCTTCAAGGCAAACTGCTCCCACATGTTGGCTGACCCAGTGACAGCATGACAAAAACAATAGATGTTCAGATTTGTTTTAGTAATAATCTAAAAATATCTGTTAATCTATGAGAAAGGAATGAACACGAGTATGTCAAACCTCCCCCTGTCCCAGAGGATAGACATACCCTAGACCTCACAACCCATTCAACAGGTTTTGACTCAGGCTGGACCCTTTACGGGAGGATATTTCCATTTGTATCGAAATTGTTATCACAATTGTGAGGTGACAATGGTGAAACCACCTGTATGATAAGAGATGTCATTCTTATTCTGCATGGGAAACTGTCTAGTGAAGTTTTCAGTTTGCTAGTCACTGGATCCCACTGAAGGACCCCTAAAGGGTATCTCGAGTCTCTGTGTCATAGATAACACTGACAGACACGGCGGCTGTGCTGCTGCTACTAAAGGTCTGGTCACACAAGGACAGAGAAGGAGAAAGGTAGAGAGAACAGATTGGGAATGCACAGATTGGTATTCATCGTCCGATTGTGGTTCAATCAGTGCTGTCATACCCCTCTAACACTTGTGCAGGCACACACAAACTGATGTTACCTAAAACAGAATGCCAAGTAGGGCTGGGTGGCATTTTATTTGTGTGTGTGTTTGTTGTGAAGCAGCTGTCAGGTACCTGAAGCTGCAGTCCCCTAACAGGACATCCAAAAGGCTGAACAAAGAGCTGCTCTGCTGTTCGTCTTGGAGGTTAGGGTTAGAGGCCTTGTTATAAACACACTTTGGCGAGGCACTACCAGAAGTCCCAGCTGAGTGATCGGGAAGCTGATGAGAAGACAAACTTGTTGGACAGCTGGGTTCATCACCTGTCAGCGGCCATCAGATTTTCAAGCTTTCAGTGTGATGTCTTTTTTTCAAATTTGGCACTTGTAATATGTGTAATAAGTTAATTACAGCCTTGAACAGCTTCCAGCCCGCAACAACATTTTGGAATGACTTTAGGAAATACACATTTTTGGAGAACAGTCACATTCATGATTTATGATGTTATTGTATTTGATAGATTTAGTTGTTTCTGTGCCATGTAGATGTGAGGAATGCTCCCTGATATGCAGCAGTGGAAGAAGTATTCAGAACTTTGGCTTTAAAAGTAGTAATACAACAGTTTATAAATAGTACAGTGTCCATTCAAAATTTTACTTCAGTAAAAGTACATTAGTATTATCATCAAAAATATATTTAAAGTAACAGAACAGCCCATTTCAGAATAATATATCTTTTATCATTGGAGTATAATTATTGATGCATTAATCTGTAAGCATCACTTTAATGTTGCAGCTGCTAAAGGTGGGGCTAATTTGAACTACTTTATATATTCCCAGGTAGATTAATCTATGATAATATATTATGTTTAATTTGTTGATTGAATTGTCCTCAATAATTTGAATCTGCAACGTAACTAAAGCTGTCATATAAAGTAAAGTATGAAGTAGCATACAATGGAAGCACTTAAGGTACAGTAGATGACGTACAGTAAATGAGTTCAGTAATTGAGTAAATGTACTTAGTTACTTTCCACCACTGTTGATATGAATGGACGTGTGGAATTACACCCTCAGATTTCTATTAAATAACGCCCACACTGCTGACAGACAGTTACATGCCTGAGTTTAATTCATGTCTGAAGCTGAGAAATGCAGCTAAAATTGGTTTAAGCACTTCCACAGATCGCTGAGAAATTAATTGAAGGGCTGCATTTAAGGGCTGTGGGAGCCACATGAGACCCACTGGCCGCTGATTGACCTTCAGCGTCCTAGATGTTGCTGAGACGTGGCATCGCTGATGGTATTACTCACAGTGTAGTCACACAGGGGCAGAGAGGTGGCAGGACAAGGCACAAAGGGACGGATAGAAATGTGTGGAGGACAACGAGTGTCTGGTGGTCAGAGAAGGAAACTTGGCGATGGTTTGAACAGTCGTTAAAGAGAAACGCTGCACAATAAAGTGTCCCATGCAACCAAATTCTCATTTTAACCATTCCCCCTGGTTAATTCAGGATTTTAAAAAAGCTCTTACGTATATATACTGTATGTTTAAAATGTGTATGATTGTTGGACCTTTACCTTTAAGACTGTTCCATTTCTTCCTTATGTGTTTACTTTTCGCTGTGTGATCACATATATTCAAATGTATGGCCTCTGTGGAAATGTTTTTCCTCATTACCAATTTTGAATGTCAGTATTTGTGTGTGTATGCGTGTGTGTGCGCGTGATGAGAGGTGACAGCAGTGACAGTTGGTCCTAACATGATAATAGCCTTGCTGTATAAGCAGAGAAGCCACCATCTGCAAGCTCCAGCTTTCCCAACAAAACACTCGCTGTTTAAGATGCAGAAAGCCTTTGTCTTCGGGAAGGTCAACGCTCTCTACCTCGCTCACTTCTCTGCAGAGCAGCTAACTAATGTGACAAACTGTTCTTGATGCTTGGTGACGTAAAAATGGCTGGGAGCGTGGGTGTAACGGATGGATGTGAGGGCGAAAGGGAAGGAGGAAGGTGAGAGCAAAAAGAGAAAAAACTGGGGGCGTTAGGAGAGAGAAGTAGGAGAATAGGGAGCTTGAAAGGAAGGATAAAAAGAAGAAACACCTTTAAAATAAAGGGGAAAAGAAGGAGTGGTGGCTCGTTTCCCAGGACGTCACAAATAATTATTTCAGTGTTACACATTGTTGATCAGATCCACACATGGATTACATCACGGGGGCAAGTGCACATGCTCACTGCTGCTGCCCCATCAGTGGATGCTAGTGGGGACACTGACCTGGAAAGAGATGATCTGACCAGGTGCTAACTCCCAAGTGAGTACCCTGCTTTATATATGTGTGTGTGTGTTTCCTGTCTCTTATCAGTGTCTTTTCTCTATGGCTTTCCCTGTAAGGCTTCTTTCTTTGCTTTTCCAAATTACAATGCAGAGCTCTCACTTCCCATAAGGTATAAATGTGATTCTCTGTAGCCCTGCGATGGACCTGTTTCTTGCCTTAATGCACACTTGGCAGTCACATAAAGACATATGTTTCTTTCTTTCTCATTTTCTTACCCTCTCTCAGCTCACCTGTCTCCCTCCGTTTCACATGCCTTTGCATCACAGATAAACTCTCTCCATACCTCCCTAAACCAGGCCTTGCGCAGATGGATGATCATCACCGAGAAGAGATGGCGAAAAGAAAAATAAAACAAGGACTGGTGAGTGGATGGAGCTATCATTAGCATAAAGAAAGAAGTTGTGGATTGCCTCAGGTGATTGCTTGCGTGCCAGTGGCTGCACTCATTTGCAGTTTCCATCTCTCCGTCTTCGTTTTTTTTGTTTGTGTATGTGTGTTGTTTGTGAAAGTTAATTTATCTCCCAAGTTAGATAAAACGGAGATGGAACAAGTTATTATCAATCAAAATAATTTGATTTAAATGAATACTTCTTTACTCATTTCAGTACATGCCTGCACATGCAATAATTTATTCAATTAAAATTTAAATGGATGTTTTAATATGGTTTTATTGTCGTTATGGTTCTATGATCAACTTTTTTGTTTCAGAAATGGCTTTATGAAACGTCTGTGACAGAATGTGACCACAATCATTTGTGTCCTATTGAATTGTCATATTCTTTGAAGTCCCTGTTTTTGTTGTGGTTGTGTTCATCACATCAAGTGACGAAGTAAGAAAGACGTGTAGGTAAAGCAAAGAAGTAGAACTATATTCTTGATAAGCCCTGTCATCAAGAAGGAGAATAACTTTCAGTATTAATATTTATCAGACAAATATAAGTAAATGAAAATAAAGCAAGTTTTGAGAAAGCCAGACAGGAATTTGCATATAAATCTTTAGTGGTGATTGAAGGAGCCCTTCAGACATCACTGGTAACATTTAATGAGAAAATCAATTTGTGGATATGTCATCTTGTTTCTTGTTAATTAAATATGAATCTCTGAGAGCTTTGGCATTTTCTAGATTTGGAAATAAAAAACACTAGCCCAATTGACTTAATTTGTTGCTCTGATGGCATGATTAAATCACAGGGGCACTGAAGCTCCCATAGCTTCTGTCTCAGACCTGTTGAAAGGTTCATCATGTGCTTTAATCAGCTCCTTCTGCTTCCTGTGCTCCTGTCCATTTCATTATATGCTCTGTATCATATTCCATTACTGAATGCCTTTGTGTTTGGACAGGCTTCAGACCCTATTTGCTAGGCTGTTTATGGTGTGATATACCCTCCATGCCTGTAACCATCTTTCTGGAGGGAGGATGCGAGCGTGCTTCTGCCAGTGTTTGTGCTTGTTTGCTTGTGCGTGTATATTTGTGTGCGCGTGTCTCTCTGCGTGGTGTTAGCTCTTGAGAGCTAAAAGAAGATGCTGATTGGCGATAACCACTGTGAATGACTAATTAGAGCTGGTGGCAGGCAGAGAGACTGCCTCTGCCACTTCACTGTGAATGGGCCTTTGATGCTGCATCCAAGCCCTGTGTGTTCAAATAACACACGTGCAACCACACACACATACAAACACGCAGGCAGGCACGCACGGATGCTCACGCAATGAAGATGAAGAGGAAGCACGATCAGCCACACACACTGACCCATATTCATACAAACACATGTCCAAGATCTGGCACACTTTTGTCCATATCAAGCCTTTTGAATTGCCTATTTAGTCTCAGTGGTAATCAGGCATATCCTGTTCTATTCTGTTCTATTTTCTATAATCCAGATTCCTTGGCTGTGTCTGTGTCCCATAATGCAATTCATCACATTTTGTAGATGCAAAAATTAGCGTTGTGGGATTCTACAGCTGTCAGCAATGACGCAAAATGACAAAGAGTGATTGTGAGGTCCAGGACGTGTGTGTGAACCCTTTGCCCCCCTTTATCAGATAGTCTGCTATACCATGTTTACCATCACTCCGACCTGAAAGAAGACAGGCTTCACTTTTTTAAGGAGGATCCTTGGTGACTAATTTCACTAATTCCCACTTCGAAATCAAACGCTCTGTCACTCCTTGAAGCCGACCAAAGCGACCCCTCGATCCGCTTCCCTTGCTCAGATTGTCTTAATGAATCCCAAGATTTTAATCTGTAATGTTCAAAGTCACAAAAGTGCTTGTCTGACCTTAGGGCTGCCGCAATGTGCACCATGTCGTCGTTGTCTTATCAGCTGCGTTGAAGGGAAATGACAGATCGGCAGAAACAAATAAATACTCTTTAAATATTTGATCACTGATAAATTTAGCCTCAGGGCATCTCGTATGACTTCACTGACATTCTTGTCTACACTGATCATTCATGTATTGATTGATTGTGACGTTAAACCAATGTTATGTGGGCAGGAGCTGAAAGCAGATATGTTACACTTGGGCGGGGAGAATTGGCAAGTGCTCACATGTAGCTCAAGGGTAGCATGCCACTACCGTTGCCAAGACTAGCTGCTAGCTAGCTACAATAAATACATACGTGCATGGTACTCTGATATGCTTACAACATGCATCTAAGCTTGTGTTATCATGTCAATTTCATCATAAATTAAATTGTCTTAAAGGTGTGATGTGTAGCATTTTAACATCAGCAAGTCAGCACCATGGAGAAGTATTACACAAATTATTAGCACAAACAATGAGATTTTAATACAGTAACACATGACAAACATATATTTGGCACTTCAGTGTGGAGTGGGTAATTAGCAGCTATGCGACGAAAACAACTGCACCTTTTAACTTATTTGGAAACTGCTGTGTCTCTTTCTCTCTCTCTCTCTCCATCATTTTCCCTTTCTGCGCTGTGCCCTGCTGAACACACAACCACCCGAAAACACAGGCACACACAGACAAACACACAACACTGCAAAAACCCAGCTGTTACACTGTTGCTGCTGCTGCTGCTGCTTCTGCTGCTCTACTTTGATAACAGCCTGTAATGTATGGCTCACACTGCCCCCAGTAGGCTGCAGTGAGTAGTGCGTCTCAACCTGACGAGGCCAGCTGCAGCTGCAGCAGCAGCAGCACTCGTGACTTCCCTGCTGTGAGATGACGCAATGTAAGGCTAGACAGTAGATATGCATACAATACACAGCAACTCCACTCACAACATAGATATGATATGAGAGACAGAGACAGAGAAATGATTAGGGTACATAATAAAGGGTTGATACTGTATGTTATTTGTAAATTTACTGCTATTCTGTATTTCCACTTTTACAGTAATGAAGCATTGGATATAAAATAATACAAAACAAACAATATATTTGATTTAAGATCATTACAATGCAATAACAAAATAAAGGTACAATTTAGATAATAAGTCCACTGGGCTGTATTACACACCCAGCTATACAGGGTGGTAGATATCTCTGTGAAAGAAAAATAGCAAATAAACCTTTCGCTCTAGATGATAGCGTATATGTGCACATACCCAGTCACTAAGTACACACACGCACACACATACTTACACATGAAATGTGACAGAGGAATGAAATTACCCTCACCAGACCACTTTCCAATCATTCTTTATCATCTCAGCTTTCTTTCATTCATCCATTCATAAGAGGGCATGTGTGTGTGTGTGTGTGTGTGTGTGTGTGTGTGTGTGTGTGTGTGTGTGTGTTAATGTGATATGACTTGGCTGGGTTGGCTCACCACAATGCAATCCAACAGCCATGATCTGCGGCATCCATCAAACCGCACTCACATGCACCCGCACACATACACACACACACACACACACACACACACACACACACATGCACACATTTAGAGTACTTGCCATCATGATCTGAGTGCAATCCAGGAGAGGTTGCCAGAAGGAAAGGTCGAACTGCAATCACTCATAAGACACACACATATGCACACTCACGCACACACAGTCATTGAGGCATGCACCTGCTCCTCAGCATGTATTAGAGAGGTAACGGTAAATCTGGGCTTCCAGGACAAAGTAAATTTACACCAGAGCTGAGCTGATTCAAAAGACACACACAAATTAGACCACCGGCTACACACACACACAAGATAAGATGATAAGATATCGTCCTACATGAATTTAAAATCTGTCCCGTATTCTGTCCAAATGATCCTATGATTGGATGTCATGCATCCATATAAAGTGTAGTTGATTAAACTGCTACTTATATTGCTTTGAACTCTTTGGAAGCCCTTTCAGGACCCACAGAGCCCACTTTTACTGCCACTTTACTGGAGTTCAGTGAAGGCATCAAATAGAAACAAACAAACAGAGTTGAACTGAGAACAATTGAAACTGAAATGGTGGAAATGACATTTCTAAAACCACATGTATATTGAATCCCACCACAATCCTCTTAAAGGTTTTTCTCTCATATTTTTGTGCTTCTTAGATATCATACTAAAATTCTAAACCATAAGAAAATTAATGATATCTTTAAGGAACAGTACAACATATTGGGAAATACGCTTTTTCACTTTCTTGCCAAGAGTTAGATGAGAAGATTGATAACACACTCTAATCTGTCCATTAAATATGAAGCTACAGCCAGGAGACGGTTAGCTTAGCTTAGCACACAAACTGGAAACAGAGGGAACAGCAAGACTTCAGAAAGTCAAGTCAAGAAACAGTCCAGCCCGTAACCTCCTATAAAAAACATGTTGTTTTTACACTGCGATTTTTGTACGGATTTAACTAACGAAATATAATGTGTACAGTATTTCCCTCTGTTTCCAGTCTTTATGCTAGGCTAAGCTAATCGGTTGCTTTCTATACTGAACAAACAAATCTGAGAGTGGTATTGATCTTGTCATCAGCAAGAAAACAAATAAGCGTATTTCCCAAAATGTCCCTTTAATTTGAGTTATTTGGGATTTTACTGTTCTTAGGGCCTCACCCTTTCTGAAGACAACGAACGAGTTCTGTGGCTGAGTGTGCCCTCTGACCTTGTGGAAGCAAGGTCCAACCAATACATAAATTTCCCTACGAGCTTCAAACTATGGTTTCCTCAATATAAAATTCAAAACACACAGAAAAAGAAACATGTCAAATACAGGTTTAAATCCAACCTCCTGACTTGTGTCACATGTGCTGTCTTCCTCCCAACCTTCCTGTCATTCGACGCTGTTTACCATCTAAAAATGTAGTGCTATGAAACCAAATCTACCAAAGAGAGATAAGCATGCAAAGGGGACAGCAGAGAAGTCACAGATAGAAAGAAAAACCGAGGCAAAGAAAAGATGTTTGCGGTGAGAGACAGATGGCAAACAGTTGGGGGAAGAGAAAGATAGATGTATCGAAAGTACGACAGAGACAGCAATAGATGAAGAGATGGGGGTGTGGACGGAGGAAAAATACTGAGATAGTTTGCGTTATTGTGTGGATATGTGCGCGTGTGGTCATGTAAGTGTGTGTGCAACTGTTCGCTGAGTCCTCTTATTTGAGAGTGATTAGTCAAAGCCCAGAGTTTGACACAATGAGATCAACCCAGCTGAGGAGAAGGCAAACATTGCTGTTCTAGGCCATCGCACACACACACGCACTCACAGTGAGACACACACATACATGCAGAGATAGGGGTACAGAGGGAGAGGTGCATCAGTGGCGCCCAAGCACACGAGGGTACGCAGGCGTTTCGTCAATCATACGCACACATAAAATAGTGCGCTGAAACAAACACACAGTCTCCTGTTTTGTGGTTGTGTGTTTCAATATCTTTTCTTCTCTGATACCTGTATTCTCTGTTGTTCCCCCTCAACCGCTCTCTCTTCTTCTATCTCACTTTTTCCTCTCTCTCTCTCTCTCTTTGCGTTTATCTGCTCATTTATCCCCCTTCTCCTTAGCCTCCTCCACCACTGATTCACTGCGCCCGCTCTGCTTCCTCCTTGTCGATTACCTGCATAAGCTGCCTCCTGCAATCTCCTGTCATCCCTTTGTTTACATCTGGGAACAACATTTATCCTCTTCACCCTCCCTCTTTCTATCAACACTTTCCCCTCCTCTCCCCTTTCCAAACCCCCCTGTCAGCCCCCAGTCGCACACTCCCTCGTCTCCCTCCTCCTCCTCTTGCTGCCCAGTGGTTATCCAAGTCAGTTTACCTAACTGCCTGCCTTTCTGTATTACTCTGAGGAATGAAGTAAGAATGAAATTTCCGCCCGTTTCTGTGTTTTCCTGCTTCTTTTTTTGTTTGTCTGCTTCTATGTCTCCCCTCCCTGCCTGTCTCTCCTTCTCTCTTTCCTCTTATGTAAAGGTCACCGTAATGTGTTAAGTTCAAATTAAGTTCAAACCCTGCGGAGGTAAGTGTACATGTGCGTGGTGTGAGGAACTGGCGGCATGTTTCCTGCATTTTTATGTTGATGTAAATGAAAATTTGAAAGCTGTCAAAACATTTGACTACAAATGGTCTAAATCAAAATGTTTTATTTATCAACCTTAATTGTAGCTCAGTATTCATGTCCTCAGCCTTTAACTGTCACGGATATCCTTTTACTTTTATGATTGTCTTTATTAGAAATTTTTTGTGCTTTAATTTCTCTTGTGATCTAGATTGGGTGTAAATCAATTTAATAGGTTATTTCCAAACAACTCCTCTTGCTAACTGAGGAGAAAGTGTAATGCATGCTGGAGAAAAAAGCTACAATAAACCATAGTGGCACAAGAGTGAGTTATGCAGCCCACCCAAGGTCAAACTTGAGGGTCAGCATTGTCAATTACTGCATCAATTGATTAGAAAAATTGATTTATTGACAGAAATCAAACTGAAATGGATAGAAAATGCATATCCAAAGCAGGCGTGCGGCCTTAATAGGTGTGAGATGTGTGTGAGCCCGTGAAATTTGTGCATGTGTTTTTGTGTCTCAGTGCCACAGAAGGATGTATGGATTTTAGCTGCCTCACTGCCTAAGTGGGACACTCAAAATAGCTCCACGGGCCTCTCATCAAGGACACAGTCTACTGTAAATTGCCATGTGAGTGTGTGTCTGGTTCTGTGTTCGCACATGCAGAATTGTGTGTTAGCTTGTGTACAGTACATACCTATGGCTGTGCATGGGAGCATGCGTGCATTAATGCTAGCGCACCTGATATTATTTTGCGTCAGGCGTTCCTCACTATCTCATATCACTCCAGTCTGGCTGAAGTAATGCCTGGGTGTTCAACAAGCAGAAGCTACGTCATCAGTAATAAATCAAGAGGACAATACTAACAGATTGTCCAACTAGTTCCTCGTGGCATAGAGTTAGTTACAGTGAGCAGAACATAAAGCTGCAACAGCACTGCAGCAAGCATGTGAGAAAAGGGAAATGAGAACAATCTTCATTATTTATAGATGTGGCCTGAGGTCTAGTTGCGCAGGGAGTGAGTACACACAGTCACACCTGGGAGAGGCCCTGGTTGGTCACAGTTTGTCCTGTAGGTTATAGAGCACAGCCACCGGAGCGGTCAGTCCCTTAGTGCAGCAAAAGCAGAGAAAACTGACACTTGGGCACGGCACATTTTCCTAATCAGCCCAAGAATTTAACCTTCTGCTGAACTTTTCAGGTGAGAGTTTTTGTTTCTCTAATCATCACACTAATGTTGCAATCCTTTCTCTGTTCGCCAGTCATTGATATTGACTGTCTACACTCATTTGTACAATGGATCAATTAACATCAAAGGCTATGGTGGTTTTAATAGTCTCTTTGATTTGTATCCACAATAAACGTTTGGTGTGCACTCTGTTCTTGTTCTGCAGATTTGCCTAAAGGTCCAACACTGGAGGACATCCTGTATATTCAGACATCTTTAATTTAGGTTTTAATTAGCAGATTTTGTATACTGTGAACACTCTGGTACATGGCCTTAGGAGACACGTCCATAGTATATGAACAAAAATCAACAACTCCTCTGAAGTTGTAATCGTTAAGATGTCAGTCCTTGTTCATAATAGCGGCACCTGACCCGTGGCTACTGGTGGAACTGTAACAGCAATGCAGTGTAATACTACAGCAAAAACTCATCGAGCAGCTGCTTTGTCAGAAATACAACAGAAGAGCAGCTGGTGTATCAGTTTACAGTCTAGTCACTTTGTTTTAATAAAACATTTGAATTTGAACATTTGAATTATCTTCTTTTCATAGCTTAAATATAGAGATTATCTGACAGCTTCCATTGTCAGACACTCTTAGTGTACAATTATGTGTCCACTTGCGCTGGCAGCACAGCAGGACAAAAAGCTTGGCTCTTGTATCCATCCTACCTCCAACAAATAGCACTGATTTATGTCCTCTATTGCGTGCTTGACCACTCTAGCCCATTATTTGTGTGTGTGTGTGTGTGTGTGTGTGTGTGTGTGTGTGTGTGTGGGGGGCTTAATGGTTTTAGTTCAACCATTAGTGAAAGCATATTAAAAGAGAAAACAACAAATAAAAACAAATTCAGAGTTTGAAAGCTGAGGGCATGTGTGCATTATGTGAAAGTAATGTGTGTGTGTGTGTGTACAATATACACAATGTACATGAGTTCTCAAAGTAGGCATGACTGAGCAGCTAGCTCAGCCACTCTGACTGCACTGAATGTATTTCTGTTTCTCTCACATTTCACCCCTTTCAGTCACACATTTGTCCATACATCATGTGTATGAAAAAAACAACAGAAAAAGGCTGAAAGAGGCTAAGCTAGTAGGCTAGGCTAGATTAGAGCTAAGAAAACAGGACGGCAACAGAGGCTACCCCCTTAGGCTAAGATCATTTTGAAAATAAAAAGTAGCAAGTCTAATATGAAATGGACGTAAGTATAAAAGTAAAGATAAAGGAGAGTAGACAGCGGTTGTTGATGTCATGGAAATCCAGATGTGCGTCATGGGAAGCAGCGTCACGTCAGAAGTCAGGTCACTTCTGGTCTGACCAGAGCTCTGCTGCATTTTACTCAGGTATAAAATAGAATTGCCACAGTCGCGTGACATTGTCATTGAGCCTCATTAAATATTTTAGACAAAGATGGACTGAAAACAAACCACATATCTCTGTACAGCGGTGTTGATGTCGGCTCTATGAGCTGTGTGAAATCCAGACTCGCCCACAAGGCCCGGTGCATCATGGGACATATGCAGAGGTGGTGACGTGAGACGGGTCGCTTCTGGTTTGACCAGAGCTCTGCTGCATTTTACTCAGGTATAAAAAAGAATTACCAGAGTCGCATGAAAGCCTCATTGAGCCTCATTATATCCAACATTTTATTCCCACGTATGAACGTTGTTTTAAATTGGCTTGAGAACAATTTCACAGCAGATTCCTTTGGTACAAACTCACTCACTATATTTATTCTTTCTAGGATTAGTTGTTGGTTAGATGGGCAGTTGTGTGTGATCTTTTTTTTTTATTCGATAAGCTTGCAGGATCTGTCAGTCTCTTTACCGTGTGACTGTAAGAACTCAAACTGAGCTCATGAAAATTGCTAACATAAAATAGGGATCTTTGCCTAAAAATTCTAAGAAACCCATTTTGATTGTGGATGTCTCAACAAATCACATTTTAGTAACGTTAGTAACATTCATTTATTTTTATTTATCCTCCTTGGTGAAGCAGCAGTTATTGAGAAATATCTTGCTGATCAGATGTCAACATCTGTCTCCATATAACCATAAAACCTTTTTTTTTTGCAGCTACTCAAATAACCCATTAAAATTTTAAATGTAAATGCACCATCTTTAATATACGGTGTGAGGTGATACAGCTTGAGAGGGAGACAAACTAAATTAGTCCATTCAAATCCAAATTTAAAACCAATTGTCTTTTAATTTAACCAACTCTATGAGGCTCATATGACATTTGCAGCTTAAGTAGCTTCTCATCATGCTCATATTTTCTTAGTGTCTGTCATTAATGCTGCCATTTTACTCTGCATTAACCTCAGAGAAGACAACCTTTGTTTTTGAATAAGAGACGTTATTTTACATGTTTCACGTTGTTTAAATTAACAGTGATGAAAATTGAATGCAGTGGTGCGTATGGCATGACTTTATTCACACTAGACTAATCTGACAAACAGGTAAAATGGAGGAAGTGTTGAGTTGACATTACTGTAATACCAAACAACAACGAGAGCAAAATAAAACTTATGGAAGAGGGGAAATTAGATCAGTTTCTAATAGAAACTTGCTTCAAATAAAGGCCTGGTTCGTTCAGCAAATAATCAACAATTCAGAAAATCCATTTTAATACATGACATCAACAGAGGAATGCAAACAACAGCAAAATGCCAACACTGCTCACTGTAAGACGACAAGACAGACAACCAAACACAACAACACACACATTACAGTAAAATCATATACACACACACCCTCACACACAACCATGGAAACACACAGAGACAGTACAGTAGACATACACATGAAACAAGAAAAAGAATGCGTGAGCAAGATGTTGGGAAGTGCTCTGAGGCATGAATTCAGAGTTATATAATGTGTGCGTGTGTGTGTGTGAGTGTGACATAGGGTTCAGTGACTAATGTATGTTGTGTTGTGTGAGCAGTCAGGTGCCAACTCTACTCACACTGATGGGAATAGAAAGATCAGAGAGGAGATAAAGGGCTAAACGCACTGATAGATTGATGGCTGTAGGGTAAAAAGTATCTATGTAATGAAAGTCACTGTTTTATTTAAACAATTCAGTGTGTTCTTATTGCAGTAGAAAATAATGCCCCATTCTGACAGGATTTATTTCTCTATAGGGGAGGTTGAGGAGTTATTTTAAATGGTAAATGGACTTCACTTACGTAACGCTTTTCAACCTTAACGGTTCCAAAAGTGTTTTACAGATTGTTCTCATTCACAAACACATTCACACACCGATGGCGACGGAGCTGCCACGCAAGGTGCTGGCCTCCATCTTGAACAGGGACACTTTTGGGGAAATATGTATACAATGAAGCACAAAATATCTAGAATATTTCCATTTGATGGAAAGCTGGAACAAGCTGAAACAGGATACATGATACTGTAGAATTTGATGATTTTTCCAACCTCAAAACTACTTGTGTGGAAGTGGAAAAAAAGGGGGAAACTGAATATTAAACGGTTAAAAAAAACATATGTTAAGCTACAGAAACAATAGAAAGACACAATAATAACTCTTTGATATTTGTCAGAATTTGGAAGGTAAAGTCACTGCTTTAAGCCAATTTGGGAGATGAATCAACTAAGAGCGTTCAAATGTAACCATGAACTACTGACGCATCACAGTTTCCCAAGTTGAGATATTCAAATGGCTTGTTCTGTCCAACCAACACTCCAAAAACCAAAAATATTTAGTTTAATATCAGAAGACTAAGAAAAAACAGGAAAATATTTGCATTTGAGAAGATGGAACCACAGATTTTTTGGCATTTTGGCATTCATTTTTCTGTTAATTGACAGTTATTTTCTGCTCCAACCAATACAGTAACTTCCATGTACATGGCTTGTGTGTATTGTGTTTAGATACAGTAGACTTGAAAAGATCCAAACCTGTCCTTTAAAGGAAAACCAATATTGACTGTAAGCGCAACTACAATATAATATCAAAATAATAATAATTTAATTTCAAAATAGAGCTGACAGAGAACTGCTCAGTTTGAAGTGAGCTGTAGAGCGGAAAGGAAACACGATCCCTCCCTCACTCCGAGAATTTGCTCTTTTCCCGTCCGTCTCCATCCACTAATACCAGTTCAGATGCTCATTTTGCCCGCAGACATTCAAACTTTTAATAATGTGAAGCAGTGGATTTACTGTCTGTGACTGCAAGCAGTACATTTTTAATCTGAGCAGTAAAGTGGAGGCTTAGAATGGAGAGGTAGCCTGTGTGGTGGTAAATGTGTAGGCAGAGCGTCTTCTTTAATCAAACTGTGTTGACCTCAGTTCAGTCACACTGACAAAACCCATTAGCCAACACATGAACACAGCCACACACACAATAACACACAACACACACACACACAGAGAGACGCATACTGGATCTACACAAACTAACAAACACACTTAAAGACATATAAACAAGGATACACTGTACAGAGAGACACAAGCCTACATTGCACACACACACACACACACACACACACACACACACACACACACACACACAGTGATTAAGGACGTAACACTGGAGTCAGCAGAATCACTCTTTTGACACAAGAGGGGTGAGTCAGTAAGCCAAATACCAAACATGGACACACATACAGTATATTACAGGGAAAGTTGAGTCATAACAACCCAGGAGCCCCTGAGGGGCTGCGTGCATGTGTGCTTGCATAGAAGTGTGTGTTTTTTGTACCTCAAACCTCACAGGGAACTGGCCTCCTATCCTAAAATTATAGGACAGAAACGTCACTCATGACCAGAATTATTGCAGAAGTTGTCCCACGTGACAAAGGTTTAGCTAATGAATAATCAGTTGAGGTATAGTGTAAATGTGTAACTCAAATGTGCTAGTAGTATGTATCTGTATACGTGTATGTGTCCCTTAATTGGACCCACTGCATTCGTACTATTTCAGACCTCTGTGTGTTCCTTGCTGGCATTTTGCTGGTATTTGGAGAGGTCATGCATAATCAGCTCAGCCTACTGACCAAATGTGTGTGTGTGTGTGTGTGTGTGTGTGTATATATGTGTGTGTGTGTGTGTTTTACAGGCAGGCATAAAAGTATTACAGAGAAAGGAGAATGAAGCCAGATAGCAGCATGGAAATTTTGTGCATTATTTTGTAAACGTGTTGTGATTTCAGGTAAGATTTATGTGGATTCATTTAAAGACATTTCCTTTTGATGTGAACCTGCATATAACTCTATGAATTCCTTGCATGTGCCCTAAAGGAAAAATGTCAAAAACATGTTAAAAATAAAACAAAAAGTGATCCAGCCTCTGCAACAATATTTGGAACTTGTGAACATAACATGGCAACATTATTGTCTCCACAGTAACAATAGAAGCGGTCTAAAGTCTTTGCTTTTGGATTGACAAGATGATGGATTCGCCCACAAGCAGCCGACTATTTGAAGCATATTACTGTAAAGCCACTTCTCATATAGAAAAATCTTCTTTTTTTTCTGTTATGATCACTTTAACTTTTATTTTTGCCAAGATAGAAGAATGCAATATGCTGAAATCCATTGTCTTTGCGTTGTCTCTCTCAGAAATCACCAGGAAGCAGTAGTAGAAGAGACAAGTTGAAGGGCAATTGGTAAAATAGGGAAAATGTCACTCCTTCAATATAAAATAAATCTTGAAGTACCAGAGAGTGGATTTGTCCTCTAACTCTGGTCCCTCTACAACCACTTGACTGTCTGAATTTGGTGAAGACAGCCACAGCTGTGTTTAGGATGTCTCCGAGCTGATTGCTGCCTTGACTAATGACATACCATTTGTGATCCAAGGCAGCTCTTTACTAATCAGTGGCAAAAATATAGTATGTACAACATAGAGTAAGAGCACTAGCCTATAAAAAGCTCAATGTCAGCAAGCTCTCGCTGCCTCCTTGTGACTCCCGTCGCAAACATCAAATGGCTGATAAACAAACACGTACACAGCACAGGGAAATAACTGTATTTGCTGCTTGATATTTATAACTAGAATTGGAGCTTTTTTTCTCGATATGAGGAACCTCACAGAGCTGGGCTTTAACTCACTCATAAACTTAACTTCTTCACATTTAGGAGGCTGCAGATTGTCCACACGGGGCAGCTGTTCAGTCATTGTAAAATCAGTTTTGCACATGTCAACCTGCGTCTCCCATAGGAAAGGAAAGTGATAGCAGCGCTTTACAGATAGAGGTGTGGATGTAGCATGTTGATGTTGCAGTAGGCAACACAATTTAACATCTGCTGCAACTTTAACATGCGCCACTTGCAGGCAACAAGATGTTACAGCTGTATTTTCTTTCCATTTTATTTTATTTTTATTCATGCAATTTGTAATGTGTGTGTTTTACATTTAAAACAGCTATAATCAATATCTTTTATATTACCAATGGATCGCATGACAACCCTTATGTGCAAGGGTTTGCTCGTATAGTGAAGGACCCTCACAGATTTATTACCCAACTCTACAAAACCTTACCATGTTGGTTCACTCTCACCGCTCTCAGTGTCGTTTTCAACCGCAGCAGGCAGCTGTTCTCAGCGTAAAAGCTCTAAAAACCCACTGTACACTACCTGCTCAGCAGCAAACAGCAGACAGACACAATTACTAACTATCTGGTGAACATAATGGAGCATTTAGCAGCTAAAGAGCCAGATATTACTCTCAGAAGTTGCTAGAGACCAAAGTTGGCCCTGTATGTGACTGTGTATTAGAGAGTGTCAGTTTTGGCAAAGTGGAGCTAATTAAAGGTCAATAGTGAGGTAATACAGGAAATTATAAACATCCTCATTACTGAAAACCAGCAAACACAAGTCCAGTTTGAAACAATCACCCATTAAGATAAAGCTTGTTTAACTGTTCGTGTCAACAATGTAAAGCTGCAGGTGTTTGTGATTTGGTTCCCACTGGGACTTCCTATATTCCTAAAATATATAAAGCTGTGGCTCTGTGAGGTACTTTAGAAGCAAGCAAGCAAGAACAACTTTATATATATAGCACATTTCATTCCAGGTGGAAGCACAATGTGAAAATAGCATCAACAAAATGGCTTCTGTTATGTTTAAGTGTTCACATATATATACTGTATATAAAATGCTAACAAACCATTAAATGCCCCTAAAAGGCAGTGTGTGTTTTGTTTGTTGTTGTTTTTTTAGCTGAGCGTGTGAATATGTGTTTGAGTATGTGCTGTTGTGTGCATTTGAGATTGTGTATGGGCATGTATGGGTGTGTGTGTGTGTGTGTGTGTGTGTGTTTGTGAGTGTGTGTTTTGCAGATGGCTAGAGGAACCAGCGGCCAGTGGCAGTGTCAGAAAGCATCTCATCAGGGATGGAGTGGAATAAGAGTGGGAGGAAGGGAGGAAAAGAAAACAGAAGGGTGGAGATGAAGGAGGCGTTGCAGGGTGGAGTGCAGAGCATCCTTCTCATCTGCTTCCTACATACCTCCTTTCTTCCTATTTCCTTTGCTTGCATGCTAAAGCTATCTCCAAGTACTCGCTTTTGTTATAGAAAAAGGAAGGAAAAGGGAAAAGAAGAGCATGAGATTTCTTAGTTCCCTCATTTTCAGCCCTGTCTTGTTTCCCATTGCACTTCTTTATTATCATGATAATTCTGACAATGTTAGACAAATGCTCAGCTATTCTACTGGGTTCACTTAGTGTACGTGGCTCTGGATAAAAAAATGCAAAACTCTAAATGTCTTCTGTTTGTTCTCCATCAGACTATAATAACATCAGGCTCAGCTTCTTGCCCCTGGCTACAATTTTTGTTTTTGGGGAACCGATGCAGAACACAGCAGAGCTCTCTGTTTCTCTGTTTGTGTGTGGCCTGACCAATCAGCTCAACTTTTCAACTTTCAACAGAAACTTTGTTTAAGCAGCAGTTGGCCATAGGGAGGGAGGGAGGGAGGGGAGGATGGGGAATGAGGTGGGAGAACAACAGAGATGAAAGGATGAGACAGAAAACTGGGGGAAAGAGGCAGGATGGAGCAACAGTGGAAACAACGCTTGGAGGTAGAGAGAAAGGGAAAGGAGTGGATGCAGAGAAAGAGCAAACGGAGATGATAAAGTAAGGAGAACGTGAGTTTAGGGGGATCTGAGAATAACGAAGGCTGAAGGAGGAGAGGGGAGTCGAAGGTGGTGTGGGCAAAAAAAGCAAGCAGCAAGAAAAGAGACTATCATCAGTTCATTATTCATTCTTTGCTTGTCTCTCTGTCTTTGTTTGCTGTCTGTCTGTCATCCCCCTGTTTGTCCAGATTCTTTTCTTTATTATTCCAGTTCCTTTTCAATGATGATGTAATAACGACACCGACTGTTTTTCATTTTTAGTTGCTACCTTATTACCAATTTTGAAAAATGACGCCTCTTATTCAGGAAGCAGGTCACTGTTGGTGAGTTTCCATTATCTGGCAAGTCATTACATGAAGATGATTATAGTATTATTATTATTATATTAATTATAATTATATTGACCCCGGTATTGATAGAGGTAAGCCGCAGGTCTCCTCTCTCTGTTGTCCCCTTGGCGTTTGAAGGCTTAGTGACAGAAGGAGCCTCATTTTGAGATGTCCATTATATTTTTATTTAATTATAATAAAACAGGTAAATGTCCCAGTTCAGTTTTGTTAACTATTTGTTGACAATGTGGAACAACAACAAAAATGAGCAAAGGGTCGCAGCTGTTTCAAATCCAATCTGGAGCACATATATGGTGCAGACATTTCACTCATACATACGACTTACACTTAGTTACCGTATAGGCACACCTGTACAATCTAATTCAATCTAATACAACAGCCCTTTAATAAATCACAAAAACACTGTCAGCAAAAAAAAAGTATTGGTAATATGGTATTTTTATGTGTAAGATGTGTAACTCTAAGGTTATTTTTCAGGCTATAGATAGTGTAGACGGCTTCATACAGAAAGGTTTATTTAATGTTTTGTCCATCCCATTTACAACCAGGAGAGGGGAGAGGAACATTAGAAACTCATGTAAATAAAATACTATAATGCAACATACCACTAACTATGACCACAGAGTCGAATCAACACCTTTTCTGACACAAGGTCACCATCAACTAAATATTATTTAGGGATGATTTATTGGAGGGAAATTCAGACTGAATTAAGTTAGGAGAACTGGCACTTAAACATTGCTGTCAGTTCTGTATCAAACATAGATGAAGTTTGAACTATCGCCTAGAAAATAAATGAACAGCAATTTGAAATTGCCGAGCATTAATGCCTGCTGTGAGAGCACAGCCTTATAATCAATTTACAAATTGGTCCATCAGTTAAGATACATGTTTTAAATTGGCCTAAATCATTCTTGCATTATCCTTGAATAAGATATTACTTTAAGTCCCATATAATTGCCTGCATTTGAATGCCCAAGCGTACATTTAAATCTCTTTCTGTGACTATCTGTACCTTTGCAGTAATATCTTATTATGTTGGGTGTCAGAGCCCAGGCCTGACATCTGTGATGATGCAGCTGCTGCCGAGGCCTTCGTCAGTGTCTCACAGCACCGGATATATGGAAAACAGGCAGCATTAGATTATTTTTATATTTTGTAGGTTGAAGGTAGAGGTTGCTTAGTCTTCCAGGATTGTTGGCAATTCATCAGCGTAAAACTGTTGAAATCTCCATTCATTGTTTAGATAAATTATTATGATTTTAGTAAAAAGATTCTTGATTTTCATGATCACTGCTCAAAATCAGTGAAAAAGCAGAATTCTTGATTTATTTTGATGGATATTTTTATTAACGTGTGGACAGTGACAACATCATTTGAACTACAATGTTTTGGCATAAATCAAATCAGATTTCTTCTCAGGGTGTTTTCTGATTAAAGTTTTGCATTTTGTCGTTTTCTTCTTCAGATTGCAGCTTGCATCTACACGGTTTATGGATGAAAGTCATTATTTCTTATCCAGATGAAAGGGAAACAGCTCACTATGATAAATATTTTAAGTAGAGCAATATGGACTTTATATATATTTAATCATTTTGTAAAGTGTGACTTTCTCTTTGTGTCATCTATACCTCTCTGTGTTCTTTAATCCATCACTTTTTTCTCTTTATCTCTCTCTGTACCTTGTTTTCCCTCTGTCTGTCTCTCTATCTCTGTCATCCTGGTTTTCTTCTTCTGTCAGTCCCGCTGTCAATGTGGTGCACTTTCTGACATGCTAAGTGTGTCTGTGTATGTGTGTGTGTGTGTGTGTGTGTGTGTGTGTGGACACCAAAATGGGTTACATTTGAAAGAGTCACACTTTGTATTCAAACCCTGAGGGGATATATGTCCATCTACTAAAAGAGAAATGTGCAGACCCCATGATCAGGCGCAAGTTAAGAGACAAGCCAAAGCTAAAATTCACATAATCAATTCCACGTGGAAACACCTTTCAGTCTTAAACATGCACAAACTCCCAAGAGATAAATACGCTAAGCAGTCAACTTGCACTATCACCGTACCAACGGGAAGACAGGCCAAGGTGATAAAATGGCCGACATTATCACCTGTCAGTCTCTGTCTCCTTCCCTCTCTCTCTCTCTCTCTCTCTCTCTCTGGATTTATTCCTTTTTTCACTCACACACACACACACACACACACACACACACAGGTGAACTTAACACGTACACAGGTGCGCCAACAGAGAAGTGCCACAGACTGAGTCAGGAGTGACCTCCCTCTGCTGATCACACTTCAAAACATGGCAGACTCTGGCTGGCGGTCAGAGCCGCTGGGATTAACACAGCCATCGAGCAGAAAGCAGAAAAAATGAATCTTTTGTGCTACAGTAGCTGACACTGTTTATTATTGTGAGGTATTATGAAGTGTAAACAGCATGAAAACATGTATTCATCATTATAGCAGTTGTAGTAGCAGGTAGAAGTGTCCAGTCTTGGGACCCCAGGTCTGAGAGCAGTTGGACCCTCTTGGTAGCAGGAGGCAAGAGCAGAATCTCGCTTCACACTCACACCTGGTAGCTGTAAAAAAATTTTTTAAAAAACAGCTACAGTGTTTTGCTGTCGGCCACTCTGCAACTCCACTAGCAGCACTTGGGGATCACATCAACAGTATGCAACTTCACTGACGTCTGTTGTTTCTCCCGCCCTCCTCCTCACCAGTTGGTCGAGTTCACGGCCCCATGCTTGTCACTCACCTTGATGAGCTGCCATCTAGCCCGGGGCTGAGGTAAACAGCACCCAAGAAACCACCACAGTCGTAGGAGAAACAGATGGCAAATGAAGCCCATTTGTAATAGAAAATAATGCTAATGTTTAGGAATGGCTTTTTATCTTCTTACTGCTTTCCTCCATTGCCGTTATGTGCTCTCTCTGTGTTTTGCACCCCAAAATGTCCCAAACATAATTAAAAAGGCTATTGCAGGCAAGCATGAGCATCATAGTAAGGCACCAGAGAGAGGAATCATCCTTCAGTTACGTCTTGAGTTTTTTAATCCTGATGAACTGTGAGTGTTTAAATGCGCTCCTCTGGAGACGGCACCTCAGGTTAGTTCTCCGCTTGAGTACAAATAAGTTCTCCCAAGCGTAATTTTATGGATTTAAAGTATAACGACAGCTCACTGTGTTTCCACCCTTTTCTAACTTTTGAGCTTGAATTCCCCAGACCTCTGTAAACTTGGATATGCAAGATTAATTTAGGCCAAACCACATCCATGTTTTATTCAGCTCTACATGTCTTTTACACACAATAGCTGAAGTGTGATAAATGGTGTTTCAGGTCGCGAGGGAATAAAAAAAAGGTCATTCGACTACATTCAGTGGCTATTTTAGAAAATAGCATGGACAAGGCTTCTTTAGGGGTGTCCAAAGACCAGGAAGACAAACAATGTGAGTAGTGTTTGTATTTATTCTGTATCTTGAGGGTATCTTATTTCAGATTTTAAAGCCATATAATTTTATTGTGTTTGTGCTATTTTAATGAATACCTTTTTTTTCTTTGGGCCCCATTTCCACGTGTATATCTGGTCTTTTTAGCAGTGAAAGCAATTTTTCCTTGTTGGTATTTTAAAGAACCTCCTCACACAGTCTTCAAGTCTGACATCTACGTGGGCCAAACTGAATCTATTTACAATGCGACAGACCTGCATGGTGCTGATCCTGCTTTTTCACTATGTTGAGAAGTGGGTCAGTCCTGGGATATTTTAGACAAGCTTTTTAGCTTTCCTACCTGTAAGCCATGTGAGGGACCGAACTGCTACGAGCCTGTGACCGCACATGGGAGCGTTGTAAGTAATGTGCAACCGTGTATACACCCAGATGAGTGGGAAGGGTTACTGCTGTTTGCTTAGGATCTTTTTACTGTGTAACTAATTAAGTTCTATATAAATAATGTATTATTTTTAGTATTAACCATGTTGAAGAATAACAACAAAGTTCTTCTATGACCCATATACTCTTCAGGTCATTTTAAAGTCTGATCTAGATGTACAATGTGGGCCATTTTCATCAGCAAGGTAAATTATGTTTTCAGTCTTAGTAATTCGCTTGTCATACAAATTATAATTTTTTTCTGTAATTCATTTTGTTCTCCCGGCTTCAAATTGGATCTAGATCAGCCTGTCAATCTTTTAAATGCTTTTGAAGTCTTGAAGTGTGAGGTAGTATTTGAAGTCCTCGTTTAATTTGAGTGCAAGTGATTCCGAGATGTTTGATAAGCAGCGGGCCAGGATCTAAGCTGAGCAGCATTCTGTGTTGCACTTGTAGAGATGTCTCCCAAACAAGCCCTAACCCTAATGCTTTCAGGAGCACAATGTAAAGACTTTTTGCACAGACAAACAGCAAAACATAACCTACATGTTACCTGGATGTGTTCTGTCTGTTCCTATCTCACGCATCACTGTCGTTTCCACTCTGAAATATAGATCGGCCAGCTCGCAAACTCATTGAAGTGTACTGTGCAAGCTGTTGGCTACTGGCTGTAGAGGAGGAACAAGAGAAAATGATATGAGGGCAAACTGGGAGAGACAAATCACATGAGGGAGGGAGACAGAGGTGGGAGTTAAGTCCATCATCTATTGCCCAGCACACCAGTGGCTGAACCGTAGGGAGTAGTAGAGTTGTAACGATGTTGCATGTCACATAAAGCTGCTAAATGACATGGAGAGGAGAAAGCAATGCACATACATGCATTACTGACATACATAAGCTACGTATCATCAACTTTCAAGTGAGTTTTGTAACAAGAAATGAAAGCCAATAGACCAGCTCTCTGAGAGTAAAAGTCTTTTTATATACTACTAATATTATAGTGTAAGTGCTGTAGGATAGAGAGAGATGACAACGAAGCATAAAGGGACAATGAAATGATGATAGAAAAAGTAGTAAAACATAAAAGAAAGATGGATTTTTAAGGTGACTTCCATTAATGTGCTCTACAACTGACTGATTGTCATCTGTCATTATGAATGACAGTCGTTGGCCCTGTCCCTCTATAGAGCTGACCCTCTGTTGTCAGACAGAGCAAAGACACTTCTTCCATAACTCTTTTTGCTTGCTGGGTTTCTCTTTAAGCATTTTGCAAGACTGGTGACACATTTAAAGCTAAATGGAAAATGTGTTATTTTAAGAACAGGATATGTGAATTTTTTCATCTGCAGCTGAATCCAGACCTGCATCAAAACATACATGAAGTATTACTGGTTAGGTAGCTCTAAATGTTGTGTGTGCAATGACACATTCTTACACTCTTAACACTGTGTGAAAGGTTGAATGCCAAAAGGAGATGGTTGCACATTTAGATGCGATACGATTTAATACCAACATTCAGGACATGCTGGCTTCTTCTGGGTTTTGACTAAACAGTCCACAAAGGTTCTGCTCAAACAGCTGTAATCAGTCAGCTGTAGTAGCACCCACCCGTCAGCTGTTCTCAATCAGCTGCAGTCTGTGTTGCTTTTCAATAGCAGTTGATGGCAGTGAGCAGTGAGCATCATGACACTGATGAAGGCCATGTGAAAGTACAGCAGATTTCCAGAGTTTATGAGAACCAAAAGTTAATTCCTAAAAGATACAGTGGTAAACAAGTCCTGCTGTTGAAAGCGATGTCGTTTGCATGCATCCATCCAACCTGGTGCTCATCCGAGTCTGGGTCAGTGTGACCGTAAGCCAGGCAAAATAGCTCAGACTTCTCAGCTTCCTCTTCACATCACCGTGACCGACACACCATCTTCACCTCACAGGAGGCAGCACTTTGCTCCCTAACTGGATGGGGCAATCCACTATTTTCCAACGGAGTACTACGGCCTCAGAGTTGGAGGTGCTGACTCTCATAACTGCTTCACACTCAGCTGCAACCCAAACCGAAGGTCATAGCCCGATGAAGCTGGCACAAATACACCATCAGCAAAAAGCAAGTCACCAAACTGTCCTCTGCTCTGCTAGGCCTTGAGAGTCTGACCGTGAAAATAACCACTACAGTTGGTGACAGGACAGCCCAACACCATACTGCTGAGGATGCAAATGCATTTCTTTTATGGTGTTACACAAAGACCGGATGGATGAGAACAACTGCTCTGGTGCTCCATGTTCCCCTCAGCACCTTCCACATGATGCTGAGGGACACGATCATAAGCCAAGTCCAGAAAGCACATGGGAAAGTCCCATGAGCCCGTCAACATGAAACATAAACAAAGTGTCTTCTACAGCAACCTTTAGACCAGTCAGTGAAGAGAGAAGCAGAAAAGAAGAACATTTCCACAGAATGTCACATTGGCAAAACCCTTCAACATCGACCACCTTTGTGAATGACTATTATGCAAGACTGTGGCTCTCTAACGTAAAATATATTATATATAACATATCGAAACAGAGTTAAGATGATGCGGTCAGATTTGTGATCATGATAACAACATGTGTGATTGAAGGTACTATATGTGTGTATGTCACAATGTATGAGAACAAGTATGTGTGTGTGATTGTGTCGTGTGTGTGTTCCATGCATGTTTGCAAATACACCTGTATCTGATCATGTGACACACACATGTGCACCTATATACCTAAACGCACCTGCACTAACATCCCATTGTTGTGTGAGTGTCTTTTATTTGAGATCATCACTTGTGACCTACTTGGAGTGAAACTCAGGCTCCTGATGTGACGCGCGGTTAAAAATAACTCTGAGGAAAACAAACACACACACACACACACACACACTCCTACTGTACACTTACACACGCACACAGAAGACCCATGCACACTCAAATCCAAATATAAAGTCACCAGCAGAAAATCCTCACTCTTACAAACACACGCTGTTGATTCCACACTGATCCCCTAAACAACCTCACACACACACACACACACACGCACACAGGCACAGTCATATTATATACACACATACAGTACATACAAGGACATAAGCGAAGGCCTACATTCACACAAAGCCGGTATGTACAGACACATGTACAAACACACACACACACACATCGAGGACACACAGATGCATGCAAACATGTACAAGGCCACATACACACATACTGACACGTACACACACACACACACACACACACACCATCAAGCGTTCTCACGCAGGGAAACGCAATGTCACTCTCTCACTGTTGTGTCAACCTTTGTTTGTCTCTTCTTCTTCTCCTCCTCTATCATTCCTCTCTTCTTCTCTCTTGTCCTCTAACTGTGCATCCCTTCATCCCTGACCCTGTTATCTTCTGGAGCATCTCGAAGAGACGGGGAGAGGAGGGTGTGGAGGAGGAGGAGGAGGAGGGGGAAATCTGCGGTCTTCTCGTCACTTCTCTTCCTCTCTTGCTCCTCACTTTCTTCTGTTTCCCTTCTCCCAGCCCTCCTTCCCTTCTTTTCTTTCTTTCGTTCTGGCTTTTGCCATAACAAAACACTCTTGGAAGATTCGCTTTACACCTATTAGACATTCATTTCTGCATGGCTACACACATGTGTACAGTACATGTACACACAAACACACGACACACAGAGCCGGTGTGAATAGCATATAAATGCAGGGCTTTGAGCTGGATGATCTTCTATAGTTAGTGAGCTGTTTGAAGAGGCAGATCAGCGAATCTATGTACACTGAGAGACAAAGACGAAAGCAGAAAAAGAGAGAAACATAGAGAGACATGGAGAGACATCTCAAAAGTATAAAGAAAAGTCAGCCCTCTGCATCACTGGTATTCCTCCTTCGCCCTCTTTCTTCCCCTCTCCATTTCACTCTTGCTGTCTTTGCTCTCTTTCTACTGCAAGGTCATTAACTTACACTTGGGGGATGGCAGTAAGGACGAGGACAGGGAAGGGGAAAAAAAAGCAGAGTTTGACTTGGTCTGGCAAGGACATGAAGCAAGCAGCAAAGTGGTCTGTGGACAAAGAGATGCAGCGGAGGGAAATGAAAAACGGCAAGGCCGAGAAGAGAAGTAATTTTTACATGTAACTCCCCAGTTACAAATTATTTTGTGGCATGAAATTTAGTTGTTCTTTTTGGGAAAATTCAAAATGTATTTAGAAAAAAACACAATCAACTTTTGATTCTGTTTAGTAGTGTGAGACTGGAGGGGTCATGGGGTCACCTAGACGGAATTTCACTGACTTTCATTTTAAAGCCATTAAGTGTAGAGTTTTAATATATTTATAGCATATTTTTTATTATTCTGATGGCATGAGTTTGTAGAGAAATTAGACTTTTTGAGACTACCACTGCAGTGGCTTGTCCAGTTGACTGGTGAGGCACTGACTTATGCAGGGGTGGCATGAGGTACGTGAATACGCATGCACACACACACACAAACACACACAAAAATAAAAATACAGTCACAGTACCAAGAAAATCAAAATAAATAAGTCTGTGTGGACAAAATATTGCTGACAGATAGCCAATCATAGGTTAAGACAATGGTGTGGCACAGACTGGCCACGACCCTGCTCACGTTCAACAGGCACATTTGTGACATTGAACACTTGAGAAAGTCCTGTTACAACTGACATTTTTATCATTAAATTATACATCATATCGCAATTATGAACATAAATGCCAACTTTTCCTACAGCAGGAATTGAGCCCAGGACATTCATGTGAAAACCAGGAATCCTGACCACTAGTCCACAGAGAACACAGGGATAGTGTTTGTGTTTGATTTCTAAATAAAGAAGATATTTGAAAGACAGTTCACCGTATTCACAACACTCAAAAGTCCAGAAAATCCATCTGTAGCGATTAACTTAAAAAACAACACACAAATGTCATGTATTTATGGGGCAAAAATCTTTGTTGTACAAATTTCTCCCACACCTGGAATTATACCGAGAACCACCTGGGTATAAACCAGGACTCCTAACCACTGGACCACAGGACACAACAGTACATGAGCATCATGCTGAATCTTGAATTGATACAACTCAACAGCCAGAAAGTCTGTCTGCTGATTCCTGCATGAACCTGCACACCACTGACAGCTCCCACCTGGGGTCCACATGTAGAAATTAAGCTTTTAGCTACAACTGGCGCATTAATGGTCCTGATCCAGGTCCTGACCCAGGTCACTCTGCTTATCATGTCTGGACTCTCTGTAAAGTTTGCAGGTTGATGAAGGTTAACATCTGCAGATTCTTCCTCCAGTCTGATCTTTTTTCTCTCTCTGAGAGTTCTTCTCTGAACACAAATTTTAATAATTATCTTCTGATCTGATCACAAAGCTCAGGTAGTTCTGCTGGTTCAGAAGCAGGTTTGGTAACAGAGAAGTGGATTCAGATCTTTTCTTCCCTTGGAATAAAAAAAAGAAAGAACAGAAAACACCATCTTCTCCTGAACCTGGATTTGAACCCAGACCACCTGGGTGGAAAACAAGAGTCCTGACCACTAGACCATTTGTGACAACAGCATAAAGAAATCTTATTTTACTTGTAAATTATGAGACAAGCAGCTCAAGACAGCTCAACGACAAAATGATTATGAACTCAAAAGCCAGAAAGTCCATCCATCCAAAGTTTTCTCTCCAGATTGATGAAGGTGAATCTGCAGATTCCTCTCTCAGTTTGATCTTCTTTCTCTCTCTGGTTGATTGTGTTTATCAGTACTGAAGATGGTCCAGTGAGTAAGCACGCCGCCCAGCGATGTGGAGGGATCAAACCCCACCTGAGGTATGTGATAAAGTGTGTGTGTGTTCAGCTTCAAAAACACAAACATACTTAACAAAACTCTAAAATCAACAAAAACTGTTACAACCGACCGAAATCACTTTGTGTTCATTTCCACCATCGTCCAACAGAAACACATCTGATCTTCAAGGGAACAAGGAACAGGTAAGTCTGGGTGGGTTGAGTGAGATGAGTTTTGTTGTCTTGCTACCCTAGTCTTTTTCATTTATGATTTCTTATTTATACCAAACAAAGTACGTAAGAAAGAAATGATGAATGTACAAGTGTACAAGACTGTGCAGACAAAATATTGTATTGACAAAATTAGCAAAACTTCAAATCTACAATACAACAACAAAATACTAACCAAGGTCCAGGGATAATTACATCTTGAAATTAGTGATGATTTCCCCTGCTGGAGTCACATTGCCTTCACATGCACTCATAGGAAACAGTGCAGCATGTAATCCAGAGTAACTGTTTGTGATTTTATCTCATTGCTATTAGTCTCAGTGTTCACTCTTCTACAGCCATATCACAGCTGTAATAAGTTACAGTAAATGCAAATTGAATATTTCCCACTGCCACTGCTTCACATTAAAAGCATTGCACTGACTAAACATGGAGTGGCTTTTATTATGAAGTAGTCACAGGAAATGCAATGTGTTTTTCACATGAGTTAGTGCTGACTTCAGTCATTCATCAAAAATGCGTCTACAAAACGGTCATTTTTGGCATTTTTTGTCAGCAGAGCAGTTGTGAATATTGCGGGGAGTGATGGAACAAGAATCAGGAGCCACAGTAGGCCTAGACTCTATGGTCAGTGTTGTCTGTAATCAGAACATTAGTTTGCATTGTTGGTCCCATCTGTCTGCTTCTGGATTCCCCGACAGGTGGTTTGACGCACCATGGAAAAGCTGCCAGTGTGTAACTGAACAGAAGTGACACTTGAAAACAATGGCTGCACCAGGTTATTAAGTATGACACGCATCAAATTTACTCTCAGTACGTTTTAACCTTTACTTCCTTCATTATTGCTTTTATGCTTGACATGCTGAATGTTCACAGAGGCGGAACTTTAAGTCACTAAAATGAAGGACATCAGTGTTTCCCGCAGGTTGAGGACTTGTTTGTGGTGGTCGAACCGGGGGTGAAATCGAACATCTAGTGTCGGCATCAAAACAGCCCTAAAATTAAAGCTAATCCTCACTCAAGCTAATTAACAATTTTAGAGATGTGTTTTTTTTTTCTCACTGTTACTGAAATTGAAATATTTGCTAATGAATCCATTAATGAGCATAGTTAATGACTCCCTAAGTGGTTATGTTTAATGTATCATAGCGATTACAGAGGGGAAATTAGGTTCAAATGTCTCGTTTCCAAATAGCATATACCTTCACAAAAGCATCTATCCCAGTGAGAGAAACAGGGCTGATTCAAGAATCACACAGACTCAATATCTCATAATGTAGTATGTAGATCTGCAGTAACATTTTTAACACACAATTACTCTCTGTATACCATTATTGAGCTTATCTAACAGCAACAGATAAACACGGCAGACTCACTGTGTCGTGTTGGAGATCATTTTGTGAGAAACATCATCAGTGCAATAATCATAACCTGCCTAAACGACTGAGCTCGAACTGCAAAGGCAATTTAGAGTCTTCATTCCCATTTAGCTCCTTATCAAACAGCACCCACACACACACTCACACACCCCCCCACACACACACAGACACAGTCACACACACACACACACACAGTCACACACACACACACAGTCACACACATTAAGATCCTATTCAAAATGATTGGCCATTATGCTGTAATAGCAGATTACATAGTAACAGTAAAGGAATAAAACTGTCAGCATTATTCATTTGCACATGCCTGTTGAGTGTACACACAAACACACACACACACTCACACGTACACACACAAATATATATAAAGAAGTCTAACAGTGGTCTTATAAATTCACATACATGCAAGTTAAAACAGTCCTATCCTTGCACACACACATGCTAACACAGACTATTTTGTACACATACACAAGACACACACACAGACGTCTAACAGTAGAAATATATTGTATATTGCATACACTACACACACACACACACACACACACACACACACACACACATACATATACATGAGAAACAACAGCAGATGGCTGAGTGACCCTGAGGTTTTGTCCCTGCGACAGTTTGCTTGACATTCTGGACACAGTTGTCACTTAGACTTAGAAGCAGTTCTGCTCCACATCTTGCAAAGATACACACACACACACACACACACACACACACACACACACACAGCCATACTGTACATTTACAATCACAGAAACACACACAAAAAAAAAATGAGTGTGGACACAGACTTTGCCTTCAGGGAACCTCGAAAATATTTTTTGGTTTTGTAAGTCCTGTAAAGCTGCAGAATATCGGGGCAAAGACATAAAATGCACTTAAGGCAGAAGAAAAGTTCCCCTTTTCCCCCTAAATGCAAATTTTAGGTTGATTTTTTAGCCAGCTTCACCATTAATGAAATCTGATCATCTTAAAGGCTTAGCACTAAACAATGTGTCACTTATCTATCTATCTATCTATCTATATATCTATCTATCTATCTATCTATCTATCTATCTATATATCTATATATCTATCGATATCTACATTTTACCTTCTGCTATTGCATTATAGTGATCTTAAATGAAATATTTTGTTTGTTTTGTATTATTTTATATCCAATTTTATCTATCTATAGACTGAGGTCAATTGTGGGTTTGCGGGTGTGTGTCCATAGTTCACAGGGGCTACAAGGGTGATGAATTGCAGGTAATTTTCTAAAGGCTGTGATTATATGAGACTTCATAAATTAATCTATTGTGAGCAGCACACACACACACACACACACACACACACACACAAAGGTGGTGATTTGTGAAGTAATAAGGAGGAAATGTCAATTGCACGCTGCACTCTACACAAAGACCTTCATGGGTCTTCTTCCTCTGTATCAGTTATTAGTGGCTGCATTGCCACTGCGTAATGGATGGCACGCATACTGACACATGACATGTTGCACCACCACACTGTCATTTATAATAGAGAGTCACAGTAATATAGTGAAAAGGATGGAGCAAAAAGGTTGCATGATAGTTTGTACAAAACTGAAATATCTGACTGCTTAGAGACTCTCTACATGTGGTTGCAAACTTTGTAGAAGTTGAATAAGCCATTACAGTAAATGAAAAATGAATTCATTAATTGCCCAGCTCCTCAAGCTAATCACAGAGACAAAAACGATCTTCTTCCTCGTTGTCTTCCATGAAAGACAGAGCTATGATGATAATGAGGTTTTGATGGTATCAAGATTGGAATGATGTATAATGCTTCACATGAAGGCTTTCATTTCAAAATGCAAAACCCATTTGGTAAAACAATGCTGCTGGTTGTTAAATTTATCAAGTATTATTTCAAAAAAATGATTCTCTTTGCAATGTCGCTGTGTGCAGCAGTGAAGAACAGATTGTGATGCATTTTATTTTATTCATATTAGTTTACCCTTTGTCACTTGTTGGATTTTACTACAGCAATGCGTTTCCAGCAGTGATGGGTGTCTCCAAAATGTGTTTAGATTAAGGGGATGCTGACATGCTGACTCTTGTTGCACATCACTGGTCGCAGAAATGCTGGTTTGATGGTTTCACACCCGACTTGAAACTTGCTTTTCTAGTGTGTGTGTGTGTGTGTGTGTGTGTGTGTGTGTGTGTGTGCGCGCGCGTGTGTCAAATGCTAAAACAAAGAAGTCGAGGTAGAGGACGGAGAGTAATAGCAAAAAAAAAAAAAAAATGAAAATCAAACAAAGCCGTGGGAGGGACGGGACGGCAGGACGTGTGAGAGAAAGGCTTTTGGTAGATGCTGTAATTGAAAAGACATAATCAAACACTTCCAGCTGTGGAAGCAGAATGAGCGTTCACAAAGAGAAGATGTGACTCCTTATTAATTTTACAAGCAGCATATTTTGCTAAAAGCCCCCACTGGGACTTTCTTACAGACAGTAGACGTGTTTCAGATCTTTTTGGTCACGCCTCGGCTGTGAGTCTGAGCTGGTCGTAGATTTATTAAGCTCTAATAGTTTTCTTTTGAACAAGACATTATGGGCGGAGTTATTACATAAGTTCCTTGATTCTTTGGGCAATATTTGTGTGTATGAGTATGTGTGTACATAACATCTTTGGCTACTTTAGGCAACCAAGTGTATATACATGTGTGCATGTGTGGTATTTGTAAATGTAAAGCATGTAGTATGTCCCATGCACCGTATGTCTGTAAGTCTCTAACTTCTTGGGCAAATGCATGTGGGTGTATTTCATGCACACATGCATCTGGCAGGGGGCTACACTATGGGCAATTATAAAGCAAGACTGTGGAAGGGTCACAGAGAATAACATCACACTCACTCATTAACATTTCATACAGTACCAAGCATTAGCTGTTTGGATGGATGACAGCCCAAAACTGTCTGGTTGCATAATGTCACAGAGTTAACGCAGAGTTTCAAGATGAATTATGAACTAGCTTTAAAAGTACGTTTACAGCAGCCCCGGTGGATTTATTTGTATTTTTAAATACAATTTAACAACAGAACCGCTGCACTCTGCCTTAACAAATATTAATGATTTACTTCTAATTATGTTATGTATTGAACAGTATGTGGAAAATATATTTATAAAAACTGTGTAAAAGGAACAAGGGTTTCTCTTGTATTAAAATGTGTAGTTACTCTTCTCATATTTTCCATTTTAAAAAATGGCACATAGCATTAAGTGTGTATATGAGATAAACATGTATATTACTGAGAAGATGAAGATATAGTTTACCTTCTTTGTGTTCACACAGAGCTCATGAACATTCGAACAAACCTATTAAAATTGAAATAAATGGTAGTTACCTGGACCACCTCTAGTTCTATAGGTGCCTAACCCTATAGGGACCATAAAAAACTTTAATTACACTTTAATTGCCAGTTTGAAACTCCAGTTTGAAGTGTAGATCAACTAATTGTTTTTTTTTTTCTAGTAGGATAATTTAGCTGATAAACAAAATGAAATAAACTGCCTTGCAAACTACAAAAAGTTTAAGCACTGCACACTTAAACATGTTTTTTGAGCTGTAAACTAAATTATATGGCTGTACTGTGATGAAACACATCAGTTCTGGTGTTAATGTTGACATTTCTTAACAAATTTCTCATCAGAATTTCATGGGTTGAAAATGTCTCAACACACCATCTACTGCTTTAAATCAGCCCTGAACCTTGCAAGGCCAGTTCTGACATCGAGTCAACCAGATGGGACCTGTCTACGTCATGAAACTTTTAAAAAACAATATTAAAAAAGACTCTAGCCTCCTATAGGTGTGGTTCCACCACTCGTTGCATTTTTAAAATATGCTGGGAGAGACAGTTCTAACAGAATTTGAGGGTGGAGTTACACTTTAATGTATCAGGCCCAAAAGCAAAGCAAGTTGACTCCAGAGTTTAATGTTGTGTCCAAATTACTGACCTAAAGCTTAATTATCACTCTGCCCTTCAGACTCAAATGTATGACTGCAAAAGAGGATGCTGGCCTTCTCATCACTCACTCTGAGTATGAAATAATATAGTGTGTGTGTGAGAGAGAGAGAGAGTTAGAGATTGAGAGAGACAGCGAGAGGGAAGAGCAAGAGAGCGTTAATTAACTAGTGCTGACATCTGCAAGCTTTTTCCTATTAGGATCTGATTAGGGGAGAAAGCAGGACTTACAGGTGCTGTGAGAGAGATGAGAGAGAGTTGGAGAGTGGAGAAAAGCGGGAGAGAGATTGTAAAAAGAGGGAACGACGAGTCGGGAGAAAATAGGGAGCGAGAGAGAGGGAGACGAAAGGAACAATCTCCTCTCTGTTCTCTCTGTTTCCAGGTTTAGAGCAGGAATATTTCCCACGGGGCCGAGCGACGCTGGGCTTTTGCCCTTCAGCACGCAGTGAAGGTAACTGTCAAACTGGACCTTATTTACCCCCCCACCCACACACACACACACACACACACCATCAGCCGTACTTCAGTATTATCGTTTATTTACTTTCATTGGAATTATTACATGATGTAATGATGATATTTTGTTATCGTTTAACAAAATGCAGTTTTATTTTAAAAATTAATGATTCCAAGCAAATTGTTATTAAAAACAAATAAAGTGTTGTTTATTGACATTTAGCTTTATATATGTGAAAGGTTTTGTATGCTGTAATATATGTAAATATGAAAAATATTCTTCTTAATATCATGCTTTTGTTTTTAAATATAGAAATATATGTACAACCACATTCAACACTATGACAATATTACCTTGTCATTCTAAACTAACAGGCTAAGAGTCTACAGCCACGCTGGCAGCGCTGTGAGGTTGTACTGCTTTGCAATGCTAACAGGCTGATGTTTAGCAGGTATGTTTACCATGTTCACCATCTTGGTTTAGCTTGTTAACATTTGCTAATAGCACTAAACACAAAGAACAGCTGAGGCTGATGGGAATGTCATTCGTTTTGCAGGTATTAGGTCATAAATCAAAGTAGGGGACAAATAAGGATTTTGACCTGATGATGCCGCTAAATGACTGAAATGAAATTATCTAAGGCACATGAATGACTGTACAGAAGTTCATAGCAATCCATCCAATAGTTGAGACATTTCAGTCTGGACCAAAGTGGTGGACCAACCAACTGACCAACATTGTTATCCACTGAGCCACGTGGCTATTGTCTCCACAAGTCAGTTGCAACAAATCTTAATATATTTGTGCAGTTTAAATACAATACAAACACAAACACATTCATTTATTCAGGAGCAAATGTACATTCTCATTTATTTTACTGTCACAAAAAATATTATCAGGGTTCAGTGATTGATTGTTGTTCCCACTGGTTGCATGCTGTGATAAGCTAAGTATTGTAGTTTTAAACAATGAATAAAAGAATCATCTAAATGCATAGCTCAACGGGAGGAGTTGAGCTGAGGTGAACTGCATTCATCAGAGCTGATCAGAGAGAATTATTGGTGCTTGTAAACCATTGTCTGGAGAGACTAATCTGTCACTTCTTTCAGATACACTGGACTCAACGGACGCACTATAGGAATACTGCAAACCAGGCAAGGATGCAGGCACACGCACAAACATTTTGCATGTCATACACACATAAACACACACACAAACACACACACACACACACACACACACACACACACACACACACACACAAACGAACCTATCCTCACTGATTTATGCACAGATGCACTTACACAAGACAACATCTGACATTGGAGGCCCTCTTCAAAAACATGTTACCTGAAGTGATTTGTGGTTGTTTTATAGAGCCGTGGTAGCAGATTGCTCTGATGTAGGGCTCATTCATCAATGTCAACACACACTCTCACACACACACACACACAGAGTAGACACCCATACAAACATCACCACACATACCTCACAAGCACACATGCACAAGACAGACAATTTAGTTTTAATGCCTATTGAGCTGCTCTTCTCACATCACAGGGAGGTCAGAGGTTAGGGTCAGATTTTATTGATATTATGGAGAGAAACTAGCTGGATTCTTAATTTCTTGCACACAGTAAGTACAGAGTAACTACTCTGTAAGTACACAGGAAGCTTTTTGAAAGCGAAAATGATCAGATCTGTGAAGTTGAAGTTAAAAATCTGTACGTAAAATATGAATATTTATTCAGGTTCTGATGTGTGCATTTGTAAAAGACTTTTATGTGCCTTCAGATTGCTTGGTATTTGTGTGTGGACTGGAACAAGCATTGGTGAGTACCCAAAAACAAATCATTGTACACAATTGTAAATCTTATTTGTCATTTGTAGATTATGTAATACACATTTGTGACCGTACCGAGACTAGTTTCTCTCCATAATATCCAGCTGTTTTTAATTAGCTAGGTTAGGTGGGTTGCTTTTACAAGCCCTCAGGAGTTTTTTTCATCCCACCTGTGGATTTCTTATGTTGTTGTATATTTATTTTCTTTTGTTTTATTTTATTATAAGCACAAAACAATGAATGAGAAATGAAATATTGTATCTCATTAAGGTAGATACAGTAGGCTGATGGATGACGGACAGGACTGGAGGACCTTTGAACCATTTTTATGCAGTATTTTAAGTATTCAATTTTCAAAATGGAGGCACAACTACTTAAGTATCACAGCATTGCATGACTTTGTATTCATTTAGAAATAGCATTTGCTTTGACAACTGAGCAGGCTGACATGGGGTCTGTTGTATGATGACACCAATAGAAAACAGACTAATGGTTCCCAATTAGCAAGAGTTTGAACAGTGAGGGGAGAGCCATTCTTTGATGCTAACTAGGAAATGCAGTGAGAGACGCTGTGAGAGCAACCACCTGTTCCAGCATATGGTAGCGCCATAGCCATATTAGCTCACAATGTGAGTGTCTGTGTGTGTGTGTGTGTGTGTGTGTGTGTGTGTGTGAGTACATACATTCTTGTTTCACATGTTTGTTTGTGTTTGTCACAGAGGCAAAGATGGAGATAGAGAGGTCTAGGTCTTATTGTGAAAAAACTTTGGCTGAATTGGCTTTTGTTACCACATCACTCCCGTCAAGAAATACTTGAGAGCAAATACTCTTTAGCAAATAAACAGTCATTTCAAAATTTACATTTGGACCTGATTGGATAATAAGTGAATCGATTGCAGTGTGTGTGTGTGTGTGTGTGTTTAGCAGATAATAGAGGCCCGGACAGACTCTGCCCCTGCTCTGATCCTCCCATCACATAATCTCTATTGACTGCAGAACATCATCATGCGCACTTGCGCATACGAGTGTGTGTACAGTACGCATGTGTGTATATATATATGCGTGTTTGTTATGTTTACTTTCTCCCAGTGTCTTTAGGCAGAGCCAAACACTTCCTCTCTCACTTGCGCACAAGCGCGCGCACACACACACGGTCATCGGCACTGATTCGGTGTGACAGGGCTGTAATTTTAGCTGTGCTGACTCTCTGGGCTTCTCTCTCTCCCTCTTCCTCCCTCCCACCCCTTTGGCTTACGATCACAGAGTGGTGTACATCAACCGCTGCCTCCAGCGACGTCTGTTTGTTTGTGTGTGCGTGTGTGTGTGTGTGTGTGTGTGTGTGTTTGCCATTTTACCAAGCAGTTTCTCCCAGGGTTAGGTCATAGAGTCAAACTAAGGATAAGACTCCTTCCCTAATGCATTCCAAAATCTCTTCGCAACACACACAGACCTGAACATTGCACCAGTGTGCTGCACAGACAACACATTCAGATCCCTCTTTACACAGCTGCTCTCTCTGGATATGTTCTCTTGCACATTCTTCACCATTTATTTTTATTTGAATTAAACTTTTAGTCTTTCTACTGCAAAGAGAAGCAGTGCATTTCATAATGCAATAGATTTTCTTTTGCCTTGGACGGCTGTGTAATTGATCATTTCTGTGATTGTGTTATGTAGCCAGACCACTCCATGTTAAGACCCTTGCAAATAATGTATTGTCAATAAAACATTTTTCTACTGAGTGATTGACAAAGAAAGAAATATAGGAAATAATATGGAACATAAAATATTCCATACACCGCTGTCAAATGCTTACTTTTATTTCTTAACAATCACAAAACACCCTTTGACATCAGTAGATCACTGTCAGTTAAACTCAGCTAAACTAACAAGACCGAAATGAGACCATAATAACAAATTCACTCCCCATTGTTTTACCAGTATTTGTATGTGATGATATAGCACAGTTCAAACAAGCCATCCTTTCCAGAATCAATTCCTCCAGTTCAGGACTGAATAAAGTTCATATCCTGTTAAGCATGGTCATTACTTATGGCACGCTCATGAAGGGGACAGGCCAAGCAGCCAGCCAATAGGAGAGGTGGCTCACGGATAATGTCACTAATGAGCCACAAACAGCCTGTTTCATTAGAGGAGCATGAGGAGCCCTGCAAACCAATCGGTATGAACCAATTTGTTGCAAAAGTAGGTTAACACCCCCTTTAAACATCAGAGAAATTACCATAAGACATTATGTCAAGGGCATTGGAGGTATTTGAAATTTGATTTTGTGAAAAGATGTAAAGAAGTTGTCTTCCATGTTCTTCTAATTGGGTATGATATTGGTTTTTTTCCACAAGGAGGTTTTGCCCTAAAGAAAGAGATCTAAGAGAGGTTTAATATTGTCTTTAATGTTCTCTTATTAATACACTGTGTGAGGTTTGTACCCTATAAATTATATACATATTTTACTGTAACTGTTTTTGAAATACTTAATCACAGGAAAGCATCTGACTTTAATGATTTGCTTTAAATTAGCTGTGCATGCGCTCTTTCATGAGAGAGAGAGCGGGAGAGAGAAAGGGTAGCAACTTACTGATGTTTCTCATTAAAATCCTGACACCTCAGGCCTCATACATGTAATGTTAGTGGAAGCGTGTGTTCTGTGTGTACATGCTTGTGTCCATTTGCAGTCCCTGTTAAGGCCACCCCGTCATCTGTGTGTCACTAAATAATGACTCTGTCTGAGCTGCGTGCCCTCTGGGCTCTCCTGTCTGCCCACAAACACACGCACACACACACACACCCCACTCTTGCTGGCCATGACTGGCTGATTCTTAAATGTCAGATGACTTCACTCCTGGAACAATATTTATTGAGCCCAGTTTTTCTCTCTCTCTCTCTTTCTGTGGTAAGTTGCTAAAAGAATCGAAATGAATTAATAAGTCAAAACCTGTAATCTTCAGTGTGTTTAAATGATGATGCTGCGGCCTGCAGCTGTATATTGCACTTTGAATTTTACTCTTTACAAGCATGCATACTTACAGTGTTTTACTCTCCAGCAGCGCTCTTCATCCCAGTTACACACATTCACACCTGGGAAATGATGGTGAACTCGGTTACCTAAAGGGCTCTTCAGTAGCCAGCACCGTCCTCGTTCACCTTCCACACCCACAGTCTCCCAGCTGCTGCGAGGTAACATTATGGTCACTAGATTGCTTTCTTTATAGAGCCTCTCAGCTACTGCTGTACCTCATGCTTTGCAGAGTCAGATAATAACTGTTGATAAATTTCATATTAAAGCTGCACTGGGACACTTCACATCTTGGTGCGGTCATCACACTCGCTGATGATTTATACAAAAGGACAACGGAGGGACAAGAGAGACCAAAGATCTCATGACCGCTAACATCAAAACTTTATTATCTGGACACCACAAATGGTAAATTTTAAATGATCTTTGAATAGATTAATATAATAGTAATGCAAGAAGTCGATGGACTCTGGGTTTGGTGTGTCATGGGTAATTGCAGCACACCTGGACCCACTTAGAAAGAAACAGTCAAGAACTGAGGAGAATTCAACAAAATGGCAACATTTAATAGAATATAATTATTCAGCATCTCTAATTTCAGAGTTCTAGTTATGTTGTGAAACGCTAAGAAATGACCTTCCATTTCAGGGAGGTCTATGTGTTTTCTGTGCGCGTCTTTTACTGAACTGTTTCCCTCCACCAACACATACACATGCATTCCTGCACACACACGCGCACACACATTATCATTAATAATAATAATCATTCTTGTTCTGCTTGCGGGTAAACTTATTTCCATCTTAAACAGGTTGGACGAAAGGAGGGGAGGAGAGATGGATAGAGTGAAAGAAAGACAGATGAAGAGAGAGAGAGGTGGATGAAGCAGTGTAGAAGGAGTGTATATGGTTTTCCACTTCCTTTCAGGAGCAAAATTTAATTACTTCATTAAATGAAACTAAATGAGACAGAGCAAAGCAATAGAAACTGTAATCATGGACAGGATGACACGAACTAAACTGGACTACGTGGCTGGAGAGACACGGAACCAAGCCAGACTAAAATGACAGTAGGCAGAATAATATTAAAATGTCTGTTCTCATTACATTTGACTGTATACACTGCTTGCAGATGTGAAGCAAATATTCCAACAGCGTATCTGTTTGTAACTGATGTGTGTATCCCCACACCTCGGGATGGTTTCCCCCGCAGCATGACTTGTGAAAGCATCAGCCTCAGCTAGCTGACAGACAGGCCGCGTACAGCCGAGTGGATCCTGCAGCTCAGGTCGGAGCGAGTGTTTCCAGAGAGGCTATAAAGTATTGATTTGGTTTTCTTATAAAAATTCTAATATCTATTTACACATACCTGTTGTTGCTGTAGAAAAACAAACAAGCCAAGGAAAAGTATAGGGCTCACAAACCCACGCTAGCTCATTCATAGTTTTACATGGATTTTAATTATTCAAATATTATTGAGAAATGAAATAAAACAAAATAAATTAATCAGACTGGACCCTTTTGGGGCTAACTAACTATAGTAGACTCACTATAGGCGTTGGTAGAAACTAGCAAAGCAACATTAACGTCTTAGTGGCCCAATATAGTTTATTAATAATGATTATCAATACATTTCCATATAAAACAATAGTGATTCATCCTATATGCAGTTAAAGACTCACCAAAATCTCACCAACATCATCTTCCAGATCAACACATTAACATTTTAGCACTTGTCTGTGAGTGAGTGTGTGTGTGTGCGTGTGTGTGTGTGGGAGAAGGTTTGTGCGGGTGTGTGTGGTAGGGGAGTAGTGTAAAATGTCATTCTTCTGTCTGGGCCGCCTCGGGCCATTACAACATCACACCGGAGGACAAGACTGGAGTAAAACTGACAAATGAACCTGTCACACACACATACATACACACACACACACACACACACACACACAGATGGCGGGACAGTCTCGTACGTCAAGGACCTGATGGAAATCTGGCCTGGGCTAACCAGCTGGAAAAGTGACCCTCTGGTTAATGGAGTGGCCAAGGGAATGAGAGGATGAGAGGGAGAGAGGTAGAAGATGAGTGAGCGAAAGTTGCAGAGGCAGAGAGAGTGAAGAAAAGTGTGTGTGTGTGTGTGTGTGTGTGTGTGTGTGTAAGAGATGGGGGGGGGGGGGGGTCAAGAACAAATTTTAAAAATTAAAGCAGGTAGAAGAGGATTATCAGAGGAAGAAGAAAACAGAGAGAATAACAAAGAAAGTGACAGAAAATGTGTAGTTAAAGGATAATTCCAGTTTATTACTTGGATCTTAGTTTCGTAGTTTTGGCCATTATTTCTATCAGTTATGATAACATTATTCTCACCAAAATAATTGCTGAGATCTAAGAAAAACTGCCACTCTAAAACAAAAATTGAAAGGACAAGAAACATGACATATTTTGAATAAGCCAACAGTTTATCCAGATTATCTAAACCACTTTTGTTTGGAGGCAACCAAAATTGAGTGCGGTAATAATCCCTCATTGCACAGAATAATGGTATGTGCACACGACTATGGCAAGTATGGCAGGTCAAAATACAACCTAGAAGTTGGCCCGCAAGTTAGACAAATAATTTGTCTAACTTGGTGGTAATGGTGGTAATAAACAGTAATTAGCCTTAAAACCTACCCAAACTCAGCCTAACGCTTACCTGCTGTTTATGCATGAAATACTGTTCAACAGCCCAATTAATCGCCGTCTTTGTCTGTATAATTGATTTTGTGTGTGACCAGCAGGAAGAGAAGAGGAAGAGAAGAGGAATCTGTTAGCCTTCATTTTCTTACAGCAGTAATTATGAGACTATCTTCCAACAGCCGAGCATGAAATCACGTCATCTGGTTTTATCGAACAGCGAGAGGGAGAGAGAGAGAGAGAGAGAGAGAGACAAAGAAAGACAGAAAGAGGGGAGGGTGGAGAATGATGGGGAGAGGAAGAGAGGGAGGAAGAGACTGACAGAATAGAAAAAATCAAAACTATAGATAGATGGTCGTTGTCATGAGCTATGTCTTTCTCTCCAATTATGGAAACTTGGACTGCCTGTTCACACTACTGAGGAAACTACACAACACATTTATACATACTGTACATGGTTTACTGCATTAAACACATGCTGACACCTCAGCAGCAACGTATTAAAATAGACTTAGTTGTCATTTCATTCATGTGAAGGCTGACAAGATTTTCTTTATTATTATCTTTTATTATCTTTCTTGTAACCAATCTATATAACATCCACAACACGAAATAATGGTGTAATGCCACCAATGGTTCACCAGTGGTTCATTTCCCTGTGTTGTCTTACTTTTACCAGCTTGTCTATGAGGCAGTGTTTGTAAGTAGCACAATATGAGTGAATCTCAGGGTTATACGCTGTGCATACAGTACGTGTGACTTTGTATATGTGTGTATGGGATGATCGTGAAGGAAGGGCACTGGTGCAACAGGAGCGTGACAGGAGGTCACACAGCAAATCTGCCACTACAGGTACAAACACACACACACACACACGTTCATTCACGACAAAATAGCAATAGAGCAGAAAATATGAACAGAGAAATGGTGTGTAATTTGAACAATAGAAGATAGAAGCAGAATTATTTTTCTTTTCTTGTCTTTCTTCTAAAACCTGTCCCAGCAAAGCAGCCCCTGGTGTTTACCTCTGCACCCAAGGTCAGACTTTCCGATGAGTTATTTTGCCGTGTGGTAGATGCTATCGACAGCAGGGGAGAAAAATAGTCTCAATGTGGGCAGTGACAGTGTATCCCCAGGGCAGCTGAGCTTGGAGGTAAACTGCGCTTCATCTCCTGTGGAGCTGTGAGTGCAAAAGGTTCCATCAAAGTCATTTTCAGACAAATGAAAATTTACATCAGAATCAACCACCACTTTCAGTAAAACGTCATTCTCAGCGAATCCATTAAGATATGAATCTGGTGCTACCTTTCCACACAGCATGTCATTTTTCTGAGTTTTTACATTTCATTTTTTTTTTTTTTTTTTTTGTTCCACTCATGGTAATGCACAAAAAAATAAATAAAAAAGCAATTCACAATCATAACACAACTCTATTTACACACGACTGAACTTTATCAGTCTACTTCACACAGTTACACATATTCTTACCTTGAAAAACGTATTTTGTTGCCCTGTTATGTGTATTACAATGCAATACTGCACTCACATTAATTTCCCTGTTAAAGCAATAGTTTGACATTTTGGGAAATACTCTTACTGAGGCTACTGCCAGCAGCAGCTTAGCTCAGGACAAAGACTGGAAACAGGGGGATAAAAGCTGGCCTGGCTCTGTCCAAAGCTAACCAGCACCTCTAAAGCTCAGTAGTTAACACATTTGATTTCATTTGTTTAATTCATAAACAAGTATGAAAATGACAATTCACCGTTTTATGGGGCGTTATGTGCCTATTTGTTAGCTGGAAGCTGTAACTTCCTAGGGTCTCCACTGGTTGCTGGGGCAACTGCTTTCAGCCAAGAAATAGTCCATCACAGATCCATAAAAGGAGGAATTGTTGTTGTCGTTTTTACACTTTGATTTTTGTACAGACTAAACAAACGAGATCTGACATGTGAATTAGCTTTAGAGCTTTAGAGGTGCTGGTACGCAGATTTTGTTGCCTTTGGACAGAGCCAGGCTAGCTCCCCCTGTTTTTCAGACATGAGAGTGGTATTAACTGTTTCATCTAAATCTCCACCAGAAAGAATAAGCATATTTCCCAAAATGTTTAACTGTTTCTTTAAGGACCAAAGTAAGGTTAGCACTTCTTAGTACTGATTTAAGAGATGCTTAAATTATTACCTTCTTTAACACTTTTTATGGCTTAATATCTATTACAGTAAATGAATCCCATGCTGCCTTTAAGTCACATGGGAAGTATCAAAATTAGCAGCAGAGCATACGTAATCGAGCCAAACTCATTTTGACTCAGAATGTAATGCTGTGATTAGGGGGTGTGTTTCTGTCCTGCTCTGTCCAACACACAAAATATTTAGTTTGATATTTGATTATACACAAATTAAGTGCATTACAACAGGCCTGAGCTACAACAGAAAAAAAAAATCCACACTTTTTGGTACTAAGAACCAAATGCTCCACAAAGTCGATGTACAATAAACAATGTACAGAGATCCTCAGGGAACCCTTTTGGGTTTTCCCAAGAGATGCATTTTATGCCGTTTTCCTCTCAAATGCTGCCACCTGGGTATTGTGTGCCACTTTTTCCAGAATCAACATCCATTTGTCTAAATCCAGCTTTTGCAACACTATTATGTATGAATACATATCCTTATAAATAAAACAGCTTATTGCATCAGATACAGGACGAGTTAGGAATTCTGCAAACATAAAAACACATCATTTTTTGGCATCTAGATTTTCCAGGCATACACAAAACCTTGCCCCTGCACACACTCACTTTCTACTACACAAGCAATTTGGCTCGGTACATTCAATCACATGCATGATCGACAGCCACTAGCTAATGTTTAAACATTATTTTCTCCATGGCCCAATAGCAGATCATCCCCGAGCCCTGCGGGAGCACTGATTGGTGCATTTAATGCATGAGACGCAGGGCTTCGGTTCGCTTCACCACATCTGAAATCGAAGAAGCGCAAAGGATTTATCATAAACAGCTGAGAGAAAGAGAGTTAAGATACTGATACAGAGATAATGTGAAAAGATAGAGAGATGGATTAACACGCTTGGGAGTGGTCTTATTCACAGGTAAAAAACAGAGACAAAGAGAAAGTTGGTGCGAGAATGAGAGATACTGAAAGAGAAATAGAGGGATTAATAGAACCTGAAGCAAACAAAAAGACAACCAGCTCCCAGCAGAAAAAAACATTCATACGGAGAGAGATTTTTCTCTGCGGGAAACTGGATGGGTCACGTTTAATTTCATGTTCAGTGCATCTCAAACTTTTCCTCCATCGCCTCCAATTTCGGCTTTCTCTTTCTCTGCATCCCTCCTTGTCTGTATCTTTTTCTCACCCTCCGTCAAACACACAGCTACTCACAAAATGAGTGATGGAACGAAGGACAGGAAGGCATACGGCACAGAGAGAAGAAAAGTCAGGGCAGATGGGAGGAAGGGAACGCGGAAAGGGGGGGGGGGGGTTGGGGTATCATGTCTTTTATTGAGGACAGGGCAGTGAGTATAAATAGGTGGTCACTGTGAATGCAGCTTGTACCACACACACACCTATATTTTTCTTACACACACACACACACACTGCAGCAGACGGAGGTTATGGGTGAGGCACTGTACATGATGTGACCTAGATGGTGGAAACTAGGCTATAAAGAACGCACACACACACACACACACACACAGTGTAACACAGTTGGTCCATGGCCTGACGCAGGTTGGTGTGTTTTTCTCACCACGTGAGAATCATGTGGCCAGTTGTCTGCGAGAGATAATTTACATTACAGGGTTATACAGAGTAACAAGCCTTACTTGTAATATTTATATGCTAAAATGTGATTTATTTTATTTATTTATTTTTTTTTTTTTTAGGATATGCTGACAAGTTACTGTTCTGTCAAATTGCTAGTCAGCTTGTGAAAACAATTGTATAATGTCTCCTGTGGTTCTGGAGGGACCTCTCCAAAGTTTAAAAAAATAACCCTGACGATGTCACCGTGATGTCATCAGGGTTAACTCAGAGGGGTTGCAAAATTTACCAGCAAGCTTTTGTTACAAACTGGAGCTGTGGGGTTTAAAAGAAGTGGGCATTTAGGAGGAAGGTGGGTCCTAATAAAAGATGCTGTCCAGTTGAATTATGGGAATTGTAGGATCCAGTGTTTTTGCAGCTTGAGCCACACTAGGGACTAAAAGTTAGGATATCTCGGCCTTTGCTGCTTTTATTCTTTTTTATTTGTTTATTGTGGATCTCCCAACCTTATGGATATTTAATACTAAATAAGTGCAGTGCCCCTTTAAAGCTGCATTTTTTAAATTCATTTTTTGGCCACAGCAGTGGAACTAGGTGGAAACACACAGCAAACAGCGAATGTGTTAGCAAACAGTTGTCTATTTACATATCCAGCAGACATGGAGCAACATTTTGAGTCATGTATCTGCCCCCTTGGTCCAATATTCACTGTCCTTTTAGCTCTGTTTTGGTCTCCACCAACTCCTGAGGGAAATATGGCTCTTCAGCTGCTAAATGCTCCATGATGTTCACCAGCTGGATGCTAACTTTGTCTGTCTGCTGTGGCTGCAAACAGACCTAATGAAAACAGAGTTTGTGGACAGGAAAACCAAAACAATGAGCTGCAAGAGGATGAAAAGCTCCGTAGAGCTCTCTTCGTTGGTAACTATCAGCAACACCTTTCACATTAGACACAGTAATTTGACCCACTGGTTATATTGATTAGTGACGCTTTAATTCATGCAGATTTGGTTTAGAAAAGCAGAGGTATCTTTGTCTGTGTTGAGTGCCAGAGACACTTGACAAAGGTTGTACAGATCTCTAGTAGGATATTCTCCAGCAGCCCTGAAGATGTGGAAAAGCCAAATGCTTCCCTCTGTCCTGCTGTCTTTATCTTTCTCTGTTCCTTGTCTCTGCCTACCTGGCTGTCAGGTTGACTCGGTCCCCTATCCCACCGGATGGCCCGCTGTTGATTTGTCAGTCTAGCTGTGCGTTTGGCTGATGAGCCGTTTGCCTTTCGGGCTGCCAGTTTGTCTGTCTAGATCGCTATCTGTGTCTTTCACTGACTCTCTCTTCCTGAAAAAAACTCACACACACATATACACACTCATACTTGTTATTTTATTTAGTCTCAATCACTCTGGTTGGACAGCCGACCTTGAAGAAGCCCTTTGATTTTGACCACGCCAGTATTTCTGCTCTGCTTGATTCAGAGGGCTTTTTTGTCCCCCCCCCCACCCTGATGCACTGTAGTCACTCTTTCCTCCCTCACTGCAGTGCTTCCCTCCTCCTCTTCAAAGAAACAGTGACACAAACTGCCATCTACTGCTCAAAATGCAGTACTGCACCCCTGCTCTCCCTGCCGCTCCGCTCCTCAAAACTGTAAACAGTTCACGTTTTTGGAGAAAAGGTTGCAGCCAATTTAAAATGCTTAATGGTTGTTGCGTTTCATTCTGCTTCGTGCAGCTGTATTCTCATTGATAATGAAGCCAGGACAGAAACCTGCTGAACCATTTAGTTGACACTTCTATTCAAAACAGCTTACTGTGCCATAAACGTAATGTACAGGGAAATCAAACACCCCTCATTATCCATTCACGCTAGTGTGCAAGAGATGTCACCAAGCGCTCAGTATAGATTTTAAGTTTCTTTTTTCTGTGGAAGACTTGGTTTTACAATTCACCAAAGAGAGCAGTTTATTGCAACGAAAGCAAACTTGCTTGAAGTCAAACCACATGTTGTCACATGAAAAAACATGTAGTCTTTTGTGTCACTATTAACCAAATGTTTTCAAGTGATGTGACTGTGGGCGTTTGGTCAGAGAAGGAAATTAGGATGCTTTTTGAAACTGTAACACACACAGTCACATAAATTAAGTGATTTGCAGATGGGGTAACAAATGCATATCCTCCGTCATTTTCTGACAGGGCAAAGGCCACAGCAGGGACATGAACTATAATGAACCATAATGAACCCTCATGAATACTAATGAATATTGTGATCCAGTATTGATCTCTCTGCGCAGATAGGTCAGAGTGGCTCAGCTGCACTGCATCCATGAAGCTGGTAGGGAGTGCAGTGTCTTGCTCAAGGACTCTTCAGCAGAGCAGATGTTTGCTCTCATGGGACTGACTTGGACCAAAAACCCATCGGGTGAAAACATTCCACCCTGCTGCCTGATGAAGAGGAGTGGATTACTGCCTCCAGCAAAAGAGGAAAGATACAGCTGTTCAGTTTGGGATTCGGTTGGCTTCAAAGGTTCAAGAGTGCAATATTCTGCCAAACTCACTCTTCTTTCATACACGTCTGCCCTTTTTCTAATTCATGAGCCCGCTGGTGGATTAGTGAAAGAGAAAGTGCAGCCATTAGCCCCGTCAGAACCAGATAGCTTTTACTGGAGGGGGTCAGGGTGACTGAAATATCATCCCCGTATTTTGAGACTTAAAATGAAACCCTAACAACTGCACAAAGCAATGTTTACAAACATAAGCACCTAAAACCAACAGTCTTAACTTTTCATTGTCATGGACGTAATTCATTGATTTTGATTTTTATTTTTATTTTGTTTTGGTCTCATGTGGCACAGAATTATGTGAGTAATAATTTTGGAACAAATCACTAGTTTCATTCAGTATACTTTCATACTAGCACAATCTGGAATCATACAAATAGCCAAGACTTTGGCTGAAGACGACTTTAGCCAGTTGTGCATTTCACCTTTGTTGTTTGGTGAAGAAAAGCCAGGCAGATGCAATATGTCATTGTGCTATGACAATAGTACACCCCAAAAGCTCCTGTTCTTTTTTTTTCAGTGGGAGGGGGGTGTAGTTTTGTAACAGCATATTTAGGAAAGACTATGAATTATGTGTAACTATAGGAACAAGCTTACAGTAGGTTCAGAGTAGTGGAGGTGGCTGTAGCTGTATTTTTCGTTCAGAGTGGGTGTGGAGGGGCCTGGCTCAGGACTCAGACAGCAGAAATGACTGTTGAGCCTTCTGGAGGTGTTGTGAGCCTAATTAAATGAAACGTCTGTGATGGGAGGATAACCCCAGTGTCATGCAACAACGCTCACAAACTCAACCATGTAACAATGAGATTAGGTAGGGGATAAATATGGCACTGCCTGTCACGTAGGTTTGACGTGCTCCATGGTTAGAACTTTACTCTTTTGACCTCTGAATGCTCACCTTGCAGCACAAAGAGCTGCAACATCATATCCTGTGCTGTGGTAAGCAGATTCATTCAATCTGCCAAAAAGGTAAAGATTTCCGTTAGCAATATTATCCTGAAATACTCATCCCGTCCCAGCAGGATGAATCCAACAGTTACTACAGCTTTACATCAGAATCTGGTTTTATTGTGTTACGAAGAAGTTATATTAGTTCTGTGGAAAGATGTTGTGACATCCAAACAATACATCCATGCACCCACTGAAACCATGACAAATATGTTTGCATTTCGACTTTTTATTTTTTGTCTTCTACAGAGGAAAAACCAAACTGTACTTCACTTGGTGATGTAACAGTACACTTAAGCAGCAGAGGAAAAGAAAACATCCCAATGAGTCAAATTTGGGAAGTGAAATGGAAGAGTTCCCTCCTGTTCAGCTGCTTTCCCTCACTTCTTTTTGCATTTTATTCTACATTTATATTTCAGGTGTTTTGCAGAAGCCCTTATACAGTGAAGAATGTGCAAGCAAGGGAAAACGCTTGAATTCCCACATCGCTGACGTTTCAAGCTGGAGAAAGAAGTGCAAAGTAAAACCTGCTGCTGTTTGTGTGCTTGTTTACCGCTCAATGATAATGTGTGATAGAGCAGTGCTACTATAATATATGCAGAAAAGGACAAAGAAAAACAGATGAGAATTCAGTGGAGGGAGTTTAATAAACTGGATATAGCTTGGAGGGACACAAAATGACAGCAAAATGTGCTAATATGCTTCAACTCCTTTTCAAATATGGTATTTTACTTGCAACAAACTTGTCAAAGCAGAGACATAAACTGCTTTACAGACAATGAAACACTATAAACAATAAATCTGATGACATGAATTAAGAATGGATTTAAGGAAGAAAACAGGCAATTATGACAAGGATTAAAGAAGTGCTAACAAATGATTTAAAAGCCTGTCTGTTATACTTTGAAAGAATGATTTACCTCTAGATTTTCAGCCTTAAGTGTGGCTGAGAGTGATCAGCAGTAATGACCAGGAGGGCTCTGCATCAGGATGTGCCTGACCTGTGATGTGACATAAAGGCAAAGAGCACAGTAAACAGACAAAGGGAGGCCAGAGAGACTATATAAAGGTCTGGACACCAGAGGACAGAAAAAGAAACAGGTTTTAAATTTTCAGCATGATGTGAAGAGAACTCGCCCTCACTCTTTACTTTGTCAATCTCTGAGTCTCTCTCGCTCTCTGAGATAAACACACACATAACACACATTCACACACTGTCCCAAATTTATTTCTGCTTTACAGAACAAACACGTTACACACACATCATGTCTCTGCTCACTGAAACCACTCACTGGTGCAGAAACCCCTACTTTGACTCTGTGTGTGTGTGTGTGTGTGTGTGTGTGTGTGCGTGTGTGCGTGTGTGTGCGTGTGTAGGTGTGTGTGTGTGTGTGTGTCTTTCCATCTGGCAGAAATAGACAACAAGACTGTTTTTTTTTCTCCTCCTTGCTGCAGTGAAACACTCCAGCACACACTAAAAAGGCTGAGGAAGCACATAAGAAAATAAGGAGGCATAATGGCCTCATGGACGATGTGAAATGCTTGATCAACTTCACTGCAAAGATGGTGGGGCAGTTTATACCTTGAACTGATGTTGATGCAGGAATTAACAAACCACTATTCTTGTTGCTAAAGGAACAGTACAGCAAGGTTGTGATGTAAAACTGTTGATGTCTTTGAAGAGAAGAAGTAAGGTCAAACAAGTTCAGTTAAACCAGTAGCAGCTAAATAATGTATCTACTTTTCTATTAGTTGGTTAAACTACTAATTAACAATTATTAATTTAAAAAATATACTGCATAATCCACATATTGAGTCAGCTGTAACGCCTGAACATTACATTTTGCAATTGAGAACATGTGAAAACTAGCAAACAAGCTAGCAGAGAAGTTAAAACAGTTAGCTAACAGTAATACAACAGTCCAAATTGTTAGCTAAAAGTAGTAATGGATAAACAGTTGAATAAAAAGTTCAAATATGTTGTAATGGATAATGTTGAATAGTTAAAAGTAATGAATAAACAGGTATGAATAATAGTTAGCTGAAAGGATAAACTGTTGAAACTGTTAGCTAAAAGTAATGGATAAATGGTTGAATTAGATGGTCAAAAGTATTGGGTAACACTTTACAACACAGCCATTTACAGTATTATTTCGCTGTATGAATCAGCTAACATTAAAACACTATACTTACCAGTTCCTACTGGTACATGCATATAGGTACAGTGGCTGAAACAAGTCTATGGGGAACAATGGAGTAACAATTCAGCATTTTAGAGGAAAGGAGAAATAAATGAAACACTAAGTAATTTTGTAGTACTGGTACCTACTTTGTACAGTAATGAGAAACATAACTGAGGTTTGAGAAAATGGTAATTTGCTGAAACACAAAGTAGTGGATAAATTGAATTAGTTAGCTAAAAATGATGGCTAAATTGTTGAAACGTTCAGCTTCTGCCACTTTAAGTGGTACTACGAATGCAAACTTGACCAAACTGACCCAAACATTGACAGTTCAAAAGTGGATATCGTTACAATATTTTTTTCATTCAACTGTTTGAAAAAGATATTATAACAATATCCACTTTTGTATAAGTAGTAGTGTTAAATAACATCCAGTTTAAAATCAGTTCAAATGAACACATTTGGAACAAAGTGGGCGGTGTTGGTGAACGAACATCAGACAGAAAGGATGGGAACCACTGCTGTAGAGAGCCTGTTGATTTCCGTACCAGGCAAATCTTACCCAGCTAGAAATGTTTTGTTCTAAGAACGTTCTGAGAATATTACCATGCAATGTTCTAGTAATGTTTTCAGCGGGAAGTTTTTATTTTGTTCCTAGAATGTTCTTTTTAAAGGTAGGATAACGTTCTCTAAAAACATTCTTAAAATGTTTTTGATAACATTGTCAGAACATTATGTCCTAACATTCAATTGTGGTAACATTCTTAAAATGTAAACCACTCAGCTAAAACTTCGCAAGTCAAGTCAACATTCTCAAACCCCACATTTCAGTTTGTACCACTATAGCCTATTTGGAAAAAGTGTCTTTAATGTTTAAAACAACAGGAAGAACTGATAAAGTAATATTTGTCTATTTTCTATTTATGTGGTGGTGCACTGCTGATGAATAACACGGTCTGCCGAAGTTACGTTAGCTAAGCTAACTAGCTACGTAATAATAGGCTACATCACTCACTGCTGTTGCTGTTATCTGGAGTTCTCCATTGCATATTATTGCAGCAGAGAACGACAACGCCTGTTAGTCCCCACCCCCCACCCCTCCACCCCCTTAGGAGCGAACAACCACTCCACCATTGACCCAAATCAACCACAGAGAGACACCTTTAAAACAACCAAAGCCATGGGATTTATTAACATAAAGATGTACAACAACCAACAGACTAAGGCTCCCATAAAACACTAAGTCAGAACACATCAGCAACACAAACTCCCAGACTGAGAGGCAGCAAGACCCGGAGTCACCACATCAAATGCCTGTCTCCTGCTGGCACAGGAGCTTTTAAAACACTTCATTCCCAGGCGAGGTGCACATCATTGAACAATCAAGATGTAGCACACCTGAGCAGAGCTAGAGACAATAATCCCTAAAACATGGGGACAATAACATCCCCAAAACATCCTTACAACGTTGCAGGGAAAACGTTCTACCTTTGTTAACATATCACATTACAGGAATGTTTTATAAAAAAAAAAAAGAACGTTCCGTCATCTCAGGCCTCAATAACAGTTTCAGAATGTTGCTTTGAGAATGTTCTTCCTTTGTTATCATGTAACATTGTGGGAATGTTTTATAAAAGAACATTCTATAATCTGCTACCTCAATAACGTCCCCAAAACATCCTTAGAATGTTGCAGTTAGAACGTTATTATTTTCAATTATAAACATCCTTACAACATTCTTTGAACATTAGATTAATGTTCTTTTCTTCAAAACATTATTAGAACTTGTAGGTAACGTTAGCCAATGTTGTGGGAACGTTTCCTGCTAGCTGGGTATTAGTTTTCTGTTCAGTGAGTTTACAGTTTAAGTTTACATGAAAGTAAAAAATAATCAGTGAATCAGCATCTTTTACAAAGTTGGAGGTTTATTGACATGAGACAGTTCAGTCAGTTTAGAATCCCACTGAAGTGTCTGAATCCAATTTCAGCTGACAGCCACACATTAGCTCTGAGGCAACCAGGTGACGATGGACACCTGACTGAAATATCATCCCTGCACTTTCCACTTAAAAGCCTAAAGACATAAAACGAAACACAAACAAGTTCACAAAGCAATTTTTAATCTATACTGAAAACATAAGCACCTAAAAACACCTAACAGCACTGCCGCTTCCAAAGAAATGTAATGTTGTCTCTTAATAACCTTCGACTGAGCTTTTAAACATTTTAGTGCAATGTAGTTTGAATTCATCAGACAAATTACTGACCAATCACGTTGGGCTTTAATCTTCTGCTGCTATTAGAAATTGCACTTTTGACTGTAATTAGTCTTATGGAAATGTTTATATCCAAATCAATATTTCAGTTAGAACATTTTGTAACATGTCACACTCCTGGAAATATTGAAGGAGGTCTTCCCAGAAGTCCAGAGACTGGTCTGTAAATGAGTTTGCTGTTGGCTCGATCAGCTTTCATCACATTTGACTTTCATCTCATCTCTCCTCTGTCCGTCTCAGCACATCCAGTGTCAACACTGTGTCACACTCTGAGGCTGAGAGAAAGAGACGAGGGAGCCAGAGACTGAGACAGATAGAGAGCGACAAGTTCGCAATTTGGAGGAAGTGGTATTTCAAATGGAAGCTAAAATGATGAAAGTCAACAGGACGAATCACTGTTTGTTTGTTTTTTTTCACGTATACGTCACATCACCACTCAGTATCCTAAAACAGATTCAATGTGTTGGTTTAACGCTACATAGCCAAATATAATCTGCTTTTTATCATTTATGAACAAAATGTAAACTTTGAAACATTGCATTTATTGTATAACAACCCCTAAAAAAGACACATGTGGATAGATAGATAGATAGATAGATAGATAGATAGATAGATAGATAGATAGATAGATAGATAGATAGATAGATAGATAGATAGATAGATAGATAGATAGATAGATAGATAGATAGATAGATAGATAGATAGATAGATGTGTCAACCTTTGAGAACTTCAGGTATGTAGAATAAAAACCTCTACACTGAGAAGGGTCCAGATTAATTTTACTTGATGAAGGTCCACGGACTGAAACATTGTTAATAAACTGAATGCAAGTGACTGATGTGCAGGATTTTCTGGTTCCTTCTTTGACATGTGTCAACTTGTCTAAAAGCCTAATCTAGTTAGCTTTTAAATATTCTCTTATATTTCCCAGTGTGAGACATTCGCATCAATACAAATTGTCAGGGATATTGTGTGTCGGCTGATGATTGATGCAGCTCACCAAAGTGAACTCTAACTTTGCCTGAGAAAAAAAAAAAAAAAGCACCAGGCTTTCACACCCACACTCCTCTCAGTCTGTCCATTTCCATCTCTTTGCACCTTTGTTTAGGCAATAAGAGAAATTTGCAGAAGTGCACTTTCCACTAAGTAAAGATTTGACTCAAGTCTTGTTCTGCTTATTCCCAGAGGTCAAACTTAGCAGAGAAAGAGAGAGATAGATAGAGTGCTTGTTTGTGTGGTAAACTTGTGCCCTCCTTTTAGAGTTGCAGTCTCAAAGTGCTGTCTTGGCTCTTCTGAAGGAAGGAAAGAGTGAAGAGGCGCAGAAGGAGCAAGAGGACAGACAACAACTTCACCCAACGCTCAGAGAAGCTGGGGTCGGTCAATTATGGCCACCTCCTCCGCCCTGCCTTCGTTATTACTTCCTCTGTCTGGCCTGCTGCGTCTGTCAGACACTTTTAACCCTGCTGGACTAATAAGTAAGTGTGGTGGGAGTTGACGTCAGCTGGAGGTTTAAGTATAGCTGACCGTCTTCAAGCTAATGAGGTTGGACACTATCCCCAACAAGGCCACCACTACAGCAAAAACAAATAATTAGAGATGGGAATAATAAATGTTCACATGTACACAATATGTATACAATGAGGCACACACACACACACGAACACGCACTCACCTGAACAAAAGCGATTGCTCTCTGTGGACAAAAAGAGCTAGTCCATGCAGAACAGAGAGTTATTACCTGAAACCCTTATTTAAACAAGGAGGAGGAGGGGAATGGTGGGATGGAGAGGGGGACGGAGGGAGAGAGAGATTTTGTGAATGCAATAACGCTCTTAATGGCGAGCAGAATATTAACAGGGTGTGGAGGCAGTCTCAAGGGCATATGCAAATCCAATCCAAAATGCAACTGTAGGTGGCGAGATGTGTTCTGCGAGCCTGTGTTTATGTGTTAGTGCTGTATTTCTGTATACAGAGTCAAGCTCCCTTAGAGACTGAGTTAAGCATGATGCGCATTACTGGGCGTGCTGGGTCAGGGGCTAATGAATTACCTTGAGAACACTTTGCAGGCTATTTCCTTTTACAGTCTGATAACTTTTCATAACAAGTGAAATGAAATATAAAACATACCAAAGCATAAAGTGCAGTGTTAATATGCAGCTCAAAATGTGTGCAAAGAAATGTGTTCCTTGGGCAATATATAGATGAAAGGTAAATCTCAAACTATGATTTGGGAACCACAATAAAGTGATTAAGTTAGCTGTATTGTAGTTGAGGTTAACACATGGACTATGTCTGTCTTTTTCTAGGTATTTGGAGTTGATTTCCCTATCTGCTGGATAAACAGTCAAATTGGAAGGTACATAAGTTCGCAATGTACCCCACAGCTCACTCCAGCACAAAGCTCCCCCTCTTAATTTCCCAATTTGCAAAATGTTTTCATGGCTTAGTTCCCAGAACAAGAGGCTGACTTTCTCATTTAGATTCTTGCCTGAGAAATGATTAAGACCCCTGGCGTACGTAATGATACACGTCTGAGCAGTATTCAGATAATACATTTACCGTCTACTCTGACAACCTGGAGTCAGTCAGTCAATGTTCATTCTTATTTTCTCATTACATACCAGAACTTTAACCCAACCTTAACCAAAAGTTGCTTTACTTGCCAAAAAGCAACTTTGCAGTTTGTGACATTGTCAAATAATTCAGTTTGCAGTTAAGAGAAATGATCTATTTTGGGCAAATGTGTCTTTTTGCAGTTGAGGATTTGTGTTTGAGAATGTCTGCGTGTGTGTTTGGGGAAGGTTATGTGTGCCTCAGTAGAAGATAATGGGACACTTCCCTACTTTTTCTGTCAAAGGGAAGATAAGACCGTTTTTGATTGGGGGATTAAACTTTTATCAGCCTTCGCATGGGAGCCTCATCGCAGCCTCTTGATCATCAATAAATATTGATGGAGAGGTCATCAATGATTTATTAAAGCCTTGAGAAGTGACAGACAACAGAAAACCCCTTAGAGGTTAAAAAGAAATGTCATCATCTATTTCCCTTCTTTCAATGAGGGGAAACATGTGGAGGCAACTGTTTAAGGATATTTTCAGGTTTGGCGAAAACAAAGGGAAGACGATGTTTCATCAGAGGATACAAAAAGAGCACCATTTACTGCAAAGTCCTCTTTTTAAATGGTCAAACTCATCTCATATCATATCATAATCTGTATTGTATTTGTTTTACACTTAGATGAATACTGACCTTTGTTTTGTTTTGTTCTTATTTTTTACTACTTGTAAAAAATGGCAGTCTGTATATACCAGTTGTTATTATGAATAGGAGTTTTTTTTCCCTTCGTTTTTGGTTGAGCATTTCAAGTGATAAGCAAGTCCTTTAATCCCATAATTTATAAAAGGCCTCTCCATGTGAAGCTGCAGCTCCACATGGAGAGGCTCCAAGGCTCAAAATGATGGTGGCAGCTCTACAAAGCCAGTAACTTGAAAGTGACCTATATTACATTTGACTGTGACATATAACACCTGATATTGGATTTTTTGATATCACAGTCTTTTATGCTCCCATTTTGTTGTTTAAATACTTTGTTGCTTATAGTCCTAATGTATTCATGAATATACAATATAAAAAAGCTTGACAGTGCCATCTTCCAAAGAGCTTAGTGTCTTTTATTTAATAATAATAGTAGTGATTGAATATAAAGGCTTTTGAAAGTTGTTTTCATTTTATTCATGGAAAGATGAACAATTGCTCTGTGTGTTTTAATTTAATTTAACAAGACATGCCAGACAAACAGTTTTCAAGAAAGCGCAGCAAAGACTAACATATTAAAAAGTAATGGCCCTAAAATCGATCCTTGAGGAACATCAGGCATTATTTTACAGTGTTTTGAGAAATTATCATCTATTGAGACAAAGACATCTAGAAAGATAGGAGGAAATCATATTCAAAGCAGTTACAAGTGTTCCCTTGGTATGTGCAGTAATTTAGTCATCAGCTGTATGAAAGCTGCTCCGATCAAGTTAATTTGCATCAACATGTATCCTCATATAATCAGCTACTTACTAGGGCTGTCTCTGTACTGTGATAAGCTTGAAAAACACTGAAACATTTCAGTTTTTTTGTTTGAGTTGAGAAACTTTTATTCCATGAAGACCAGTGACCAGTCCAATGTGACTTAAAAACAGAAGATTGGAGATTTATCTTTAGGTTCTGATAGATCTAAGCTACTTCTTTTTTTAAAGAGGCTTAACTATTGCAGTCTTAAATGTGTAGGGAAAACACCCAGCTGAGAGTGATAGATAACTGAGATGGTACACTAACATTAAAACTGACACATCTGCATGTTTGGATAATCAGATGGTGGGATCACACATGGCCTGGTAGACATTTTGTAGTAAAGTACATGTTATGTGGTCAGTTCATGACATTCCACCCTGCTAGTGAGCGGCAGGTGAGACAACATGTGGGACACTAGATTGTCTGCCATCTTTGTTGTAGTTTGAGCGCAACGACATGTGGGAAGTTAAAGGATAGACCGTGTCTTTAGGTTGTCAGTATTGCCACTTTTGTGGCTCTAGCATTAAAGGTGAGTTATGAAGTCATCTGTAGAGGATCGACACCATAAACTCCGGAGCCTTGTTTCATGGTGGTGAGGCAGTGTGGGGCATTAGTTTACATCTGTGGTGACAAATTTATCATCCTGGGGCTGTCAGCAGTATGTCACTGTCTTTACACCCCAAAGCCTGCAGCTACCACGGGGACTTGACAGATTTCTGCTTATGTGTGTGTGAGAGAGAGGCTGAAGGAGAAGGATGGGTCTCCCCAAGACGCCCTCACCTTAATTGACCTTGCATCAAAGTGATGTAATGACACAAAAGATTGATGCTATAGAGTAACAATGTGAACTCTCTCCTTGCGTTTACACTATTGTGCACATGCATAGATCTCCACCTATAATGATAGATATGATGTATTTGTTTAATGGAAAGATAGACAGTGCTGCCAACTCTCAATGACAGACTACACTTTACCCTTGAAGACAGCAAGACCAACCATAACAACATGCAGGAAGACTATTATTATTATTATTAAAATGTAAAAATTAATTTACCAGTGATGAGGGGTCACAAGTAGACATTGCTTTGTTTTAAGGGGTCACAAATCAAAAAGACTGGGAACCACTTGTAACGACCTCAGACACAAAACTGGTGGACTCAACTGCACGACTCTCCAGACAATATTGTGGGTATAACAAAATCTTTACTGAGGCAAAACAATCAAACATAAGGTGCTCTCAGGGAAGATATACAAAAGTACAAAAGTACAAAACAAAACGCTCACAAGGATGATCAAACAATAACACGGACTTTAACAAAACAAACAAACAAACACTTGCTGGAACGCTTGACTCGACTTATATGACAGACTGAACAAGACGAACTGGCAGAGGACAAAGGGAGACAAGGACTATTTATACATGAGGTAGGGGAAAACAGGTGAGACCAATCAGGGGCGGGGTAGACAATCACAACAGCGGGAGAATCACACAAAGGGAGTCAGGGTCTGAAACGAGAGGGAAAGGTGAGTACAAAATAAAACAGGAAGTGCAAGACGAGACTAGACGTGAGTGACTTTAACTTAACATAAAACTAAAACTAAGGCATGACATAATACAACATGAAACACTAAGCATGAACATGAAATACAAGAACAAATCTGGCGAGACACAACATCACTGGTGTAAAGTGCTATTCATATAGGATTTTTTTTTAGGAGTGGAATAGTGTAATCCTTCCATGAGATTGTAAGTACAACTTCTATAAAATGCATATACACACTCTCCTTTTTATTACTTTGGAGACTGATGATAGTGAAGTTTTATCCCATGTGAACGCTGAAGTTTCGTCTTGACACAGAAAGGTAGTCCTGTCTAGATGAGAGCGCCGTCACAATGTCAGAGCTCAGCTGTACACCAGCGCCAGCTTTTTTAACTGCGGGTAGAATTTGGGGTGATGAATCATCTTATGTTTGTGTGTGTATGTGTGCATGTGTGTCTCTCTATCCATTTACTGCATGTCTCTCCCTGCCTGAGGTAGAATAGAGGGAATGACAGTTTGGTCTGAAAATTAAATCAGTTTACTGTAGCCGTCGACAGTTGAGCTTATTCTGCATAATGGTCTAGAAATAGTTCACTATGAGTAATTTCACCACAGACAGAGAGGCTGGCAGGTCTACTCAATAAGCACTCAGTCTACAGTGTAGTGACACATCTTGCACAGTGAAAATAGGGAGTTAATGAAACCACTCACGCACAGACAGAGGGAGAGTGATTCACACATTGCTGATAAATGTAATTGTAGGGAAGAGTTCAATTGCTGCCTCTAAAATATGAGATTTCAACAAAGGCCTTCAACACTAGCGGGCGTATTACACTTGACATCTTATTAACACCCACCCTTCCCTCTCTGTCTCTCGCTGTCTCTCTTTTAGCTACAACTCCATCTGCATCTCCGCCATTTTCTCTCCCTCCCTCTTTTTTTATTATCTGCCATGCCCTTTCTCTCTCTTGCTCCCCAGACCTGCCATTACCCCATTAGATCAAATGTAAATGACTCCAAAAACTGTTAATTAAGTATGCTTAGCTACTGGTAAGGTTACAAAAACATGCATAAAGTGCCGGTTGAGTGTCCTGACATTTTATAATTTGCACTCAGTGGGAAATTCACTCATAGGAAGACAACTAAATGTGTTGTATGTGAAAGACGGAGATAGAACAACAGATTGTTGACCTTGGCAATCAAAGGCACACACAGAGGAAGCCGGCCTCTCTGTCTGTCTCTCTGGCCTCGTCCCTCCATGTTCACCCCTGTCTCCCTTGGTTGTCATGGTGATTAATAGAGACCTTAAGTCCACAGTGGGGTCCAAAAGCTGTGATTAGAGGAGATTGCACCTGTCACACACACACACACACACACAAACCGACAAGGCAGACAGAGGTGACCTGTACATGGACCCCGGCCATATCTCTTCTCAATAAACACAGAGGCTCAAGTCATCAATTGAGCATTGACAGCAGCCACACTGAGGGGTCAGTGTCACAGTTATAGATTATACAGGAGCTCTGCAAACTTTGCAGCAAGTCCCCATGGTCAGACACCAGCGTCTTGTACGCTTTGGTCTGTAAACCCTGACACTGACGCCAGCAAGGTCAGAGGTTCAATCTCCAAACCATCAACCAACCAACGTTTGAGCCTGACTGCTATGTATGAGGGATTTCATGGTCCCATAGGGTGTTGAAAGTGAAGTGACAAGTAAATATGGAAATCAGATAAACAGTGTTTTTATATGCACTCACAAACATTGGCCGTGTTTAGAAATACAAGAGAAATTGGAAATACTTTCATCAGAGACGGAGAACTTTTAATTGCTTCCTGAGGAGAAGCCTCCTTCAGGTGCTGAAAGATTAAAATGATTCAATTAGTTTAAAAAAAAACATTTTTTACAGAAAGCTGAAGACAATTTAATGTAATCGAATCGTGAGATAAAAAAAGTTAAAATGAAGAAAATCCATTCTCCATTTCTGAGGTAGTAATCAATAGATGCTCTTTTCTTAAAAAGTTTTTCAAGTTACGTTAAACACTCAAAACAACTGTTTTAAGACCCTCTGTATAATCAGAAATACACTTAAGGGTACACCTAAAGTCACTTAAAGTGGTTGCTGTTTTTTTTTTTTAAATTAAATTGTCTTAGCCCCTTTCCCCAGGCTGGTCAACCTGAACAGGACTGCAGGTGATTGGCCAATGTTCATCGACACTTCTCAAACCACTCCTGCAGCATAAACCACTTTTATGGTATTCATATATATGTTTGATATTTTCCGAAGCTGTTATGTTGCAGAAAAACTATAGAAGTGTTTGAAACACACGGATCAAGAGCAGAGAGGTGGAATATGCTGCAGGAGTGGTTTGAGTAGTTCTTCTATGGACGTTTTTGTATGTTGTTTTGCCACATCTGCTGTAATCTATTGTAACTGTTGTGAATTTAGGCCAACTACTGCGGCTGTCCTCCATGATGGAGAATGCCACAAACTTTTCAGAGCCACCTTTCAAGCCTACATGGGGAGAGTATCTGATATTCAAAAGATAGATTTTCAATAGAGTATTCCTTTAAGGAGCTTGTGAATTTCTCCCGATGGCCGGCTTGGAAGTAAACTGCTCACTCTGAAAGGCCAGGAAGCTACCAAGTGAAAACTAATGATTGTTGCCCAGTATTACTCTCCTATTATTACTCTATTAATAGTATTCAACATGGATCAACTGACAACAAGCTTTTTGACAACATTCATTCTTAAAAGTGTATGTGTGGTCATGCAGTTGCTTGTGTATCCATGTTTTGTTTTGGGTTTTTTTTTTTTTGTGCTTCCATGTGTTAACAAGTGCCTGTTTCTGTATCCGTGTATGTGTGTGTGCGCGTGTGTGTGTGCGTGTATGGTTTGCATGATTGAGTAGGCTATGCATGTATACGACAGGTGCAGCACCGCATGGAGAATTTCAGAATAAAACATGATAAATCTCCACTCCTTCAAGGTTAATCTCTATGAGGTGTAGGATCCTATATATCTCCACCATAATGAGCCATCAGCTGCCACGCTCCACAGACAAGAGCTGGGTGCGCAGATTCACTGTCAGAGCCACGACATGCATGTGTGTGAGCCTGTGTGTGTGTGTGTGTGTGTGCATGTTGTATTTCTACACTTGATGATGCTTAAAAAGTGCTACGTCTGTTAAGGCTATTTTAGGCATAGCCATACACAAAACTGAACTGAGTGCTGCTGTACCACTATAACATTTTGAGAGACAAATTGGATGACAAAGGGAAATATAAGAGATGACAAAACAGAAGAGGGTGCATGTGTAATTGGAGTAGAGACGATTAAAAATAAGTCTGATTTGCGCAGAGAGGATAAAGAATATGTTTTTAAAAAGACAGAGAAGAAGAGAATAAAAAAAGGAAAAGTGGGTTCATGCTTTGGTTCTCCGAAAGAAGAGGGAGAGGCGAAAACTCTAATTAAGGATAAGAGACTCTTTCTGTCTCTCTCCTTTCTTTTGTGTGCCTCAGCAACTTTTACAGCACTTCTTTTTTTTCCCCCTCTTCCCTCTTTTTTTTCTCATTTACTGCAGTGGCAAGCACATTCCCCCACTCTCTGTTCAGTGCCTACAGCATGGGAGAGTGCTGTACAGCCTCCTCTCAGGGCACACACACACATGCACGTACAGAAATGCATACAACCCACACAGCTGCATTTGTAACTTCTGCATTTTTGGGCACGATTGACCATGCTCATGCTTAATTATGTGTTAACACAAAAAGGCACACACACACAAACATTACGCTGTGAAGTGCCCTGCTAGGCAACAGCAGGGGGTGTAAGACTCTGATCTCCGGCTAATGTGTTTGTTTTCCGGAGAGAGTTAAGGAAAAATGGGAGAAGCGGTGGGACGAAGGAGGTAGATAAGGAGAGATACGAAAAGATGCGTTTGGACAGAGTGAGAGGGAGAGAGAAAGAGGGAAGGGAAGAGCAGGTGGAGGATGGATGAGGCTGAGGAGTTTGGTGACAAAAAAGGAGAGAAGAGGGAAAAGGGAGAGGAGGAAGGAAAGAAGGAAGGAAGGGAGTCAGGCGAGGATAAGAGATAGATGAGATGCTGTGGATGTCTTAGCTAGGAGACTATTAGCATTCACACCCTGATGCCTTCCCCCTCATTCTCCCATCGCTCCCTCTATCTTGTCCATCAGTTCCCATCTAAGCCTTTAGGGTGAAAGATTCACTTACACACAGGCGTGCACACACAAACACATACAGCGCACACTCATCGTGTTAAACATGTGAGGGAATTCTCTTCACGTAATTTCCCTTTTTTTCTTTCTTACATTGTTTCTTGTCGCCGGCTGATTGTCAACAATAGTGACTTCTCAGCTGATGTGAAAATGGCCCCCACAACTGACCTCTTTCCTGCTTTCTATTGTTTCGAGGACATTTGCATCGTCAAATCATAAATCTCTCGCTGAATCGCTAATGAGCAGTTATGAAGTGCTCTGCGTCCTTCTTTCACATCCATTATTCTATTTTTCTGTTTTCCTCTGGCACCAGATCTCTCATCACACCTCGGAGTAATAGTTTTGGAGAGCTCAGGGTGCACGCACACACACACACACACACACACACACACACTAACACACTATTACTTCTTTAAGAAAATGTTCTCTTTTATTTTTAATAGAAGTACCGTCTGTGGCCACACAACCAACCCCCCCCCACTCCCCTTCCCCAACACCCCTGTGTGCATTTGTTTTCTCTTTTGCTTCAGTGAACGATTTGCTCTGCCTGGATGGAACACCTTGCCACTCTTACTAACTTTAGGCGTAAAGAAAACCAGAGGCTGCCTATTGTCTCGCTGATGGTCTCACTTGTTTATAGTGATTACACTAATGTCTCAAAATGGAAGTGGAGGTGACAGATTGATGTAGAAAAGACCTTTCTAAAATTGGCCCTTTAGAAGGCCATCCTCATCTAACGCCACTGACCATCCTTAAACAGAGACAGGGGTTATGATCTCCCTCCACGTGCAGGTACATAACAGAATAACCACAGAACAACAGCATCAGTCGGTTCAGCAAATGCCCAAAAGCAACATCTGTTTTAAAGTGACAAAGCTGTCTAGGGTCCTGACAGAATCAAAAGAGGAAGTAGTGTAACATTATTATAGAGTCACAGTGCAAGTCCGCAAAGAGGGAGGTGGGTCAGGGTGGATGAGTTGGTCAACAAAGCATGGGACTTTGCCTGTTTGTTTCCCGTTTCCTACCGACAGTCAGTGTTGGTTTCTTTTAACCATGACCACAGTCGTTCTGTAATCTTAAACAACTCAACGACAAAGGTCCCCTAACCTTAACAAAGTAGCAATCTAAACCTGAGCCATGATCTTTCCCTAAACCTAACCAGGCCGTTTTTGTGCCTAAACCTGACCAAACCTTAACCATAGCGCTGTCACATCATAAAACTGATTTATTTTGCAACAGTTATTTCTAAGGCACAGACAAAACAATGTCATTCAGCTGATAGAAACAACATAACTAAGTAAGTAAGTTGACCTTGTGGAGGGTCAAGAATGAATCTCCATGCTCAAATACATATCTCTTGCATCTCTGTATGGCACCTGCAGGCACCAATGTACAAAGACAGGCTAGTTTTACTGTGTGTAGAAAATGTTAAGGCAGCCGCTGTGCATTATTTAGAATCATTCAAGAGAAATACATCAATCAAAACTTAGATTATTGTCATGAGTTTATGTCATTTTCATTAAACAGATTGACACACGCTGAGCAAAGAATGCCCTGTATGAGTTAAGTGATTGTTTTATAGCATTAAATTTATGACTGAACAGTGTAAATCTATTGGAATGGCTCTTTTTGAACGGATTTCTCGGTGAGGCTCCGTGATTAATTTTAATCATCTATAAAATGTGTCAACATGTTTCATGGTTATTCCATGTCAATAATTGATAAATGTAACACTACACACACACACACACAGATGCACACTCTGCTTCTTTGCGCACAAATTATAATAATTTTTGTCTTAAGGTAAAATCACACACACGCACATAAATACACCTCTAAGACATGTTTACAGCTAATGACTGTTAATTGAATGATCAAATCAGTATAATTAAGGAGGAGTGATAACAGTGTTACATATTTATTTGACAGTGATTTTAATTATTGGCACATTTACAGTCTGATAAACTCACGAACTGCTGATTCCACTCAGGCGTGAATTTGAGGGTGTTGATGCTGCTCATAAAGGTTTGTGTGTGTGTGTTTTGGGAGAGGAGAGGAGAGGAGGAGAGGAGAGGAGAGGAGAGGAGAGGAGGAGAGGAGAGGAGAGGCAAATACAAGAGATGGTGGTTAAAAAGGCTGTAAGTGATAAGGTTAGAGAGAGAGAGCGAGCCTGAGGAGAAATCAATAGACCCAATGTTGACATAACCTTCTACTCATCCTATATTAACCACACCCTCGTGGCCTGCACTTGGGACAACACACACACACACACACACACACACCTACACACACATGCTCACACACTCACACACACACACACACACACACACTAACACACTCACAGGGTCGAGTGCACTCTGTAATGTATCATCCGGGAGTTCACAAGGGACTGTTAGAAGAAGAAGAGGGAACATGTGTTGTAGCTCAGTGACTGCTGTGTGTGTGTGTGTGTGTGTGTGTGTGTGTGTGTGTGTGAGCCTTCCCCTCTGTACATTTACTGCAAAACATAAATATTGCCGTGATTACAGTTGCTCCTCTATCACTCTTAACCCTCTGTCCTTTCCATTTCCCTTCCTATACTATCTTCCTGTTTCTTCATTTTTTCTTACTTTGTTCTTTCTTTTCCTTCTTCTTCCTCATTTCCTTCTTACTGCACCTTATGCCATCTTACAGTCCTTTGTGTATTTTTTTTCTTGCACTTCAGTATCTGTGTGCAATCTCTCAATAGTTCTTTCCTCTCTCTCAGCTCCTTTCTTTCCTTTCCTTCATTACAAGTTTCCACTAAATCACAAGTATAAAAAACTGGTTAACTATTTACACATGGCCTTGAATACCTAATGCCTCGCACATATATACTGATATATTATTAAACAGGAGCATCAGATGTTGCATTTCCATACTACAGTTTACATTAAGCTTACATACATTAAACCATGCATGTCTTCGGTGTTTGCCGCTATTCACAGGTGTAGTTGCACACACCCACACACGCTGCTCCCAAAACTCTACAGTCATTCTGCAACCGATATGTCATTATGCCACATGCTCCCATGATGGTAGAGGAAGTGTGTAAATCTCAGAGTGCATTGTGTGTGTGTCCATTATGTTGTGTGTATACTCCTGAATTTAAGATAGGAGCAGAAGCTGAAATCATAAGTGACAAAAGAGCAAAATGTTTCCTTATGGCATGGGACATAACGATCACACTGTTTTACAAAAATTAGACACACAACATTAGCTTCTGTGAATACACACGCAAACATAGAGCTAAAGTAGGTAGGTAGATGCATCTCTGTAGGTGGACAAAAGGAAGAAATATGAAAAAGTGAAGCTTGTTACGTTCCTCAGATTCAATGTGATTTTATGTTGCTTATAAAATGTCCTCCAGTCAGTCTTGTTGCTGTTACCGACAGGATATTTTGTGCAATATGTGTAACAAAGAAATCAGCATCAACATCCCAGCAGTGTGATTTCAGCAGCAATCCTACAGGCTCTGGATTTTGCATTGCTTCAGGGGGTTCAGGCCAACAAATACTGTATGTCTATATATGGTAAGAGCTGCTGTAGCAATTTGGAGACCGGGACCTCACTATCTGCCAAGTACAATAAATACACAGGAATGTGTGTTGGTGACATTGCTGCAGGAAAAAACTGACAAGTTGCAGTGACATTACTGACACATTGTACGGGAACAACAGCACTTAGTGTCCAATGGATGGGGACAGCAGACTATAAATATCACCCTACATATTTACATTTAACATGACGTCAATATGTGCATTAACACAGTGTGGCATAGGTGGAAGCTGTAGCGGATCCTAACATTCTTTAGGTAAAAGACACAAATACTCTCCTATGGAGATAAAATGTAATTACAGTAAGTCGCTTTAGATAAAAGCATCTGACAAATGAATGTAATATAATGAAAGTAACAATTCATAAAATGTTCATATTAATAATTGTCTGTTATGATTATCTTTCCTTGACTGGTTTAACACAAGAGTGAGTCATCCCATACGTACATGTAGTTCACTATAGCAAGTGGTGTGAATCACAAGCAGCAACAGCAGGACATAATTAGTAGCATGTCCATTGGAAGCTATCATTTATACATGATTTATACAAAATGCTTCTAATAACAATAAAATAATTTTAAAAAATGTATAAATCAGTAACACAAATGAGACAAAAAGATTTTTAAAAAATACTAAAACCTGCAATTGGAGGGCAACAAGCTTTAAACACAACACTGACAAACTGTGTGTCTGGCCACCTAACAAATGTAAGTCCAAAATTCACCATTTAGCAGCTTTGTTGCTGCTAAAATAGCACTGGAGTTGTGTGTCTGGCCACCTAACAAATGTGAGTCCAATATTCACTCTCCTTTTACCTTTGGTTTGAGGGAAATGTTTGCCTTTTTAGGTGCTAAATGCTCCACTCTGTTCACCAGCTAGTTGCTAACTTTGGCCATCTGCCATTTGGTGCTGAGCAGATTGCATAGAGTTGGTTAGTTAGAGTTTGTTAGCTGAAAACAGCTGCCTGCTGTGGCTGGAAACAACACTGATGAGAGCGGTGAGAGTGAAACAAAACAGAAAAGTTGCAGACTGTAAAACTAAAACAAGCTCAAAGATGCTAAAATGCTACGTAGAGCTGAGGAGAACTGCAGTCCGATGATAATTCTCTGCGGGTTTGGCACTACAAGTGATTACGTATTAAGTCACATTACTCATTTGTGTTCATATAATCAATATTTGATTAGAGCAGCTTTACAAACTTTAGAATAAAAGGCTAATAAAAATGACAAAACATGAAAAGACAATGTCGTGTCATAGACCTTTTTCACAGCAGACTTGCCATAGTAGTAAAAGCACAGGTGTGACTAATAACATTAATGATGGCTCTGTTAAAGTGTCCCAGTTAGCCATGAAAGTGTGACACCGAGCCAGCAAGCACAATACCAGGACCCTGAAACTGAAGCAGCTAAATGGAATTCAGCCATCATTAATTTTATTATGTGCGCCTGTGCTTTTGTGACATGTCAAAATGTTTCCTCAGAAAGTCAGTGCCGCCCACACTGTTTGGATGATAAATGATCTCCTGCAGGAGCAGACACACCCTTGCAATTAGCACCAAAGCTGTCACCAAACACTTTTTGCCATTCAAAGTGTGCCCTTTGTGGTGATAAAAGTGCTGGTGGTGCTGTGTGTGTGTGGCGTCTTTGGTGACAGTAACGTTAGGTGGCATTCTTTGAAAGATCAGGGATGCCGTCCCCTCGCTGCACTGCATCTGAACTCGATACGTAGTGAGAGCCAGTGTTTGGTGACATTACTGTTGCATGGCACTTTCTGGAAGATTGCTGCTTTAATTAACAACAGCTGCAAGAGCCAGTTATAATGAGGGACTCTCTCAGACCTAATTACTCGGCTTTACTGTTGCACATACAAGCTGGCACACACACATGCGACCACACATCTCCACACTTCAGACCAATTAGAGATTCAACATTTAGCCCCTCTTTCTATCTCTTCCCCCTCTCTCTTCCTCTCTAGTGTTTTCTTCTAATTGGTCGTCTTGGGCTCTGTGTTTGTTCTGTGAAAATATTTAAATATTTACTTTGGTTGCTAATGTTCAGTCTTGTTCAAATTTCAAGCTTTTTTCGCTTATTTACTTCAAGTCTTGTCATACCCTGCAGGCTCTAACATTAAGCAGCGTCTGACACTCATGACTCACCCAGTATGTGTCACTTTTTCTAAAAAATGCTTTTTACATCCTTGGAATTTTCATGTCTAGATAACTTTGTTTTCTTCTGTATAATTTGGCTTTTAATCCAATGAGCAGGCTGGTTCAAGTCAGTAAGATCAGATGAGAGCCTGTCATATAGCCTCTATTCAGTCAACATTGCATGGCACGCAGGAATCATTCTTCTTGTTGTTTTGTTATCATAACTCAATCTGGATTCTCTATTACAGAAATGCATACAGTCAATACACATTACATAAACAACGGCCAAAATGTTGTGCCAACATCAATATAAAGCCTTAACAGAGTGAACATTTGTTCGTTTCAACTATTTTTCAGAGGCTGGATAGTTTTTGTGTTTCGCGTCTTCTGTGGCAGGTATTGACTCACTGATTTGTTTACGCCTGTTGAAGGTCATTTCATTCACACTCATGCATAAATACGGCCCTCTAAATGTTAGCTTAGCCCTCTGATATTTAAGATATCTAATGGACTGTTCGACTCAGACACAGCCGGGATGAGCGTTGGCTCTGCTGTGCAGAAGTCTGCTGTGCTTGACCTTTTAACTCCCCTCTCACAATCATTAGAAATATAGGTACATGCAGAGAGGGAACACAGAAATAACTAGGACATGAAATAATATGTACACTAGAGCAGAACACCTTGTGGAGTTCCTTCATTACCCCTTTATGTATAATATTGTCTTTAACCATCTGTTTTGTTTATGTATTTATTTAGTTGAACATTTAAGATACAAGTTAACAGGTGGGTGTTGTTTTACATAAGCACCTCCTTTGCCAATGATCTTCTATTCCAACTGGCAGTCATACTGGAGGAGAGCTATAGAGCTAATCGATCTACAGCCTAGTATCCTTAGAAATTACATTTTTACTGGAAGATTTCACACCTCACGATTTACATCCAGTGCCAATGTAAGTACATGCACACTACTTCAACCAACAAAGCTTAATGTGCTGTCGACACCGTCACTAAATCTCCTAATTACTGGGTCTCAATGTTGATCTTTAAGTTGTGACATAAACTGACTTACTCAGGGCAATTTCCACCATATTGAAATATAAATCAATATCATAAGGCAAAAAAGGGTAACAGGGGTAGTTAAAGTCACAGTAAATTGGCAGTTAGAGTGTCTTTAGCTTCCATAATGTGACAGATTTTCCAGTGAAATGGAATATGTGAGAGGGGTACAGTTAACAGAGGGATTTAAATCAAAGCCTTCAAAGCGATACTGAGCTGTAGAGGACTGTTGGCCTCCTCCGCCGACACCTCCTTCATCAGTGTCGTTAGATCAAGAGGTGGAGGATGAGGGAGAAACTAATGAACAATGCTCTTTTGGAAGTTTTTGCCAACTGACATCCAAACTCACACTTCTGATCCACGATATAGCTCTGCTAGCTATGACCCCATAAGCTAATCATCAGATGCAGTTTTAGCTAATCACCCCAAATCATATTTGATTGGATAAATGCATGTGTACACCCCGGAGTTCAAGAAGAATGATCAAAAATATTGTAACATGGGAAGTGAGAAAAGAGGTATTTGGCATTTATCAAGAGACACAGGACAAGAACTTAGAAAATGTCTTTTTTAATTTTACTGTCTTTAAGTGGTTTATAAATGGAATCACTGTCAGACGTATTTGTGGGTATTGAGTAGTTAATGTTTACGTGCAACATTTGTACGTTTGTACTGTTGTTACAAAGTTGTGCATAGAACAGAAGGATCTGGCATTCATTAAACTACTCATTAACATCTGAGCAGAAAAAGATGATTAACCGAATTCTGAATTACATTATGCCTTTCAGAACTTATAATACTGGATCCTACCCATAGTTGACAAATATCTAACCATTTTAATACAGTGCATCAAAGTTATTATAGAAGAGGCAACATAATAAAAGAAGGAGGCGGATCACCTGCTTCACTTTGGTACTTTAACAAAAATGTTTGCCGTACTAATGCTATGGGCATTTGATGCTGTAACTTCTTCCCTCTGACATATCACCTTGCAGGGCTAAAATTGAATAAAAAATCATTACCATGGCACCATGTTCACCTGATTACACTGATATGAACACTGGTTTGAACACACCCTTGAATTGCCGCTCTAATCCAGATCATGTGACGGTATTTGTTCCCATGATGGTGTTCCCCACCTCCTTTCCACTATTGATTGTCTTTCATCTGCTCAACATTGCATTTAAACCACACTTAAGGCATCTAAATGGTTCAGAAAGCTCACTTCTGTGGGTTGTGGTTTTTAAGACGAAAAACAAAAAAAAAAACTCTGACGCTGCATTCTGCCATGGCCTCGGGAGTGGGATGAGAAATATCCCAATTAATCAGTATAGCGGGGGGGAAAAAAGGAAAAATAAACCCTTGAGTCAGGTCCACTCCACGTCCCCTTTAATCAAATCCACCCCAACTTCCCTTTAATCACAGCACTTTTCTCTAATGCTAAATACTAAATAAAGCCTGGAGGGAACGAGGGGCCGAGGGGGCGAGAAAATCCCCGGGAGATGGTCTGTCATCAGTTGAGCTTGTTACTGGAGTGGAAAATTAACCTCTTCATAGACACCTGACGCAGAGATGGAGCGAGGTAGAGACGTGGGTCCATCAAGCACAAACAGTACATCCTGACATTTGTATGCATTGCAGCACCAGCCCTAGTTAAAAATCACGCATTTGTGCATTTTGTGTAAGCTCGCTTTTTTTTTTTCCCCGCAATAAGCCTCTTCCACTAACATCCCAGCCTTACTCCTCTCTCTTTTTCTCCCTCTCTTTCTCCAGTGCAGTGAATTAAAAACTGCTAAATTAACCATATTTGTTGATCAGCCGACATCTTGTTCTGTCTGTATACATTTTGTTTCTATCGCTACAAGGTCTGTTCCTTCCAAGAATTTTGAAAGCGAGACAGGATCTCTACAAAAATGACGTGTGTTAAGACTTCAGATCCTCAAGTCCTGCTTCTCTGTATGGCTTTACTCCATCTCAATGATGAAAGCTCTGGAAATTGGCCCTTCGTAGCAAGAATTTTCTCTCTCTCTCTCTCTCTCTCTCTCACACACACACACACACGGACACACACTTACCACCAGCGTCCTCATTAGGGCTTCCTGCCACTTCAGCACTTTGTATCCTGTCTGGTTTTAGCAGAGCCAATTTAAATGACTTGCTTGTAGATTTGAATCATTTATGGGTGAAGTTTGGCATTTGTGAGCCATCCCAGGATTTTCCACGTAACTCAGTAAATGTATATGGTGATAAAATGCTTTTATTTTTGTATGCACGTAACATGTATATCTGACAGGTTTTGACTCTGCTTTTTCCTCTTAAACTGCTGTCTCAGCGAGTAAGAGAGGTGTAACTGTTACTTGAGACAATGTTGTATCTCAGCATTCATGTCACCAAGACACATGATTATGATTCCCAGGTTTAACTAGTCAGGCCTTTCCATCTCCGTGTCTCTGCTTACACTGTGGAAAATTGTTGTGAATAGCGTCAATAGAGAGATATTCAAGTGACAAGTTCATAAAAGGATAGAGTTGAGCCATTGCTCTCATTTTATAATCAATACATGACAGGAGGACTGACACCAAAAGCATTTTCATATCTGTGAGAAACAGCTTAGTACAAGCAAACAAATGTGTTAAAGGAGCACTCTAATGATTCAGTTTAGGTTTACTTATTGTAATGTTACTCGATTTACTATAATGTTGGGGTACTCGTAAAAGGAAGATTGGAAAAAACACCCATGTCTTTCAAACTCCATGCCCCCATTTGTAGGTTTTCCATTTCAAATGTTTCGTGCCAAGACTAGCCAAGATACCCATGTGATGTCACTAGGGTTATTTTCTCTGACTTTGCTTCCCTTTTGTTGATAAATCTAAGGCCTCAGATTTATTTTAAGAGTAACTTAAACCCTTGTTTTCGCTGATCTCCAGTGGTTTAGCTTTTCACTTTGCTGCAGTGACATAGGAGTGTACTGGAGGGTGCGTCAGTACACTGTGACATCACTGCTGGGTGTGGTTACAGGTGCAACAAAGCAATGCCCACCAGTGATGCTGAGAGGTGAACCGGGTTGGTTGAAGGCAGTGTGCTTGCGTGTGTGTGTAAATGTAAATGGACAGCAAGTGAACATATAGATGTTCAATGATCAATATCTTAACAATGTTTAAAAGACAAAAGGTTATTGCAGTACTAACTACCAAACACCTGAATGAGTCATGTTCATCTAATAGTTTCTCTTCCTCTCCCTATTTCTTTTCTGACTTTTTACCTTCTCTGTGTTTTACTTGAAACTCTGTCCGTCTCTGTTGCCCGGTCTTTTTCCCCCCTTCCCTTTTTCTCTGTTGGGAAATGAATCACTGCTAATGTTTAAGTTGCCATCTTGGAGTGTACTTAACCTCTGCCCTCCCCATCCACCACTGTTTTCTATCTCTCTTTCCTCTCACTCTCTCTCTCATTCACACAGAAGAACTGAGTCACACACAGTAGACACAGAAAGCAATACACACATCTACAGCGTACATGCAGACACCCAACCGAAAACTCGTCTCTCGCGTGATAAAAATTGTGTGCGGCACGTGTCTGTGTGTATCCAAATCGTTAATGTGGGTTTGTGTCTTTGTGTGCAATACTGTAATTTACAGGGCATAGCTCTAATTTTGTCATCCCATTGTGAACGTGTCACCTCGGTTTTTCCTGATGTTGTTTGTGTGGGTGGGTCTCTGTCTGAGTGTGCATGTGTGTGTGGGCTTGTTTAATCTGACGGTGCAAATGATGTTTGACGTTAATGAAATGTTTAATGAAGCCATGGCCAGAGGGCAGGTGAGGGGAGCCACATGCACATAAACACGCTCACACTTACACCCGCACACCTACATGCACAAATGCAAGCGCATGCGTGCACACAGATACACAGATGGACATGTGTGCAAGTGCACGCACACACTAAGGCGTTATAAAAGGTCCCTGTCACACTAAACCAAGGGGACAGAAAACCACCGTCTCTGACATCCCTTCCCTTCCTGAGACTGTCAGCACGAAGAAAACAAAAGCATTGGTTGTTTGTTCAAAAGCTTACAATGACTTGTGTTCATGGGTTTTAAATTTTCAGTGTTTTGAATCTTGTCTCCAATTAAATTGGGACATTTAGAAGCGAATATCAGAAAAAACCCAGACATAAAACCAAAACTATCCTCATGTTTTTCGTGCTTTGGGTGAACTGATGCTCTAATTTGAGTCACAGAACTATTCGTGCTTAGAGCCTCCTCTCCCATTCAAATATATTCTGTTAGCTTGCAGATGTATTTAGCATTGTTTTTAACCTTTCACACTGCCTGGGCTTGGAGGGTCAGAGTTCTATAATTTGCAAAGAGCTGAGCAGCTGGAGAGCAGCCAGGGGCTCCGGTCCGCAAACCAGGTCCTTGAGGCCACAGTGCTGCTGGGTTTTAATTCTGCTGAGTTATTTTCATTTTGGCTGTCGAATCAGGGACTGGTTAGACCTGGACGACTCACAGAATAAAAAACAGCAATGTACTGAACCCTACGTACTGTATTTGAGAATCAGTTGTTCATAAGGTCTGATGAAGGTGATTGGGACTTTCTCTCAGGGCCTAAGATTTGCATCAGGAAAAAAAAGCAGCTTGGTTATGAAAAATAATGCAAGGCTAATTACCAGTTTCTCTACGGTGAGTGCATGTTTTTCACAGTGGATCATCCTGCATACACTTGGTCACTTGCCTGCTATCAAAAAAATTACAGTTTTTTTCTTCATTGTTCAGATGCATTGTTATAAATAAAAGTCTCAGTATCAGAGAATAGGTGACACATATAACCAAGACGATGTTCCAATTTGCAAAACTGCAAATGCATGCTCCAAATGGTGACCTGTTCTCAAAACTCCACAAACTGTAGAATCAGCAAAATCACATCCTGATGTGTAAAAGGAAAATATAACTCCCCGCCAAAGACAAACACACAGTACAACAAATCAAAAGTTCACACCGACACTACAGATTGATTTGACACATTGTCAAATATGACAGTGTAACAGTTTGTAGCCGCACCTTGCGTTCACACACATCTGCATTCCACAGCTGGATTTCCTACACTGTCTGCTTCCATTTGCGTCTCTTTACATTTGTTGTCGTACCTAATGAGCTAAAAGTTTTGTACCTCTGCATATTCTCACACAGCGAATGGGGTGACACAGCAAAAAACGATTTCCCTTCATTAGGAACAACACTGAAAATGAGCAGAAGATTTTCAGGTGAAATCTGCGCTCGTGTTAGATGCTTTGCACGCTGTGTGAAGAGAACCAGAAATGACTGCATCAGTGAGTATCGCTCATCCAGTCACAACATGTAGAAATAAATGGTTAGCGTAATCAGGTTGTGATTTGAATGCAGTGGTGCAATTTCAAGGAAAACAGCTACTGGCTGCCCAAAACGTCACCATTAGTTTCCAGATACAGTAACACCCAAAGGAGTTTTTCCTTGCTCTCAGTTGAGGGTCTAAGCTAGTTTTCATGTATTATTTTCATAATGTGAGCCTGAGTGGAACAGAGAATAACGGCTATATAAACAAAAAATTGCTGGAGGATTGCCAGTTTGAATACAGTGTGTGTGTGTGTGTGTGTGTGTGTGTGTGTGTGTGTGTGTGTTCTCCCCGCCAGCCCCCATGTTGTTTAGGTGCCTTTGAGTGAAGCACTTAGCTCTGAACTGCTCCAGCTGAGCTGCTTGTTATTAACAGTGAGGTGAAGCTCCCAGGTGTGAATGTGTCTGTCTATGAGTGTGAAAAACAGGCTACATGCTCAGCAAACCTTGCCTGAGTAAATCAAATTTTAGAAAAAAGGAAAAAAAAAAAAAAAAACTCCAGTGGGGAAATGTGCTGTGGAAGGTAGTGGAAGATCTTATTTGTCTTTGCAATCAGCGTCAGCAGCACCATGAGTGCAACCTTACAGGAAGGCGGAGGTAAAGAAGAGACTATATAGAGAGTAGGTTTTGAATCGCGAGAAAATTGCCTGTCACAGTAAATGCATTTACCATGAGACCATCACACACACACATACACACAGAGAGATGTACACAAAGCAGTTAACGCATGCAAAGACAATAGGAGAGAGAGAGAGAGAGAGAGAGAGAGAGAGAGGCAGTAAGAGAGTGCTGGGAGAACACAAAAAGAGCGAGCGAGATAGCAAAGCGGGGCAGGTGGGAGGAAAGAGAGGAGATAACACTGATAGAACAAAAAGTGGTAAAATGCATGTAGAGAGGAGTCATTAATCTTTGAGATGCCCCTTCCTCTCTTGTTCTAAATTGCCTGCTATTTATAGGCTGTCGTCGGGGCTGCACCCGGGTGTCGAGGATGTTCTCATTGGTCCAGAGAGAGGTCAGAGGTCAAGTGATTTAACTCCAATCGCAGACTGTGTGTCTCCTTTGTGTGTGTGTGTGTGTGTGTGTGTGTGTGTGTGTGAGAGAGAGAGAGAGAGAGAGAGAGAGAGAGAGAGAGAAAAAAAAAAGAAGTGTGAAATGATTTAACTCCGCTCTGAATGTGTGTCTCCTGCGGCTTCATTATCCAAGCTGGAGAATCACACACTGAGGCAGCAGAATCACCTTTTAATGGGACTATTTTCAGCAAAATGGAAAGGAATGAAGTAAGGCAACACACACACACACACAAGTGAAATAAGACATTTGCAATCAGCAATAATGCAACCTATTCTTCAGAGAGGCATAGGGACAACTTTTCAGCTAGTTGCACTGTTAGTAAACTAACTAGTTGGTTGTGCACATTAATTCAGTGGACACTTTTGACCCCAAAATACTACAGAATTTGTCTGATAAAGCCCAGTGGAAGGTCACCATGTATCTTACAAAGCAACAGGTTGCGACAGGACTGTTTCTTTGCATTTTCTTGACTGACAAAAATTGACATGTTAAAGAAAATCACACTCAGGGAGCTGCATAAATGTCAAATGTAAATAAATACTGACAATTAATTAATTAATGTAAATGCATTCGGGAGGACAACCTATTGTATTTAGGATCCATCCATCCATCCATTAGCTATACCCGCTTATCCTTTGGAGGGTTGTGGGCGAGGGGCTGTTCCAAATGCTCCAGAAACTGCCACCATGTTGCTCCCAGACGGTTGTTTTTGTAATCGACATGGCTTTGGCTTGTTGAAAGAAATATGTTGTGGCTTCTAATAGCTTTAGTCAAGTCAGCCAAACCAACTTTTTCTGCTGTACTTCCTGTTTCTTCCTCCTCTCAGGTACCCGAAAAGGCTCTCAACTCCATAAGCAGAGCAGAACAAGCTACAGCAATGAACTTTCAACTATTTATAAACATTTAAATAAAAGGTGTCATAAATCTAAATTAGATTAATTTAATTTAAATGCTTGCATTTACAGTTTTCTCCATATATCTTGCCACATTTGCTAAGCTCCTCATTTCTGATGCATTTTGTGTGTGTGCGTTATTTATCAAACAGTATGCCTGACATCTGATGTGCAACTTATGTGTAATCAAGACGTAATAAGGGGAAAAAAACTGAAAAATAAAGAGAGCAGTCACCAATAATAAACGGAAACAATATCTGACCATTTTACAACACAAACACAAGACAGGGTGTGAAATTAAAGGCCCGGCAACTCCTCACAAGCGCTGTCATTTATTCTGGATGATGAGACTCAGGTTGCTCAGGTTAAAATTGAGCGAGCTGTGATGGGAATTACCCGAGTTCACCAAACTCACTGCAGTAATCGTGAATCATAATCGCGTTGTCCCACCCTAACAGATGCAACAAAACTAACAGGAGGGTGAGGGAGATGTCAATCATACACCCACACGGTGCTGAGAAGATGCCTAATCAGCCAAAACAAGTGGAAACACCTGTGTAGGTGGACTGTGTAGGGCATTTAACGTAATGACTCCTCTGCATAGGGTTTACATACCTATACCTAAATTAATAATGGATTGATAATGAGTCATGAATATCTGTTTCAGCATAACTGCAATCATTGGGACTACTTTCTGCTGAAGAAATATCCCAATTTAGCACCCTGTTAAATTAAATTGTTCAAGGTCTTTCATATTTTAAAATAATGAAAATGCTGAATCCTCATTGTGCTAAATGTCCAGTTAGTTTGATGAGCCAACAGCTCGTACAGTCACATCCTACAAGAAGATTTTTTTTTTTTTGAACAGCTGCTACAAATGAATTTCAGGGAGTGAAATCTACACGGAGGCTTAAAAAAGTTTCCAACTCCCTCATCAGTGTCACAGCTCGGTTCCATGCCAAGCTCGGGCTGCCAGTGTCCTTAAGGGACAGACGTTGTCACGACAACCAGAGTGCATGTGAAGGCCAATCAGATGAAAACCCCCGGCCCACGTCAGGTCCCATGATGTCTGCGCTTCACTCGCAGTAAATTGTTTGTGAGTGAGTGAGTTTGTGTGAGTGTGAGTGTGAGTGTGAGTGTGCGTGTGTGTGTGTGCATGCGCATGTATGTTGGGTAACAGCACGCCTCCTGGCTGTGGTGTCCATCTTGGCTGTGTCATCGTATGCTGACCTGTCTCTGGTGATGGTATGTGACACCCCTCTCTCCTCTGCCTGTGTGTTCATGTGACACTTTTCTAGACTTCTTCTTGTGCGTTAAATTGTCTCTCCATGGTAAAAAAAAAGTGTGATTTTGCCCAAATGTAGACAATCTTCCATGTGTAAGTATCAGTGTGTGTGTGTGTGTGTGTGTGTGTGTGTGTGTGTGTGTGTGTGTTCCCAAGCCTGCGGGACCTGTGGAAACTGGCAGCCTGTTTGTTTTGTGGTTGTCATTGATTATGCGGACGATGATGTTGCTTTAATTGCATCTATGAAAATGTATCCTGACAGCATGACTGTGTGTGTGTGTGTGTGTGTGTGTGTGTGTGTGTGTGTGTGTGTGTGTGTGCTTGCGTGCCTTTGGGTATTATTCTTCTTTACACGATGTGGAAAGTTTGGTCCTTATTTGACCTCAAAGACTGCAAGGCAAAAACTAGGACACCACAGTAAGAACACATTAACACACACATACACACACACACTCAGCAAATTCATATCAACATGGCTAAAGCACATTGAGACACAATAACTTAAACTCAATAATCATCATTTCACTAATTTCAAAGTGGTGTCATATTTATTAATGACATTTATGGTAAAAATGACGAATTACAAGTCATATCAGAGTAAAAACTCTGAGTGACAGGAAGAGCTTCTGCTCAGCTCCAAACCCTAGAGGTCCTGATTCAGAGCTTAACGGGGAGATTCTGTCAAGACTGTTTCCATATGTCATAATGACTCTATTTCAATGTACGCTGCATGGCAAAAAAGTATGGGGACACCTGAACATTAAACCCACATGTGATTTTTGAACATCTTATTCCAAGACCATGGGAGTTAATATACAGCCTCCACTCTCCTTGGACGGCTCTCCACCAAATGTTGGAACCTGGCTGCAGGGATTTGCTCCCATCCAGCCACTAGAGCGTTAGTCCCAGTGAAATCAAGTTCTTCCACACCAAACCTGTAAAACCATGGACCTTGGGCATTGTCATGTCGAAACAGGAAAGGTATATCATAATAAGGAATATCATTGTTAAGACTCAGATTTCCCTTAATTGGAGCGTAGGGTGCTAGCCCAAACTATAAACAACAGCGCACAACCAGTGGTACACAATAGTAGCCATACAGTATACACTTAGCCACATCTTGGGAGGATTGGGTAACTATTCCATAGCAGGTATAAATGCATCAAAGAAGCATTACAGAGGCACTGAAATCTGAGACATTTTAGCCAGAAGTTGAAAAGGTGTAAATGCATCCACCTCTAAGAGGTGCATACAAAATCTTTACTCTTCCGAGGTGTAACTACGTCCCCCGTGATGAGGGCAGCTGAAGTGACGCTGAAATACACTGAATGAAAACTAGTCATTCTCCTTGTCACATTAAAGCCACAGCACAAAACGCAGCTCCAGCAATTTCAACATAACCGTCCCACAGAGGACGTAACGTGGTGTCGTAGCATTTATTTGATCCCTGATCAGTTCGGCCTCTGAGTGATCTGTGTGGGCGAAGGAGAAATGCTTTGGCTGAGCGTGAATAGTGCCAAGGGTTTCATTTTGTAGTTTGGCTGTCTACAGCAGATAATATCAGGACCAGCTGTCATTTCAGCAGGTGAACATGTCACTCGCTGGCTGAGAATTAGACGCCTGTTCATTCCTCCTTATCTCCTTATCTTACAATCCCTCCTCCCTTCTGTCCTTCCCACCTTCTCTCCTCTCTTCCTCCCCTCTTTTCTCAATTCCCTCTCTCATCCTAATCTCGTCTTCTACACTCATGAAATCATTCTTGTCCACGCCCCTGCAATCCAAACTCTGCATGGAGCTTTCGGGGCTTATCTCCTTCAAGGACAACAAACCTATAAACCAAGTCATATATACACACACACACACACACCAAACAGACACTATCCTGCATAAATATGAGCAACTGAACATACACATTCAAGCATGACTCCACATAATGAATTCACACACAAACACAAATATGTACACGTAAACATCATCAAGCACATGCAGTCGTGCACGTATGCATGTACTCACACACCTGCACCACTATAGGAGGTGCAGCACAGCCTCCTAATGACCGTCTTGCTCCCTTCTTCACTGTCTTCCTTTTGTCTTTTATGTCATTATCCAGCCTATGCTCCACTGCCTCTCTCACCTCACTTTTCCTCAATTTTCTGAGTGTGTGTGTGTGTGTGTGTGTGTCTACATGATAACAGATACTCCTCTGGCTCAAGATTCAATGTGTTCGTTTTATTTTTTTTTCATGTTTCAAGATATGTATTTGTCTTCCTCTAAGACATGTTCCTTCAGATAACTATTCTGCAAATGTTTTCTGTATTTTCTCTCTCTCTCTCTCATGCTAGAGAGGGTGACTGAAAGGGGGAAGCAATGGAATTACCTAACCCATGTCAGGCTATAGGTGATTGGCTGCATGTTCTCACAGCGGCTGCTGCTGCTGTTCTTGTTGTTGAAGCTGTTATTTTAGCTTTCATTTGGATGGAACTTTCTGGGGATGTTGAGCTGAATCAAATATTCATGATAGTAAAGAAAGGAAACATCAAACTCTACGGGCCTACTTCCAGCACCACAGTGTGTACACACACACACACACACACACACACACTTACTGTGTGGCAGGGAATATAGAAAGAGAAATAAAATATGCTTATTATTGTGTGTAATCATTGATTTTAACCCCTGTATGTGAGCTGATCGGTGTTAGACATTATAGTCATTCTGGTTTCTGAGCCTTAAAGGGGGAAAATGCAGGATATTTTTTTGTTCCTTCTTCTTCCTGCATACGTAAAAAAGTGGAATAATGCTGATGATAGTTTGGGTTTACGATGGGCATGTTCATTTTGTTCACTCTGGTGTCACAGACTTTGTTTTCTTAGCGAAACTACAGAACTCAATCATTGCTCTCTCCTCTGTGTATTATCTGTCAAGAAACCCAGCTTAACCTTTTGACTTCCATGTCCATGTCTCTTTGCTCAGAGAAGCTAAAAAAATATGCTTTTAGATTCAACGTTTTACTTTTGAAAGCTTGCTTCTTGAAATATTAATGCAAAGTCTTGTCAAACAAGGATGTTGCATTAACATTCTTAACAGAGTCATCTTCGTAGCCGGCTGCTGCCCACTACCTCTCTTTTCTCCCATGCTTGTGTTGTATTTTTTCAAAGTAGGTAGGGTACGGCAGGATTAAAATGAACCTCCAACTTATTCCCTGTGGCATCTGAAGATCTCCATTTCAAAAAAATAAGATAGAGAAATATCAACTCAGAGGGGATACATGCTTTCAAAAAAGAATAAGCCTCACAAAATTAAACACAACAAAACACAATAGGTAAAGCAGGAAGTCAGCAAAACAAATCTAAAAATAAGATTGTTTTTAGTTTTTTGAATCAATACTGAAAGTGTGACATTTGAGCCTTTATTTTTTTTTTGCTTTGCAGAATAGATGTATGTAGCAATCTATGTAGCAATTAAGATTCGAAACAGTTACTAATAAAAACATTTTTTCATTCTAAAACTGCAAGTTACATTAGTTATCCATTTGCCCTCTGCATTTTAATGAATATGGAATAATACTGTAGCTTTGTCAGTTACTATCATTAGTGTCAGTAACCAGTAGTCTAATCTGTGAACGTTTTAATGGCCCTCTCATGTGCATGTGGAGGGTAAACAATAATACATAAGCTCAGATATTATATAAGACACTATATTAACATCCAATTCAACAGCCCTGTGATAGATGCTATCAGTGTCAGAGACATGCTGATTCAACTGGTCATTTTTGAGGCTGTAGTTAGCAGAGCTGTAAATTCAAGACCACACTTGACGCCATTTTTGTGGGAATTTTTATGTCTTTATTTTTCTGGCCTGCAGAGCTCTGATTGGCTCAGTCGCAGCAGTCAATGGGCCACCAGATAACACCCGATCTCTTTGAATAGCTGAAAGAATCAGAGCTGTGAGCAAAGACTCAGCGATCTGCAGCCCGGCTTCGATTCTGAAGGTGCAGAAAATAAGGTAGACACATAATACCACATCACACATATAGTCATGCCTGTAAGACAATCAGCATTGTCTGCAGTCCATTCCTATTGCAGCTGATGAGACTCCTGACTTTCTCTCTATCTTTCTTTCTCCCTCTGCATGTGTAAAGTATGAATGTGTGTGACTGACCTATCCTCATTCTCAATTATGAATATGGCCTATATTACAGCCTAATGCAGCCCCAATGGATTAACTGCGGCAGTGAAAATCAAATTTGTAGTACCAGTGGCTCAAATGGCTCACTGGGTGGCTGTAAAAAATGTACTGGAGCCTGAAGCCTGATGCAGGCTTAGAAGAATTGCCATTTCCTGTCTCACACACACACCCCTATACATTAACACATGTGCACAAAACACATTAGTTATGTACACAACCTCTGTTAATATTTTGCAAAACACATACACATAATTTCCTGAAACTACCAATGCTTTTTAACAAATTACATTTTTCAAAATAATTACATCCACCTGTGTTAAATTGCTCCAGAGGCTGAATGGAGGGGGTGCAAGAATAACAGAACAAAAAGAAATTTAAATGAAAATGAGTTGGATGTGACTTACTCAGCAGCTAAATGATGTGTGATGGCTGATATGTGAAAAGACGTCTTGGCAAAACATGTTCAAATAAGTTCAAAAAGGATGAAAAGACGAGGAAAGCAAATTTGTTTGTGAAAAATACCAAAGCGTGTCTATGAGCAGAAGCAGGAGTGTGTATGCATGTCAGCATATGTGTGTGTGTGTGTACTGTATATTTATATATGTTTATACGGCTGTCTATAAGTGGAACTTTTTCAAAGTTGGCTCTCATGTTTTTTTAATGGGGCATATATTGCGCTTGTATGTCTTATTCTTGTGTTTATGGCTTGATCATGTCGTCATCTGTAGAGACAGGTGAGGAAATGTGTGAGGGAAGTGTGTGTGTGTGTGTTTTTACGTGTGCCTCTGTGTTTTAGAGCGAGTGATTTGTAGTGACAGGCTGACCACCAAAAACACAGCATTTACAGTAACTGGATAAACAACTCCGGACATCTGAAATCCTGAATTAGATGTCTCATTTCACCTTTCACCTGCACATGCACGCATACGATCTTTCTCTTATTCACACACACACACACACACACACACACACACACAGCTCCCATTTTGAACCAGACACTGAAAGTAGGGTTAGAGGCTATTTTAAGTTGGACTGAAGCTCTTTTCACATCCAAGCCAGATCAGAAAGAGAGGAAGAGATAATGAAAGAGGGAGGAAGAAGTGTGTGTGTGTGTGTGTGTGTGTGTGTGTGTGTGTGTGTGTGTGTGTGTGTGTGTGTGTGTGTGTGTGTGTGTGTGTGTGTGGTGGCTGGGCATCACATCGGAGAACCCCAATTGCCTAAAAGAGAGTGAGGGAGAGAGACAGTGAGAGATAACAGCTCCTTTAAAACAACAACCATAAAAGATTGATATGCTGCTAATTCAGCTGTGAACCATGTTTGACTGCACACTAAATAGACAATGCGCACACTCACACACACACACACAAATTATATGAGACTCATGACTTTTTTTCACCTCCATATTAAAAAGAGAACAAGACTACATGGGCTAAATCTGAAAATGCTGCATGTGAAAACCTGTTTCCACAGCATGTTTTCAGGACGTTTTCTGAAAGATCTACGCTCACACTGAAACCAATAGTTCGGCATTTGGGGAAATACGCTTATTCAAACTGCCAAGAAATACATGAGAAGATCGATACCATCATGTCTGTATGGTAAATTTGAAGCTACAGCCAGTAGACAGTTAGTGATTGGCTGTGGTGAGGCAACAGGCCTCCCTCCCCCTCCTGCCTGCCCCATTACTGAAGAGGTAACACATTTGGGAGTCATTCTCCCACCCCACTCCTTTCATTTTGTACCTGCCATTGCAATTTGGAAGAACTGAACTCCAATGTATATACCAGGCAGTAAGCAATAGCTGTAAACAAGCCATTACAGAGGGTTTCTCAAGGACCATGGATAAAGAAATCCTAATTGCATAAATATCATAACCTGACTAGAAATGACTGACTGTGCAGATGTTCAACCTCAGACAGGAATGCACGACCGTCTGGCGATGGAGGTAACTACTGTCAACAGCCAAATACACAGAAGCTGATGAGTAAAACAGCTGCAGCTTAACATTTGGCCACACTGGCGCCGTGGCTCTAGGGATGACAGTGTTGGTTCATTGGTCTGTTTGTTGCTCCGACAGTGTTGTCCACAGTGATATATCCCAACAGTCGACCGTTTGCTAAGCCCCGTCTCCCTTAGTTACTGTTGCTATGTCTGTCAAGCTTTCCGTTCTCGGCACATAATGCAGTTTCCAGAAATAGCGGTAGCAGATAATTTTTGAAACAATGGGTTCAAACAGAGGTACACTAAAGCCGGCTTCTCATTTCTAACTAACCGTTGATTTTAGTGGCTAAAATGACAACTTTTGCTGGCAGATTTCATGAGCTATAGGTAGCTAATTACTGTAAGCTAACATTAGCTCCATGAGTTGGTTAAAAACACAGAATCTGTCTGAATTTTTTATGTTTCCAACTTGTTTTCTTTTTAATGTAACCCCATAGATTAATGTAGCGTTAGTTAGTTAATGATGTGCTCCTTGGCTTTGTTTGCCGTTTACATTAGAGCACACAAACACACAACAATCCCTTCCTTACACCTTTTCTCTTGTGTTTTTAGTTACTACAGCCCCATGGACACCGCTTTGGCATGTGGAAAAACTCTAAGCTTGATTGGCCTGCTGTGCCCTGTTACGGTTGCTAAGGCTATGATTGGACAGTCACAACCTCTAGGGACATACACAGTCTCCAGATAATCTTAATGATTTTGGTGATGGCCTAACTTTTTTTGAGCTTCTGAAACTGTTGATACGCCCTGACCTTTACAACATATGGGTAAATCAAGATATGATATGAATAAATAATGTGCATAAATAATCTCAAACAGAAGGTGTTTGAGAGATTACAGGACCAAATCCTTCATGCGTGAAGGATTTGGTCCTGTTATAGCTCCATTTATTGCTTGTGTTTCTACAGCGTGTGTGTGTGTGCGTGTCCATTTGCCTTCACTTGTTCCAAGGTCCCTGTGTCCTTAAGATATTGTTATATATGTGAAATAGGAAAATGTCCTTATAATTTATCAAATTTCTATATTCAAACCATTTTAATGAAAGCTGCAGAAGGCTGCAGAGTCACTGCTTTCACAGAAGCAACCCTGTAATTTCATGGGAGAATGGAAGTAACACATTGTTTGTCCACGTGTTTCCTTATAATCAAGGTACTAATATGCAGAGGATAAGCCTTGAAATGTCATTTATACAACCACACACACACACACACACACACACCTATACACACAATAAACCAACAGGCCTGCACACCATCGGCTGGCCTGGTATGCCATATCCTGTTGAGCATCACCCTCTGGTGTTACACCAGTAGAATGCAACGGCAGTTATCCAAAGCGTGAAGTGCAGCAGGGCCATGTGAGATCAGGCTGTGTCCTTTCATCTGCCTGTCTGACCATTTTTCCATCAAAAAAGACATATGACATGTCACCAGTCTTACATATCTAGGTTGATGCCTCAGTGCTGCCTGGTGAAAGTGAAAAGCTTCTATGTTGTGAAAAGAGAATCATAAGTGGTTTATTTAGGTAAGGATCTGGGTTATGATGCAATCCTATGGCCAGACATTGGATGGTTGTGCTAAACCCCAGATTCATTTGTAGTGAATGGTCAATTCCTTGAAGTAATTGACTAAACAATGGTTCATTGCAGTTCCAAGGAAAACCTAAGACACCACAGGGTCAACAGGACTGATATATTTGTTATTTGTTTGATAATGTAAAAACATATTTTCTATGTGATTCATTTGCAGTTCCACTCATGCTCTTGTAAATATAATTCCAAACTATGCGATAATCAAATTCAACTCACAGCAAATAAGTTACTCGAGAAGAACTTTTGCAACTTAATTTGCCAGAAAACCCTAAACAGGGTGTCTGAATCATTCCCGGGAACAAATGTCTTCCTAATGGTTCCTGGACTTTCACTGGATGGTTAATGGAGGAATCACTAAAAGGTAGCAAGTAAGTGTAATATGCTTACACTTAAAGAATTGTTGGAACATTTTGGGAAATATGCTTATTTGCTTTTTTGCCGAGAATTAGATGAGAAGATTGATAACACTCTCGTGTTTGTACTGTTAATATAAAGCTGGGGCCAGCGGCTGATTAGCTTAGCTTAGCTTAGCTTAGCTTAGCTTAGCGCAAAGACTGGAGGCAACAGCTAGCCTTGCTCAGTCCAAAGGTAACAAAATCTGTACCTCAAAATACAGCTCTTATTAACACGTTATACCTCAATCCATACAAAAACCGAAGTGTTGTGATTTTACGGGTGGTTATGTGCTGGACTATTTCTTGGTGGGAGCAGTACCTTCTTGGAGTCTCCACTGGTTACCTGGAAATCTCACAATGATGACAAAACAAAAGGAAATAACTGGGTGGATTTTGTTACCTTCAGACAGAGCAAAGCTAGCCCTGTTTCCAGTCTGAATGCTAAGCTTAGCTGACTAGCTGCTGGCTGTAGCCGTATAAGTATATACAGATATGAGAGTGGTATCTATTCTCTCATCTAACTCTCTGCAAGAAAGCAGAAAGTCTTATTTCCCAAAATGTCGAACTACTCCTTTGTGTCACTGAGTGCACGTTCAGTACATTTGGATGTATGTGTGATGAAGTGTGTATCTCTCTGTGGCAAATATTTGAAAGTCAGTGTGGGTGTTCAAGCTGGTAACTGTGAGAGTTTCTCCAAATGTACCAAACCTGTTTGTGTGTTCATATCTGTGTGTGCACATGTACGTTTATCTCTGTGTGTGTGTGTGTGTGTGTGTGTGTGTGTGTGTGTGTGTCAGTGCACCTCGGAGTGAGTTACGCTAACAAGGCTCCTACTGTGCTGACAGCTGAAAGGAACCAGGGGAGAAACATAAGGTGACAAAACAAACAGCAGAGGGGACAATCCCCACGTGTCACGGAGCTGACAGGAGGCTCCGCAAACTGCTTTAATGTTGTCAAACCAAGTTTTAAAGCTCCCAACCACCAACACACACACACACACACACACACACATTTGCACTTAAAGTACCAGAAACCAGGAATTTGATCTCTTATTTTGTGTTCTGCCGAAAGATAGGAGAAAGTGGCAAGGCACAGATGAAGTGGAAACACTAGCAATATTAATAATCAAATCACACAAATCACTAGCCAAGACGTGGAGAATTGATCTGATCCATCTTATTATTTCCTGCAGTGACATCTGCTGCGTTTATGTTCAATAGCTAAACTGCAAATAGTGTCCATTAACTCTCTAAAGATTACCCTTTAAATTGTTCTTTTTATTTATCCTCCTTACAATTGTACTCTAGTACTATAATTATCTTTTTAATATGTTTTAGCCTTGTCCTAGCCGACTTGTGGATTTCAAACTGGCAACTCTCTCGTCACAAGCTTGCTTTTAATAGCAAATGTAGTTATTCTCAATGCTCCTAAAATTGTCAAATTCTTTCTCCAGTAACCATTATTATTTTTCAGTGGACATCACCATAAAATCATCTTTTTCTATGCGTTTGTCTTAGATTCTATAAATCTATCTTTTTGTCACTCTTTGCTGCTATAAAAATAATTCAGATTAATCTATGTGCATCCAAAGTGCAGTGGACTATGAATGCTGTGGGAGGCAGAAGTTGAGCTGTGGTTATCTATGCACATACTGTAAAAACAGTAACCATCCCTCCATATCTTCATTCAGACACTCAGTTAGAGTGGGAGTGCTCTTTTTAAGGTTTCTCATCTGTACACACACTCACACACAAAGACAAAAATGCTGCTATGTTGTTTTTATTGGACTTCATTCACATTAGACTAAAAATGTCACCTTCACTTTTCAAAATGGAAAGTCACGCACATGCAGCTACACACACACATACTCACACAGAGGTGCTTCTGTGAAGTTAGCAGCCTTCAGAACTGAGCGTAATGCTCACAATTATTTATTCTAAACGTAATAAATCAATGCAAGAACACACATGCACACACACATACACATCCGCCTTCATTGTACATTCGTCCATCTGTGCTTCTTGTTTACTTTAAAACACACACACACATACTGTACGTACTGTGTATGTTCTCCTGTGCATGTACTCACAGGCAAACATATAAAAAAAGAGGACTGATATTCAAGAGGCACGGAAGAAGAGTGTCTCTCTCTGTGCCACTGGTTTCACTTCACATTTCAACCAGATGTCAGAGGTGCAATCAAAAAAGATTAGATTTTAGGAGATCAAAATAGATTTCATATATGGCCTGAATGTGCCACTGTTAGCTGACCTGACAAGATGATAAAAAGCACATTCAAGCAGTAAACTTGCAGATGAACAAATTCTGGCAGTTAAAAAAAAAATTACAGTAGATAAGATAAGGAAGGAGAGAACTGTGAGAAGGAATGCAGACCAGCCAGTATAAGCTGCAACAACTCACTCAGTTCAAGATCAAGATCACTGGTTTAAAATTCAAGTGAGCCAGATTTTTTTATTAAATGCATGTACAATAGCGAGTGTGTGCATTATTTACAGTATTGCATGGCAATGCAGGCAGTTAAATTGGCATTTTCTTAGAGTAGAAACTGAATACTTTTAACATTCCTGTATTTCACAATCATTTAATTTATTGTGGGCCATATTTCCTCAGTACTTCTCTTCTGTTCTTGTGTTTAATGGGTAGACAAATCCTCATTGTACCAGTGTGAATGTTTAGATTTCCTTTATTCTTATTTATTGTTTATTTTTTATATCTTTTTACCCTTTAGTCCTGCAGCGACTCATTTACTCCACAAGGATTATCTTTGACCAGGGTAAAGATTCATTATAATAAGTATTGTATCACATGTATTGTATCACAGTGTTTGCATGCAGCCAGCAGGGATTAGCTCTTTTTAGTTGTACATGTGACGTTTTTTACAATGTTTTTGGTTACTTTATTTTACTGAGGTAAACTGATCCGTAATCCAGACTGAAACCAGGATGGAGTGGTTCAGTGAAAGCTGTACAGACAGTGTACAGGTGGGTCAGTGTATCAGGGAAGACCTCAAAAAAGGACAAAATACCCGCTGGCCAGTCCAGATACACTCCTATGGTACTTCTGAATGTACCACGGTCCATAAACTCCAGGCAGGAATTGTTATGACAAAAGCTCCCGTCATGATACCAGCACCAAGACTTTTCGTTTCTTCCCAAAGAAAGTTCACTTGAATTGTCTGCCACCCTGGCTATACTTTTGTATGCCACTCCAACATCAGCTGAATCACATTCAACCTCCCAGTAATGACGACCAGTCAGACCCTCTTCACACAGAACTTGATAGCAGTCAAATCTGTCTGGATTATCAGGATATGGCTGCTTCTCACTAACATGTGTTGCCTTTTTTTTCTCCTCTGTCAAAATTATGTTCCTGCCTGCTGTGTTGGGGTCCAGAGTCAGATCACAGGCATCTGCAATCAACACAGTTAATTAGTGGAGATACTATCACTGTGTGAGTGTGGTTCTTGATCTCTGATTGTTTTAGTAAAATGTTGTATCATCAAATTAGAGAAACGTTACATTTCTGGATAATGTGAAAATTTGGTTGCATTAGTTCCTTCCCAGGTGATACTAACTCCAGTGCAGAAAGAATGCAGACCAGCCTGTACAGGATGCTCAGTATCTAATTATCTCTGTACAGTCACTCACTTCTATGGAAGTTGAGTCACGCAGAGCAGAAAGAACTGTGTGTCACTTTTTATAAAGAGCATTATATATACAGTATTTGTGGGCACAGAAGATACTCATTGCTGATTGACTGACAGATTTCAGGTGTCAGATCATGCATTACCAGATAATAACTGACTAACATGAGTTAAACTGACTGCAAACAAACTTTGAAAAACAGTAATAGAAAAGTTTATGACGGTGGTACATGGCCATGGCCTGAGCTTGATAGTCCTGATCTCTGCCTGTCCATTATTTTTGTATATTAGATCACTGACTAAATCCACAGCAATATTACACAGTGACAGTCTCATGTAGTGAGTGCCCTCCACTTAACATGATATTCTTATATGCAGATTTAAAAGATATTTTAAGACTTTTACAAACCTTGCAGACATATTTTGTACTTCAGCATGCGTGCATGTTACAACATCACAGCTTTAGCATTTCATTAAAAATAATTATACTCTTACACTGTCCCAGTAGCTTCAAGTCAAACCAGCATTCTTCATTTTGGTCCACACTGGTGGGAAATAGAGGGACAGCAGGTGAAAACATCAAAATATGGTCACATATGCACTTCAAATTAAATTAATAAAGTGAATCTTGCCAGTTAATCTTTGAATAACGATCGAAGTCAGTCTGTTAGACAGCCTGTTTGAGCATACTTGAGTTTCTCCAGACTGCAGCGCGAATCCTGGTGTATTTCAGTCAGCAGCTTCACTCCTTGATCTGCCAGGTGATTAAAGCTCAGGTCCAGCTCCCTGAGGCTGCAGTGGTCAGACCTCAGAGCCGAGGCCAGGGCGGCACATCCATCTGCTGTCACTTTACAGAATGACAACCTACGGAAGTCAAACAACTGGCATTTTAGGTGTGTGTTACATGCCCTTATCAAGTCTCATTTGATTAGTCTTTTATCAGGCTCTCCCTTTGGACTTGTTGACATGTAGCACCATTCAGCACACAGGTTTGTCACATGAGATTATATATGAGCATTTTCAGCTTTTGTAAATACAGTAAAATTATTTTCAGAGGTAAATTTGTATGTGACACTCAGCCTCACACACGATAAATGTGTTTAATCCATCCTCACTCAGGGTGGACAAAATATTAGAAACACTTCTCAGTAAGACGCAATTCAATTCAACAGCAGCACAGCCTCCAAAAGTTGAAACAACACATCTGCGGTTTAAAAAAGCTGAACATTATAAGATCCATGAACGTCTATAGAACTCCACTGCATTAAAGGGCAATGCTGTAGTGTAGATACTGATATCAATTAGTCAAAGTGAATAAGAGCTATTTATTACACTGACCTTAGTGTTTTCAAACCACAGTGTGGGTCCATCAGTGCATTACAGAGCGCCATCACTCCTGAGTCCTGCAGGTCGTTGTAGCTCAGGTCCAGCTCTTTCAGGTGGGAAGGTTTGGAGCTGAGTGCAGTGGCCAACGTCTTACAACTTTTCTCAGTGAGTCTGTTGTGACTGAGACTGAATGACAAATGTAGGAATATTCTTAAGATTATACAAAATATCCCAACATGTTTCTTCTGCTGCAGTGCAATCTAATGCGGCCTTTTACCTCAGTACCTCCAGAGTACAGTTTGTGCTCATCAGCCCAGTAGAGAGGATGTCCATTCCTGAGTCTTCCAAACAGGTGTAACTCAGTTCCAGCTCTCGCAGGTAACATGGGTTGGATGTGAGTGCTGTCACCAACTCCTTACAGATTTCTGCAATCCTAGGATTTCGGTTCAGTCTTTTGGTACAGAGATGATAACATTGATGACATTAAATTAGATATTACATATACTGTAAATAGGTCATACTGTCCAGCTCTACCAAATTGACTTGTGATTCAAAACAACAAGCTGACAGCAGCTAGAGGCTGCATAAAAGTACATTCTTACATTGCAGAGAAATTTGATTCAGTGTTAATACGGTAAATATTGCTTACAGTAAAAGAGCCTTAACAACAATGATACATCTATCAAGAAGTATTCATTCAAAGACAACCGGACTGGCTGTTTAAGCAGGACAGGTATGTGGATGAAGTAGAACAAATACATAATATCAGCCCTATGACATAGCCAAGAAATCAGATGTAGAACCTTTTATTCGCCATTAATACTTTAATGTTTTGGGGAATAACATGGCTGACACTGACCTGAGCTTCTCCAGTTTAGGGCTGCCTAGTCCAACAGAAAGCACAGAGCATAATGAACCTCCCAGTATGTTGCCACTCAGCTCCAGTTCTCTTAGATTCGGGATGACTGATTTGATAGCTGATGCCAAATTTTCTTGTGAGAGTTTCATATCTGAGAGACTACAAACACAGAGGACAAAAGCAGATGAACATTATCACATGAATATTATATATTTCAGTCTGGACAAAAGTGGTGAACTGACTAAACTACTAATGCACATTATGCAATTCTTAGTGTATTTATCCTGTAGGATGAGAGGCTGAGCCCACTTAAAATCTAGAACTTGAAATAAGGCAGAACTTCCTTTCTATTTATGCATTTCACACAAATGCATAACAAGGAGGACAAAAGGCAAAACAATAACATTAAAAATAATAGCTTTACTAACCTCAGAGCTTCTAGTTTACATTGAGAGTTTATCAGTCCATCAATCAAGATCTTTGCACCTTTGCTATCACAAAAATTATGTACCAGGTGCAGTTCAGTTAGCACAGAGTTTGGCATTTGAAGAGCTGAGGAGATTGTTTCACAAAGCCAAACATTGAGATCCACCCCTGAGATTCTGCAGAAATTAAAAAAGACAATCATGCAGGATCAGATAAAGTTTTAGATGCATACAATTAATTTGCCATTATGTTGGCAAATTATAAATGTGTACTGTGTACTTATGTGTGCTATATTAAAAAAACCTCAGTAATCCTACCTTTCAGCTCCCATGGCACACATCACATAAAGTGATAACAATGCTGATATACCGGATATAGAGTTTAACTAACAAACTTACCTTGCTTTTCTGCTGTTCCTTACAGCTGGGACAAGCCTAAAAACACCTTTTGCTGATGGTCTGTATTTCTTCAGGTTGAATTCATCTAGAGGCGTATTTGACATTAGAATTGAGTCGGCCAGAGCTGAGCACTGAACAGGGGAGAGCTGTGCTTCTGGATGGTGATTTGGTTTCAGATACTTCTGCACTGTATCATGTAGGGAACTGTCTTTCAGCTCGATCAGGCAATGAACAAGGTTCAGACATCTTTCAGGTGAGCATCCCCCTAAATCTATTTCCATTAGACTTGTCCTAATTTCCTCAACAACGGCAGAGTGTTCCTCTCTCTGCTGGATCAGGCCTTGAAGCAGTTCTTGTGTTGATTGTAGAGACATGCCAATAAGGAACCTGAGGAACATGTCCAGTTCTCCTGTCTTTCTCAGAGTCGAATTAGCTATTGAAATTTCAATCAGCTCATTCAAAGGTAAATCAACGGGATCTTCATCCAAGGTAGACTTGAGCTCCTCCACAGACCCTTTTAGCAGGAAATCCTTGAGACTTAGAGAATCTATTTTTTTACTTGCAAAACTGCGGTACACAAAGAGAGCAGCAAAATACTCCTGAACTGTCAGATGCACAAAGCAGTAGAGTTTCTTTCTGCAGAACACACTCTCTTCCTTGAATATCTCTGTGCACAACCCACAGTAGAGTCCAGCTTTGTGTACGTCAATGCCATAGTGTTTTAGATCATTGGCAGTAAACATGATTTTGCCTTCTTTCAGTTGTTCAAATGCCATCCTGCCTAATTTAAAAATGAATTCTTCATTTGACTTGAACATCTCCTCTGTATCTGACTCACTCTGTTTGTCATACTTTTCAGTAGCTACCTGCATTTGAATGCAAAGGAAGTGTGTGTACATCTCAGTAAGAGTTGTGGGTATCGTTAAGTTTTCATCTCGAGTGTTGTCCATTTTTAGCAGCAAATACGCAAGAACTTTTGCCGCAATCCAACAGAAGATAGGTATGTGGCACATAATGAATAAGCTCCGGGACATCGTAATGCTGTTAATTATTCTTTCAGCAAGTGCCTTGTCCTCAAATTTCTTCCTGAAGTACTCTATTTTTTGTGGATCATTAAATCCTCTGACCTCAGTCCACTGGTACACATACTGGCGAGGGATACGCTGAACTGCTCCTGGTCTTGAGGTTATCCAGACAAAAGCGGATGGAAGAAGATGATTTTTCCGGATGAGGTTGGTCACCAGAGTGTCCACTGATGATTCCTCGGTGGCATCTGTCAACATTTTGGTTGTTTGGAAATTGAGTTGAAGTTGGCTTTCATCGAGACCATCAAAAATGAACAAAACCTTGTGATTAGCAAATATTCTTGCAACTGCTATGTTTCTGAGTTCTGGATGGAATTTGTTCACAAGGGTCTCAAGGCTAAACTGATCATCTGTGGTCAGATTTAGCTCCCTGAATGGTAGCACAAAGATGAAGTCAAAGTCCTGATTGGCTCTCCCATCTGCCCAGTCAAGGATGAACTTCTTCACGGAGACAGTTTTTCCAATGCCAGCAATCCCCTTTGTCATCACAGTTCTGATAGCTCTCACTTCTCTTCTGTCTTGCCCAGATGACGCGCTATCTTCTGGTGTACTTTTAAAGATGTCATTGCAGTTGATTTTAGTGCCCTCAGCTGTTTGACCCCTCGCCTTATCTTCAATCTCCCAGATCTCATGTTGTTCATTGACACGTGCACTCTCTCCCTGTATGATGTGAAGCTCTGTGTAAATTTTGTACAATGATTTTGCATCCTTATGATCTTTTTCAGTGCCTTCAAACTCGTATATAAACCTTTCCCTCAGATACGCTTTGTGCTTTTTGATGACTTCTTTGACGACATCTTCTGCTGCAATGAAAGAGTTGAGGTCAAAACATAATCAAAGCAATTCCTTAAGCATTACAGCAATATTTAACTGTGTAGAGTATTTGATCTTGCTAATGTTTTAAAGAAATTGCAACATTTTACACCAAGCTATGCCATTAAATAGAGTGGAAATTCATGGATCAATGTTTTTTGGCTGTATAGTATCTGAAATGTTTGCACAAGCCAGTTTATTACTACGCTAAGCATTACGAACATTATATTATTATCATGTTTTAGACAAAGTCATCTCAACTCATCAAAAAGACCTCACATACTTTCACATATCTCTGGCTGAACGTCCTGGAGGATTCTGCAGAAGGCAGATTTGGCTTTTATAGATGTGAGGGCCCTGTAGAGCAGCCTCATCTGCTCCTGGCTGGTCCCGGCAGCCTTGATGTTGGCGTACATCTCATTATGGATTATTTTCCGCTGGACCATCTCATCCACTATTGGCATCACTACAGTGACGCTCTGAATGAGCTTAGCCCTGTTGCTGTCCACCCAGTCAGCTTCTTTTAAAAAGATAAACACACGACGGCACATGTCATCATATTTTGGACATGGGGTACCTTATTATAAGCATGCAGCAGAATGGCCTCTAAAGCATGTACAGGATTTTCTTGAAATTGGCATTATGGTCACCAGTTGAAATCAAGATAGTGTTTGCTCCTCAAGCTATTAAAGTTAACTCACCTTTCTTCTCCGTGAGGGCTGAAGCAGAATCACGTGTTTCAGAGAGGCAAGGACTGACAAATGACAAGAACAACTATGTTTTACAGATTTAACAGTTACCAATGCTTATAACTATTAGTATTAACTATTATTTATGTACACATATTAATACTGTTTTAGTGTTGATGCAAAAACGATGCAAGTCTCACCTTGGGGTGTTAACTTCAACCTCATGTGGCAGAGTGCTGCTCGTCTCACTACAAACCAGATTTTCAGGGGAAGTTTCTTCTTCTTGCCTCCTTAAAGTCTCCTCCTCTGTTGTCTCCTTTACGGTTCCCCCCTCCTCCTGCAGAGATGGCCTTCTTTGGAGAAGAGGAGACTTTTCACCACTTTTCACAGGAGTGGAAACCTCATCTTTCTTTTGGTCCGGTTGGTAACTCTCCTTTTCCTTTGTTTTGCCCCCTCTGAGTGCAGAGCATTGGCTTCCCATGGTGTTATTTCTTCAGCGTCAGCTCAGTGAATCTGTTATTTGGAAAGTATTTAAATATAAACAAGTTTCCGTTGGTCTAACTACCACGCTCCATTACAAACGTGCTGTCATTGTGTAGTCCCTGTAAAAGTAAAAGTAAAAATCTTCTTTGATCAGTATCCATCTTGTGTTTTACTTTTAATTTGTTACGTAATTAATACATGCAGTGCAGTAGATTTGTAAGATTTGTTTGTTTGGTTTTAATTCTCCACAACTGTAAAACAACTCTTGATGCTTGTGCTTTAACCAAAACAGTATGATATTAAGACATTTGACTGGACTATTGGTTTGCATTTTTCTGTATGTTTAAATATCTATTATCACACATACACAAACAGGCACAGATACATTCAAATGTGTTGTTTTACCTTTGTGTCTGACATCCTGTGGTAAGCTGCAAGAGGAAATTAGTCCGTGTTGCATTTTCTTACTGAACGATTCGGAGAAAGACACTTTTTTTCATATACAGGAAGCAAGAATTTGGTGGGCGGACCCAGTTTGTGTGTGTGTGTGTGTGTGTGTGTGTGTGTGTGTGTGAGAGAGAGAGAGAGAGAGAGAGTGAGAGAGAGTGTCTCGGGGAGGGAGAAAGAGAGGAGATTTCCCCATTATTTTTAGCGCATAGTCCAGCAGCTTCCAAGTCCACTCGGGCTGTATCATGTGCCTGTCTTTTTGTATGAAAACCTATTCCAGGTTAGCCCATTGTTTTACACGGACAGAAACAAACATCATACATTAATCGCAGACTGTTGGCAGCTCTCCTTTGTTAATAATTAGCCAGAAGTTCACTGAACTGGTTTGCATTTTGGCACAGGGTTTTTGTGGTTCAGATGGGTCTTACTTAAACAAAGTGTGGTGTATGGTCTATGTAAGTACTGTGGTAGCTACGGTGGTTTCACATCCATGTAAGTAGTCATCTGACATAAGAGAACAGAGAACCGAAGGCACTACTGTACTAACAGAAATACGAGAACAGAAAGCAACAGCAACACTCCATTACCCTATAAAACATGCATCATTATTTACACAAGTCCACACTGACTCCTTGACGGGTTTTACATGACGTTTCACTCAAAGTGAACCTGTGAGGTTTATATGACGCATGACGCAGAATTATTAGTCTTGTTCAGAAAGGAAGTTGTTCCCGTCTTCCCAAAATACACGTTATTTTAAATGACTTGAATGGCAGGTGACACAAACATCTTTGAAGTTGTAAGTCTGATTACACAACACTTGTGCGGCAACCCAAACCAGCGCCCACTTCTTCACAGGCTACAGTCTGTAGGTCAAATGAGTCTGTAAGACAGCGAGTGTTGACATACAGTCACCAACAACCACAGGACTCTGTATTAATGTTAGCTCTCCTTCTGGCTTCACGTTGAGGATCATAGCAACTTTGCAGCCATGTATAGTTTTAATAGTACTACTGTTTATGTCAATTTAAAATCATTAGGTTGTGTAGTTTTATTTTTGTTCCACTGAGCAGGTTTTAACAGAGGCAGGAGGGTCATCTGATCATGTGCCTAAGAAGTATTTCACACCCTTTGGACTTTTTCATGCTTTATGGTTTTACAACATTAAACAACAGTGGATGTCCAGTAAACACTGGTGCAGCCAACACTGTTTTTAGAAGTTTAAAAATGTTCATTGCAAATAGGTGAATCATCTGTAGAGGTAAAGTGAAACTATTCAGTGTAGAACAATGCCTATTCAAGTATCATTTATTGTGAGGACTACCTTTATCAGTGCACCTCACCTTTTATTAATGATGTGAAAATATAACACTGAATCACTTGAAAGCCATTTACAAAACGTTTTGTCGCCCCTAATCTAAGGTGTAAACAATTCACCACACAGAGGAGTGTGACATACCATTTTCAGTTTACCCTTACCTCTTACAAATGATCTGTGCATATACTTTCAAAATAATCTGCTCACTTGCAAAACTTTTACAAAGCAAAAGCGCAGACCATGGATGACCAAGCAAGTGACATAAAACCTATTGCACATATTAGCTGCTCCCACATAGACTGCACTATTTTATTATTAGTATTTATTTACAGTAAGTGATGAAAGACATCATGCACACAAAATAACTTCATTACCAATTTAACCACATATTAGCCATAAACATACAACACTTCTTAGGTGGTGGGTAAAACTGCAACACGAGGTCCATTACGATGTTCTTTCGTCACAGTCACAGGTTGTGATTTGTCATTTTGATTGGTTGCCAAACATTAAGAGGGCGGGTCTTAACTAATATCAGAGGGCAGAGGCCAGAGGGAGAGAGAGTAGATACCCACGCATGAAGAGTATTGTTGAGACCATGGACAATGAATGACAACCCTCATCCCTGAGATGTTCGTTTGAGGGACACTTGCAGGGGAACTCCTGATCCTCTACATAGTCTCCTTACAGGTTCCTCAGCTCCTGTCTGACAATCAACAAATGCTCCACCACTGATTGTGAATCAAACCTTGAGTGGAGTATGTTCTTTTCTGATCCTCCTTTGAACCAATCTGAGAATGTGAATAATTATGTAGCAGAAATTGGAGGTGATTCATTGTTGAAAAAGTATAAATTAAAAGTATTCCATAAATTTCAAGAGTTTATTTATTATTTATTGGGTTATTTAACAGGGACAGTAGTAGAGTTAGCCAAGAGACTATTTTTCATCTGTAGTCCCTGGACAGATGTGACAAAAAGGTACAAACTTAAATGTAACGCTCACATAATTAAGATGACAAGTCGACCTGTGTTTTCAATCATACATTTATGAACGCGGATAATATTCCATACACATCATCTATTTTACAGGAGGGAAGGGACCGAAGAAGCAGGTCACCATTCTGCCAACACTTCACTTTAAAACTTTAAAGAATGCATTTGCTCCCTAATCACTCTCTCTGCTCCACCTCTGCTTTTTCTATCTGGCTTCTCTGCACCATCTTTTTCTTTTTCTTTTCATAAGCTCTCTTTCTCTTCTGCTGTCAGCTCTAATTAGGCCACCGTGTGTGTCTGTATGTGTGTGTCAGTGTGAATGGGGGGTGTGTGTGTGTTTTTAAGTGGTCTAAGGAGGCCCATCACTCTGCTGTGCTTCCCCACTGGTTCCTGCTGGTTGAGGGGAGACACACACACACACAGACTACTGCTGATGCTGGGAGCAAGCATTCAATGTGGGTCTAATGACTCCCTTTACAGTTGCACTCCCACTCCTTCATACACAGCATAATATCAAACACCCTGCCTGACCAACAGCAAAAGCACAAAGGGAGACCTTCTTTGAAACCTTTAAACCTAAATGATTATAAATTGTGCAGTCCATACATGCATTATATACATAAACTCTGCAGTCATATGTAAATGGTAAATGGACTTCACTTATATAGCGCTTTTCAACCTTAAGGTTTTACAGATTGGTCTTATTCACCCATTCACACAGCAATGGGGACCGAGATGCCATGCAAGGTGCTGGCCTCCATCGGGAGGAACTTAGTGTTCAGTGTCTTGCCCAAGGACACTTCGACATGTGGACAGGAGGAGCCAGGAATCAAACTGCCAACCCACACTCCGAAGAATAATAAAGGTAAGACAAATGAAACCCACTCCCGAGGAAGTACACCTCACTCTAAGTTCGGGAGGAGATATATTGAGTGTAATAACTACAAACACAATAAGAGCAACACAAGTTAATTCAAGTTGTGCATCACATTTACAAGAGGAAAAATAAAATAAAAAACTGTGTCCCAAGAGAAATTTGTCCTTACTTGAGTCAATAGTGTTTTAAAGTTTCATCTTTCTGTTGAGTTTTCTCTGCAGTCATGAGGGTCAATTCCAGACATAGAAGTTACCTTTGCCGTCTACTTCACCTGACTCGTTCTCACTAATGCCTCCCGACTCTGCCACAGACACTCTCCTCTCTACTTTGACTCTTCTCTGTCCTCTCACCTCTCGGCAGGCTCGCCCGACACCTCCAGCTCAGTGCGTGCTGACAGAACCACCCTACAGGTAGCTGAAAGAAAACGCGTTCTGAGGACCCCCTTGCCTATCGAACTCTTCTCTCGTCTTTCTTCACCTCCTTATCTGCACCTAAAAAAAAGATAGATGACATACGCTCATTTCCCCACCCACCTGCTGACACCACCGGCCCTATATCCACCTCTTCATCTCCTGTTCTAACTTTTCACCCCTCTCTCCCAATGAGGTTCTAACCCTGGTTACCTCCCACCGCCCAACCACCTGCCCTCTCGACACTATCCCCTCTCACCTTCTTCAGTCTAACGCTTCCTTTCCTCACCCACCTCATCAATACCTCCTTGACCACACTTAACCCTTCTGATGTAAAGAATTACACACCTGTCTCTCTTCTTCCATTTCTGTCTAAAACACTTGAGCGTGCCGTCTTCTTTCTGCGCATCTCCACCAGAACAATCCTCTTGACCCCCACCAGTCTGGTTTCAAGGTGAGTGCGATTTGGGTGAACTGACCCTTTAAGGTCCAGCCAGGTCTGCAAGTCAGGTTCACAAACCTCCCGAATTTTAAAGATTAGATTTCGGGGTATTTCTTTACCTTTATTAGCTAGCAGAGGCAGACATGAAACGGGGGAGAGAGAGGGGTATGACATGCAACAAAAGTCAAATCGAACCTGCGTAGATGTGCCGGCCATGCGGCGTAACCATTCAGCTACCAAGGCGCTCCACAAGTCTCCCCAATTTTGACTGAGCGTGCCAAGCCTCTGTTGTGACTGACAGGGATTGTGTCCTGTCTTCTTCACTTACACATACTGAATATAAGACTTTGAGGCAGAGCGAGAGAGTGAGGAGACTGTTTACTGCTGCCAGCTGGCAAGAAAGCAGCGCTCTATCAAGCAGAAAAAGGAAACATCTGGAGAAGCAAGTAAGAGCACGCTTAGTGTGTACATGTGATATAAAAGAAGCCCTCTATTCTTTAGAGTTCAAAGTTGATGCCAATTGGTGGCCTGTGACACTAATTAGCCATGAGCTGGTAATGCTTATTACACATCAAAAAACTAAATTGTCAGATGCATTAACAATGAATTGCTATTCTTAAATCCTTATTAGAAGTGTTATGTAAAGACAACATTAGCATCCTCAATGAGATCTTTTAGGTTGATTGTGTACATGGCTTTAGTCTGACCAGCAGCCATATAATTCTAAGTATTTAATTCATAATATAAAATAGAGAAAAACAAGAAACTTTTCAAATCTTGTAAAGCTGAAACATCCGATGTTTGCAATTTTTACTATAAATGACAAATTGAAAAATCATACAGAGCATACATTTAAACAGGTACTTTAATGGCTCATTTAAAAAAAAAAATCAAAAAAAAAAATCAACACCTCTTTTTTTCAAAGTGAAATGACAACTCATGTTGAACTATTTATTTATGGCTTAACCAGCTTCTGCATGAGCGGCAGTAGACAAACAGAGAAAGAAGTGTCTTAAACACATCTGTTTACAGCTTCCACTGGAGACAATCATTGCTGGAAGGCACTGCAGAAGCAGTACAGGTCATATTTACATTTGGGTGCATTTCCAGTGTGTTTTATTTTGTTTAAAAAAAATTTAAATTATGTCTACGTAACATTGCTCCCAAAAACACCCAAAAAAAAAAAATCATTATCATCCTGGTCTTCTCCATGTTATCAACCTTAAGGCATTTGAACTAAGTAGTTTGTAATTACACCTTAATTGAGAAAGTACAAAAGTGAAGAGTGGGGAAATCCCACCGGACAGTAGCTGCTTGTGTCGTCTCTCCCTTGACCCCATATGTCCTCCTCCCAGCTAGTCAGGTATGGCTGCGGTAACAACTTTACTGTAGGGTCCGTACCGGTCAAACTTGTCCTTCCCCACCACAGCGACACACACCTTGTGCCCGGGCTTGTACTTGCTGATCATCACACACATGGGCAGGGGGATGGCCTTCACCTCTCCGACGATCGTCCATTTTGGGAAGACGCCGCTACCCTTAGTCTTTTCCATAGTCATGAAGACGCTGCAACAGGGAGAGAAAAGGAATGCGTAGAAAGTGAGCCACTGAAAAGGCAAAGAGAGCTGTAGTGAAAACCACTAACTGGCTGAACTCTGGCTTCATCTGGTGGTCATATGTTGACATAAGCAGTATGGTGTAATATTCTTCAGACAGATGTGTGAAAAGATATCCCTCCTGTAATCAACCTGGTTTAGAGTGGCTGCTTGTCTCACAAGCAGAGCGATGATGACAATACATAGATCTAATTCAGTCTGGCACATTGCTTGCCTCAGATGGTGCCAGCATTTGTATGTAATTTTGATAATATTGCCATCTAAAATCACGTAACTCTACTAAACAATTAGTCAATCAATCAATTAGTCGACAGATCTGCAGCACTTTTGATAATCGATTCGTTCAGGTCATTTTTCATGAAAAATGCTACATTTTCTCAGGTTCAAACTTCTCAAATAGCAGGATTTTCTGCTTTTCTTTCTCATATATATAAAATAATCCCCAGATTAATATGTAGTGAGCCCAAATCCTAAACTCTGCACAGCACACTAATGTTTGCCAGCATGTTGGAACACAACTTGTGTTTCACTCTCAAATTTTGGATCCATGACATAACATAACATAACCAGTTTTTGTTGCTGGAACAAAGCGCGAGAGGGCAAGAAGGCGAATGTAATGCTAATGCGATTTATTTCTTTTTCTTTCCATATAGTCTGTGTGTTTCAGACGGAGAACAGAGAGAGGGTTTACCGCATCGTTATGGCAAGGTCCCACCCCATGGCTCACAGAGAACCAACTAAACACAGCATAAATGGGAATGTATGAAAGAGGTAGTCTCTTTAAATGGTAAATAACTACATTATTGTTCCAGATTCAAAAGGGTAAAACCTGTCTACTCAACACACTATCTCTCGCCCTCTGCTGCTTCTCACCTGTAACTACCCATGGGCGGCGCAGAAGGGTCTATCTGCTCCACGTTCCAGAGCACAGAGAGGCTAGCGGGGTTCCTGATGAGAGCCAGATGTACTTCAGGTCTTTGGGGGATGTTGAACGAGGCCGCTTCCATGTTCAGGATGGAGGGGAAGGCGGTGGCGGGGAGAGGAGGATACAGGAGCTCGTCCTTTAGGTTAGAAAAAGGGGGAGGCAGCGGAAGTTATTGTGAGTAGCAAACAGTCAAGTGAATTACTGCTGTGGGTTAGTGTGAGTGTGTGCATTACCTGCTTTGAGCCCATGCGTTTGGGACGGTTACTGTCGCCAGGAGTGAGACGTTCTACTTTCACCCTCTCAGCCTTTGGCTCCTCAACATTGTTTTCTTTTTCCTGCTGATGTTCTGGCTCTTTCTTTATGATCCTGACAAATTCCTGAATTACACAACGTAACACAATGTGGAAAAGGAAGATGAGTGAATAAAGGCAAGGCACACAAAATCAATTTTTCGCTTGCTTGAGTAGTAGTCATGAGTTACACAGAACATATTTATGCGTGGCATGTTTTGAGAATAATATACAAAATAATGAAGCATCCTACCTTAGACGCAGGAGAGCTATGAGGAGTAATAACCGGCTCCTCGCTTAAATCTGCTATGGCAGCCGTCAAAGCTTAACACGGATTATGTACAATGACAAGTAACAGAGGAAGGGACAGGAAGGAGTAAAAAAACAAAACAAAAAAAAAAAAGAGTGGTTATTTATTCATGTACTGACTGACTCATATTATTTAATTTGGGTCATTATAACAGCTTATCATGTCACTTTTTCCTCACTGCATAGCGAAATAATGTCACCAGAAGCTACATTAGATAGACATTTAATAGTTTAAACTTGTGCTATTCAAACACCTGTTTGTATAAAACCATCTTACCTTCATTATCAGCACGCATCTTCTTTAGTGCCTTTTTTGTGGTTTCCTGGACAGAAGTGTTTAGACCGTTTTTGGTTTACTCAAAACGCTGTAAGCCTCCAAATTAATAACCAATTTTGACATCCATCCTTTCCTCAGACTACATGGTAGACATCTTGACCCAAAAAGCCTCAACTCTGCTGAATAATTATTGCCCAAAGTAAAATTAACACTGACCTATGTGAAAATAGTTTTTGCTGAGTGAACCAGGCGACATTTTAACATTTGTATTTAACCCCTCAACTCAAAATACTTTATCTGTTCCTCAAGGTATTTTGAATTGAACTGATTTATTCCAAGTCCCTTCGTACAAGCTGATATGTCAATATTATTTAAAATCAAAAAGTGATTTAAAAACTACATATCAAAAACCGAGTGAAAAATACAGAGTGAATAACTACATATTTACCATCATTTCAGAGAACGCTCCACTCTTGTCCACGCACTCCATGCTCTTTTTGTCTACGGGAAAAATAAAATTGCATAAAATTAATACTCATGCGACCAACAAATGCAAATATTCCCTTAGTGCACACATGCTCGCTGGGCTCTTACTCTGCAACGCAGTTTTCACAGCTTCATCCTTAAAGTGTGACCTGCGGAGTTGGACATCAAATCAAATCGTGTCAAAACTGATTAAATGCAAATAAATCCAAGGCACAGATTCACATCAGGGCCTTCGTAACTTTCACCAAGGACTAATACTACTGAAGCTGGTTCTACATACCTGATGGTGCCCACATCAACACGAGGTGGCAGCGGGCTCTGAAAGGCAAACCATTTTGAGAGTTTGGTTATAAATTTGTTCAGATTCATCACGTGTGGCATAATCATATTCAAGCGAGTGAATGGCTGCGTGTGCGTGTTTGTCTGCATCAAACCTTTTTCTGTGCCTCTGTCATGTAGGCAAGAGCCGCTTCTGCTCTATTAGTTACCGTGTTAATTCGAGCCTGAGGAAGAGAGGAAGATTCTGTAAAGATTTATTGGGTTTAAGGTATTCTTTATCACCAATTCGGCTTTGAGACATACGCACAGTACATCCATGTTTGGTTCTTTTGGATTAAAGAGATAAGAAATGGCATAATAACGAAATGATGGACAAAAAGGTGAATGTTAACATGGTAAGCATCTGTGTACAATTGAAGTGGATTTAATCTAATGGGGGAAAAACTGAGGAAGGAAGACGAACAATGGATGAAGCCAGACAGCAGAAGAACGGATGCTTAAAAGATTTACCAGCAGCTGTCAAATTTAGAAAGGGCCGACGCAGAGGAAAAAAAAAAGGAAAAGAAAAAGGCAAGACAGCTTAAAACAGCTTGATGAAATTAAGGAATGAAGAAATGACGTAAGAGAAGACAAAAAAAAGGAGGGGAACAAAAGGAAAGAACAAAGAATATGTCAGATGTGCATATACAAGAAGAAATTATTTTTTATCAGGGGGGAAAAAAAGTAAATTAAAGTATTAGACAGGGCATTAACCAACAACATTAGTTGTGTGTCTGATCACCCCCCACTAGCTAACTGTGGTCGAAACACTGTCAAGTAAGTCCATGAGGAAATAAAGAAGAACTGGGAACAAGATAGCAGTGCGAGTTAGAAACACAGTGCACAGCGAGTTAAAAATGTGTACCGCTGCTTCCACACACCTCCAGTTTTTTCATGGAGCTTTCATAGTCGACTCCACGATCCAGCTGTTGAATAGTTTCTATTAAACTCTGCAGCTTGGTTTCATTCTTTTTCACTGCAGTGCAAACCTCCTGCTCGACCAGTGTCTGCACCTGTGGACACACACACACACAAAATAAACACACCTACATGCAGGCATTTGGCAGAGCTGCGTTCAGTAGCGGCAGATGACAGTGTATGCATTTGCAGATGTAACCATGCACAGAAAAAAGTATACATTTAATAACCGCACAATATTGTCTCTTACTTCAGATTGGGAGAATGTTATCTTTTCCTCACTGGCTCCAGAGGAAGCTGACCTGGAGGGCAACCTCTTCATTCTTCATACATACATACAGACAAACACACACACACACACACAGAATGTCAAAATTCCCTTTAGTATTCAACTGATAATGTTTGTTACTCTACATTGAGGCGCTTACAAAATTCACCTCTTTTTCGACCTTGCTATCCGGACTGTAATTTGTGGAAATATGTCACATTGAGCAAAGCAAGAATGATACATCTCTTTGTATAAAAGCACTTACATCTGTCACATCTGGCAACATAAAAGATAAACATGTTACACCCGAAGCAGCAATTCGTCTCTTTGCTCTAGGACCATCTCTAAAACAAGTGCTAATGAGCGCTGTCTGCCCCTCAAGTCAAAGTAGTGTTATAGTTATGAATCTGGAATAGAATAGGGGATGACTGGGTGTAACAATTTAACAACATTCATAAATGCACTTAATGTGTAGATGTAAAATACCTTTATACTCCACATTAGTAGGGTATTAATATTAGTGTTGTAGATTGTAGTATTGGTCCAATACCACAAAAACACTGAACACTAAAAGTTAGAAGACCGCAGATTTCATTAAAGGTGGGGTCAGCGATTCTGGAGAAAGATCGTTGATATTTATACTCCAATGTTATTTATGTTTCATTACTATCATGGTGTAGCTCCGTCCCTCATGGGCGAGGACGTGGAAGAAGGAGAGTAGTCGGCCACCTGTTGCTGATTGGCTGGAAAAGTGTCGTGTGGCTTGTTTGTTTCCCATTTACAGAGCCAAGGCTGTGAACAAACACCGGGGTTTTTTTGGACAGCTTAGTGGACCATGAGTGTATTGGATTAGAATCGCTGACCCCACCTTTGAGCTGTATGAGCGCTGAGTGCCAAGAGGGAAAACGTACTGGAGCAGCAGTGAAAAAAAGTATAAGAAAATTCCTCAAGGTCAGCAATAAAGCAAAGCTGGTAATGGAGTAATTTCTGAATTTTAATGTGCTGTATGGCCAACCCCTTTCCACAGTGAGCATCCTGAGCCTTCATGCTCCCAAACCGACATTTCATCTCTGAAACGGCTGTTCGATGTCTCTACAAGCAAGTTATTAAGTTCCTTTCAAAATACTTTGAAAAAAATACGCAGTGATGCACACTTCACACTATATCCATCCCCTCAGATCCATCTTTCATGCAACCCCGAAACCATTTGCATGACTGGTCCAGCTAGTAACAAAATAAGCAGCAGACCATGCTGAAGCTGGACAAACAAAAACAGCTATAGGCGCGTAGAGTATATTATTGGTCAAACTGTAAGCCACTGCCAAGCTGCAAAAACATTTACGAAGCTGTTCTGCAATCATGAAGCTGCTGCAGGTTAACTCACTCATCCAGAAGACAAAGGGCCACTTCTGCATCCGATTTCAATCCATTTGCTGCTTTCAGGGCACGCCACCTTTTCAATGCCAATCCAATGTTCACTCGAGCTCTCTCCCTTGATGGGCCTGTTAGCTTCTGAGGCAAACATTTGCGTTTCTTGGGTTCGGTGGAACGGTTTACTTTCTCTTGAGCAGGTCTTTTGAAGGCCGTGCAGCCACGAGTTTGATCATCTGCCATATTTTAATAAACCTGTAGTGTACTTTCAAGAAGAAAGAAGCTGCATGCAGATAGTTTTGGTGAGCGTGGGATCGTCAGAAAGTGTACAAGGTGAGGGAGGGGGCTGATGCCATCATCAATCCGCCAGAGACAGCTGAAACCTGGCAATAACAGCAACCACTGTAAATTTTGTAATGATGTGATACAATGCTGTTACAATATGCTGCCCACAATAACAATATCATGGTACACACAGTGTTGCTAAATATACGTTGTATTGTAAGAGTCTTCTACTGTTCAGATATCTGTGTAACAAAAGAGGTAAAACCAACCACATTGTAGCCAACTGCAAAATAAACTGCTTTGAGTTTTAGCCTTTTTGACACACACAATGTGTAGGACAAATAACATGTGTGCCATTATTCAAATGATAAAATGCCATAAACTGACAGATGGTACCTACTGGTGGTGAGGATGAAGGTACAGATCAACTACACAATGCTGACATTACAACTACACAGACCCCTAGTACTTCAAAACGTCTTGTGGTGCTTGAGGTAGAAAATGACATGCTGAGGGAAGCGAATGAGAAACTGCATAGAAAATTAGAGAACCAAAAGCAAACTTCATTACACGTTGGCTTATGAATATGAATCTATAGTTGCCTCGATAGATCAACAAGCGGGTCTGTTAACAAGCTCACTGCTAAGAGGGTTAGCTTACCTTTACCTGAAGATTTTAGCAGAATTTTCCTCTTTAGCAAAAACCTGACTAGTAAGCTAGCTAACGTTAGCGCACAATACATATAGCTATCATACAGCTCCTACGTTCAAAAGACTTAAAATGCGTGTGCTTCACACAAGCCTAGTTGTTTTGTCTATGGTTTTGCTAGGTAACGCTATCGGCTAACTTCCGCCCGACAGCACTCACCAACTTAATAATACCATGAATTTTCTTCTTCTGTGGAGTTTATTGGCGGTTGGCAAACCAGCTTAGAGGTGCATTACCGCCACCAACTGGACTGGAGTGTGGAACAAGAAATTATGCAGGGAAAAGAAAATTATTTTAGCTAAATCTGTGTATTTTATAAACTTAATAATGTCGTAGTGTATCTTGCCTGCTGTTTTCCAACTTAATAATACGTCCGGTTCGATTCCTTTAGAATAAAAGCGTCATGTCCAAAAAATGTGAGATTAAAAAAACATAAATTCTGCTCTAAAACTAAATCTTTATCAAAATAGTCCTCCGGACCCGTACTTTATCCACAATATTATGTTGTCTGTAGCTGTGTAAAAGAAAACAAAAAAGTACAGGCCCTCAAAATCCATACTATACAACTTTTTTTATTGTTACTGCAAAATGTTTGTTTTTATTTTTAATTGTATAGGCTATCCCACATATCTCGGAAGTTTGCTGATTTTTCTCATAATGTCAAAACAGTACCTTGGTAAAAATACAAACAAAATAAGGTCAGAGATCAAGGATGACATCATGGGTGACCTAGAGAGGGGGGCATAAATAATAAAATTCCTGATTACAATAATAGCAAATAAGTCTCATTAGATCCAGTATAATTCCTATGGATGTCAGCCAGACTATTCTGGCAGACAGATTAGTTTAGCTTTTGGAAATTAAAAATAAGGAAAGTAGTAATATTGCACTGCAGCATGGAAGAGGGTGAATTATTGATCTTTTCCCTGAAAGTGGAGATGAGGGGAAGAGGGCAAGGAAGGAGGCACTAAAAGTGTATAATGAGTATAGATGGATACTTGGAGCACACAAAGAATATTTATTTATTGTAAAATACATTTATTGAGATCTACATTGGATGGGTGGGGGCAACAGGAAAAAAATAAGCACCTATAAATTCTTGCTGGGGAGATGAGTGTTTGTTCCTGCATCAGTTGGAAGTTTGGATTCAGTAAGCAGAAACAAGTTATTCTTTTCAGGAGTGCTTGATGGGAGCTTGTAGCAGTCTATTATGTAACCTGAAACTATACTATCACCTAGACGTTGTGTAGTTTTCTATCAGTCCACTGGGTGTCAATAGCAGACAAACATTTAAGTTTGATGACAAGTGAATACACGAAAAGCAATATCTTACAGATTACAGAAGCTGCTGATGTTGCGACAGAGGTGGAAATAAATAGCATGTTGTGATTTAATTTGCCTAAAATAGTAAAAGCAAATGAGGCTTTAACAAGCAGAAGCACTTCCATTCAACATGACATATAAGCCTGTGTCAAAACGAACAAAAAAACTTTTGGATGAATCCTATGCAGGAAAAGAAACTGTTGTTCAATTGAAGTTCTTAAAACATTTACCGTTTCAACATATCTCAATTATAAAGCAACATGAGACTCTCAATCAATGTGGAATTAATACTTGAAGCATTCGAAATATTTCAACTGCAAAAAGTGTTTAAAAAACAAATCCCCATAAATACAGTTTTGGCTTCAACAACTCATTATTTGTCAGTATGGTCCTGTGGTTATTTGTATAGATCTACATTGACTACGATACAGTACATCTACATTGACATAAAACACACTACAGGAAAATGATCACAAACAGAAACCAAAAACTCTCCAATTCCAAATCAAGAGTAGCTCTGATATCTCAACTCTTAGAAGTGCTGTGAGTTTTCACAGAACTTAAGTTCTTGATTTATTATAAATTTAGATCTGTTTTGAAATCACCAAAGCTAAAGCAAATAGATCCAAATGTTACATAATTGATAATAAAAAAGTATTTAGCCAAAAAAAAAATTGTACTGCGACATACTTACTTTTCATCTCAATATAAGTTAAAAGGATTTGCTGAAAGGCAAAGACTTTTAACGGGAGGCTTATTATTTAGTGAAACACTCTTAAGATGACAACTTAACAAAAACAAATGTATGAACAACAAACATCACAACCTTGGCCTCCAATATGTTGTTTTGATCATTTTCAAGTATCATCTTGAGATAGCAGAGCAAAATCTACACTTCCATTTCTTTTCCCTGAATCTTCATTATTGGTGAGATAGTAAGTTACCAGGCTCTGTGGTCCAGACGTTGCCCGACATGAACATATTCCTATTACAAAACAACCCAGTGCACCTCTGAAGGAGCCAACAGGTCCAAGCTGAACTGGACACTTTACTTCTTTACATAATTTGTGTCCTAGACATGTTTCAAGTCCTAGCAGCTACGAAGTTAATACCCAGCTGGTCTCTCTTAACTGTTTCACCCCCAAACCAACACCAGGAAAGAGGAAAAGAAAAACAGTTTACACAGTGCTGTTGTGGGATCAAACATTATTGCTACAAAAGCTGTGGCGAGAAGTAATTCTGGGAATTGGTGGCACGTACAATACAGTAACAAATTCATTGTTGTTAGATGCCAGTGCACAAGTGCATAACATGTGCATAGGGGTGTCAGAGATGTTTCAGCAGTGGATCAAATAAACAGTAGCCCGGCCAGAGGGAAAATACGTCAAGAATTAATTACTTCATACATCCTCAGTCACATGATGCTAAAATACACAACAGTGGTTTTAAACAATAAATAGCTTTCGTCTTTTTGTTTTTCTCAGTGAAGCTGTGAACAAAAAAAGCATAATAATAACGAAGAAAAGTTCATTCTTATTTCAAGTTTGCATATCTCTATGTTGTCATTTAAAATCCCAAATATCACAGCACATCATTGGTTCCTTTTTCCACCGTTAAAATACAAGTCAGTAACATAAGAATACAAACAACGGGTTAAAATCCTACATATTATACCTCAACTACTGCCTCACTACACTTCCTGTGTGCTATGGTTAACATAAGATTCTCTATTTGTTTTTCTTTTTTTATATAGCATTTTTAGTATTTCAGTCTTAGAAATAAGTTGTTGGCAATTACCATAGCTATACATACACAGCAAATATTTACAAAATAAATTCCGTTGACTAATAGATACACAACAAAAAAACAGTATGGACCCATTGGAAAGTCCAGGGGGCGTGTCCCAGTAAGACAAATCTCCGCACTTGTCTTCAACTTTTATCCTTCGTGATCAGATGTTTCAGACAGGTTCCTATGAATGGAGTTGGTAGGAAGCAGGAGACAATGAAACAAGTGGAGGAGACAAATCTGTATGTTGGAACACTCCTCATGTCCTGTGTAATGGCTAGGAGGGAAAGGTGGGGAGAGGATAATGAAGGTATGTTCTCACTAAACGCAGCAAGGAGCCTCAGGGGGCTTTTTTATTCAGAACAGTGAGTGAGCGATGGATGCAGCAAGGTGCATGTGTGGTGCATTTGCTGATCTGCATTTGCATCGAGTAGATTTGACCTCAACTTCATGTAAATGAATCTCTACAGCTGGCAAAAGTCAGATTACACTTTTCAAGCGTGAATCATGGGGTATTTCTCACCTTAAATGTTTCCAGAATCATGTTGTAGTGGTTGTCATGCATTAAAACAAAAAAACAGAGACCACCCAACTCACAGTGGGTCTATCCAGTCAACTGTTAGTGTAACTGTATAGTATGACCCGTCAACCGAACATACTGGGAGTCAGGGGAGTCTTTGCTCATCTTTGCCACATTCAGTGAGAACGATGTACCATCAGGAAGGAGAAGGGTGTGTGACTCTTCGGGGTTTTGAGTGTGTAAGGTGGACAAAAATGTGTTGCTGAATGCTTTATTGGTGAATTGTCTGGTTCTGAATCAGAGACTTGAAATTATTGTGGATTTGTGGTGGATTTCCTTGCCTCCAGTGTTATCATAAAGGGGTTAGAAAGAGAATGTGAGCATGCATGTTTGTTGAGGAAAAGTGTTTATGCATTTGTGTCCAAGTGTTCCTATTTATACATTTGAAAATCTGCGTGCCTGTGCGTCAAGCCCATCACATCTATTTGCGTTTCCTGAGCACCAGGTACATGAGGCCGCTGATGAGAGTCATGGGGAAGCTGATCCACGCCAGGACATAGGAGGAGCCGTAGGAGCCTTCCTGAAGACTGGCCACATGAAAGCTCTTTTTCTGAGCCGTGTAGATGGACGCTGCGATCATCACACATAGAGCTGGGAGGAGGGGAGAGGAGGAGGACTGAAATTACACTCAGTTGATGTAGGAATGTCAAACTCTGAAATATTGAAATATAGCGGTGACACTCAAAGGAATAGTTTAACATTTTGGGAAATACAATTATTTGTTTTCTGGTGGAAAGTTCAATGAGAAGATCAACACCACTCTCATATCTGTTCATTAAATATAAGGCTACAGCTGGTTAGCTTAGCTTAGAACAAAGACTGGAAACATATATCTCAGTTGCCAGGCAACCAGCGGACACTCCAGGAAGATACTGCTCCTAGCCAATAAATCGTACAGCACATAACCCCCTGTAACATGATGAATTGATGCTTATACACTTCGGGTTTCTGTACCAATTAAACTAACAATATATAACGTGTTAATTTGAGAGTTTTAGAGGTGCTGTTAGGTGGATTTTGTTACCATCGGACAGCTAGCTGTTTCCCCTTGTTTCCAGTCTTTGCGCTAAGCTAAGCTAACCAGCTGCTGGCTCCAGCTTAATATTTCGTACACAGTTGTGAGAATGGTATGGTTCGTTTTTATTTGACACAGCTCCAGACTGTTTTGAAGCCCTAAACAGATATTTTAAGATTTCACAGTATGACATGCTAAAGTGGGATTAACCCTGACTTAATCCTTGATTTATTGAGAGCTGTCCCCATAGCCAACTGTGCTGTCACTTTGCTCTTGTCCTGGTTGACGACGCCAATAGAGCGACCAATATATTTGATTTCAAGTCTTTGCTGATCTTGAATTGTCAGTTGTGTCAGTATCATACCAAGCCACATGTGTATGCTCATTTATCTTGCCATAGCTAGGACACTGCACTGAATTTTACTTCATTTATAATGACCCTGGCTGATGTGCACACACAGGAGACACACAAGTCGCTAATGGTTAGTAACTGAAAACAACAGTCACAAAAGCTGTATTGAAGTTAAATGTGTGTGTGTGTCACTCACAGGCCAATAGCTGGATAATAGCGGTGAAAATGAATCTCTCTCCCTGTTGGAGCCTGAAGAGCTGAAGGATGAAGACAAAGAAGCTGACACAACATAAAATGGTGGCCAGGATCATAGTGGCCTGGACGGCCTGCAGATAGGCTGAGGAGAGAGAGGAGAGGAGGTGTTACATACGAAAAACACAAACTTACAGTACACACACACACGGGCTACATAGTTCCACACTGTCTCACCTGCATCAGCAGTATGGCTGTTCTCCACAGGATAGCAGGTGGAGTTACAGGAGTACCACAGGTCACTATAGATCACATCGCGTCCGGCTGGCGACACCACCCACCACGCCTACATCAGGTAGGGATACAGAGATGGTTAAAATGATGAAAATGTCCTGTACTGCCCTACTCTGTCTGTGTATGATCACTCTTGGTTTATACTCACATTGTGAATGGTTGCAACAAAGAGGAGGATGGCTGCAGCCAGATGGAAGAGGATGATGAAGGCTAAGATGATCAACATGGCTGCCCTTCTGTCTGGTTAACTTGTCTGCTGGTTGTTGCCCGTTGGTCAGGCCAGGTAAGTATCTCACAGGCTGCTTCAGTAGCCGTCTGCGTCTCTCGCTGGCTGACTGTCAATGTGCAGAATGTACGTTTCAGCTTTTGGTGGATGACAGTCGTGCTGGATGTTTGCTTCTGTGTGTTAACGCTGGTCGTCACACAGGCTGGTCTGCAGGCTGATAGTCAGGGGTGGATCAAGGTCCTTCACATGAAAGGAAACTGTTGGGAGCAACATATATGTAATACTTTAATAACACACATAAATACATGAAAGATGAATCCCTTGCGTGTCTTCAGCATACATCAAACACACAGATAAAACTATTGCAGAGGTCCTACTTACTTGGCAGCCCACAACTCATGAGAAACTGCAGAAAGCATATTCATATTTAGCTATTTAACTTTCTGTAATCACTTAAAGTAAACAATACTAAAGGAAAAAGTCACTCAATCTGTGCTGTTTTGTGAATTTCTTTTATGCAAGTTTTGATTTGTGTCAAATTTAAAATAACAGGAGAAGGAATCAGTGTAAAGGCACTTAGAGCAACTATTACATCTGCAACCAATTACCAACACACAACATTTCCAAACAACTGCAAGAAATGCAGGGTTAACGAAACAGCCAGAGAAATATTTGTAGTCTCAAAGTCTTCCCTCAAATTACAGAAAATGCTGCTGAGATGTGAGATGAAGTGTGCATGTTGTGTGTATATGTATGCCAAACCATGTGCGTGTTTGAGATATGCAAGGTTACAGTATGTGGGAGTGTGGTGTTTACTCTGCAGTGATTGAAGGCCTTAATCCTGACTATGACTTGTTGATAGAAGCGAGGAGTCTTCAAATGGGCAGTCTGTGCTCTGTTCAGTCAGGGCGAACCAGAATATAACGTGCTATATTAGCATAGCAGCATTAGCACACAATTTCATCCAATGGTGCCAAGAATGCTTGCTCAACGAGATGCTAAAAATGATGCATAAGAGGTCAAAGGTCACCCCCCCCCCCAACCCATCCGCAGGAAAAATATGACATGTCCATTTTATTATGCATTCTTGACATTGTCATGGATTCATTTTAATGAGGCTGACATACTGTAAATGAACCAAGGTCAAATGCCAGGTTTTTGCAGCATGATCTTGGCATTTGTAGCATTGTAACACAAACTGAATGTCCAGAAGTGTATGGCTTCTGACAACACTGTTGACAGTCATAACAGGTTTGCGTATGAGCCTCCGCTTAAGATATGATTTAAGATATGATCGCCTACTGAAGCCTTGATTTTGTTTGTACACTTTTCTGTTTCTGAACGTTTTTTGAGAATCAAGGCCTAAATTGACTGGTTATGTTACAGTACCAGTCAAATACAGGATATCCCTACAAATATCCAGTATTTTCTTTTTAGTTTTTGTGTTGCTTTCCTTTGTTTTTGTTCACATACAGTACTAGGAATTATCTTGAGGGGAAAAATCCCATTAAAAATATCAAATGCATCCAGAAACCCATTTGTTTGTTTATCCAGAAAAGGGTTTTGCTCAGCATGTAAAATGCTTTGTCAGCATCATACTGCTACAAATAATCACACAAGATAAGATTATGAAATCTAGAATATATTTCTTTCCAAGAAAACACTCACAGCACGGCTTTAAAGGCTGTTTTACAAGTTATTTTTGAATGCAGAGTTAAGACTACATCTCTGACACCACTACGCTTGCAGTCCTTATCTCCCTGCAGTGATAATGCACGTAAAATTACATATGTGCAGACATATACACATATGAGTTTGATTTCAGTAACTGCCTAAACTCCCACCACGGAAGTTCAGAAGCTGAGCAGGCAGATACGCAAACATGTTTGAAAGCACATGTGAGTGCAGGCACGCATACACACACACACAAACACACACACACATACACGGAGCCAGACAGCAGAGGAATTAGCCGTCTCCGCCAAAATGGAGTCACAGTAAAAACAGCCTCTCCCCCGCCGACAGGAAGCAGGCCACAGTTTGTGTGTGTGAGCACGTCGCTGTGGGGTGTGCCAGAGGATAGGCTCTCCCTGTCTGAGTTGGGGGAAGGGGGAACAAGGGGGTAAATAGTAAAACGGAGGTGGGAAACATCAGAAGTAAGCTACACTTTGATTCATGAGACATGGGGTTTAGACAAGAATGTAAACAGCAACAGTTATTCTTGCCATATGTTCCTGATCATGAGATCTGAGAATGAATCCAAAGAAGACAATAACCTGGAAACAAACACTTTAATTTGCACCTAAACCTTGAGAGAAAAACTACGATTGTCGCACAAGTGGAGCTGAAACTGGTCACGAGTAAGCCTGAATTTGATGTGGCAAAAATATGTTCTTAACATAAACAATGTGCAGCCATGCCAGCCTATGAAGACAACATAATGCTATATGGTTTGTATGGCAGTGTAGTACCATGTGTTTTAAACATGACACTTTAAACACACTGTAGGGTTTTCTATGAAATCTGCATGAAAGCGGCCGTAATCATTAAAGACACAATATTGTTTGAATCATATAAAAAGGATATACAGCCACTGTACATTTTACAGCATACATTGCTCTTATATATTGTGTTTTAAAAGGATGTGTGCAAACATGTAGTGGTGTGTGAGTGACAGGTCACACTGGGCGGAAATGTGAGACACAAACTTATTTTTAGGACTGGCAACAGCATTTAAGAGGTCTGGCTTTTGTAGCTTCAGAGCGCTATAAATTCCCAGAAAATCTGCCATTTATAACATTTTATAATAACTGTGTCTCTAGGGTGGCCAATCAGACTTCAGGTTTGACCTTGCAGAACGATGATGGTGAAGAAAATGAAGCAGAAAGAGTTGGGAAGACAGGCAGGCTAGTGACCGACAACTGAATTCACGCATCCATTACAAAGCATGTCCTTAGTATTTGAGTCTAATCTGACTTGCAGGAACATTCTTTGGAGCAGCAAATAATCTCCCAGACATGTACACACACACACACACACACACACACACACACACACACACACACATACACACAACTGGATCTGATTCCTTTTGCAGCTGCCTTCTCGTCTCAGTGCGAAGAAGAGGAAAGGGAGGAGAAGCGAGGGAGGAGACAGAGAAAAAGAAGGGAACCCCATTGGAGAGAAATGGAGGGAAGAGAGAAAAACAAAAACACGAGCGTAAACACACACCACACACACACACACACACACACACACACACACACACTCTGATGTACACACCCATAAATATAATCTACACAAAACCGGAAATATCTAGCCTGCCAAGAAACTCGCAAAAATGAGAGACTCACACACACAGTTTGGCTGATTAAAGGTCATTCAAACTATGCAGACTGCAGACATAAAAGCAGAGCAGACACAGTATGTACCGCTTGTGTAAATTAAATGTATACATGCCCCCTTTCTGTGCGTCTGAAATATAAAATGTATTACTTTGCTTGTGCCAGCTGTAATGATCATAAAGAAGGGTAATTATCCAAAAACTACAATTATGCTGTTATTGCCATTACGTATCATCTCTCGCTTTCAGGTGACAAAAATGAAAGATAACTTTGTAAGGGTGGATGATGAATCATTCCTTTGTCCATTGATTTTATTTAATTGAGCTAACAATATAATAATAATCCTTTTAAAGTAAGTAATGTATGTCATTTTGTGGAGTAATACACAAAAACATCCTCTATTACTACTGAAAAAGTGTTCATAATGGTAAAACACTCACCTTTCTCTCTCTTTCGCTGTCACTCAACAGACACACCCTTTCAACAAACGCACACACACAAACACTAACCTAAATGCAGAGCCCTGTATTCCCCGGGGGATCCTTGGGAACGGTGTTGCCTTGCAGAGGTTTCACTCAGTGCAGATAGTAAAGTGTGAAAGCATTGATACTCACCTCTTATTGATACTCACCAGGCAACAGCTGCAGGCACATACACACACTTACACACACAGAGCACATTATCCACATGCATGCTGTATACGTACATTAGCACGGCTAGTGTGACATGCGTAACACTAATATTTCACAGATCTTCATGCATTATCTATCATAATAGACATATGCACACACTGAGGGGGAGTTCCCTCAGCTGTGGTGTGTCAATCAGCAGAACAACAGTCTCCATCATCCAAGTTAGTGATGATCCTATGTTCATCATTCATCACTCAGGTCATTGATAAACAGAAAGAAGCTCCAAACATTTATTTTTTACTGTGAGGCAAATGTTTTTAGAGCTCTAAGAAAGTGGGTTTATGTCTACTTTCAGGGGCTTTAGGTTCATGAAACCCACTCAACACATACAAATGACCACAGGAAGTTTCTACTTTAGTAATATAAAGGAAAGACAACAAAACTTAAGTAGTGTTTTTTTTTTTTTATCCACATGCCATGTCACTTTACTGTAAGCCCATTATCCTATGTTTCGTTTGCACATTTCCTTTATGTTTGATTTTCGGAAACTCTGGCACATGGCTAAGTGGATACAAAAGAAGAAAGATAACAACACCGTAGTTTTTGTGTAATCACATAGGTAAGCTGATAGATTCTGTCAGACTCCAGCCACCTCGCCTGACACACACCCTGACAAACAGGCACAAATGCTGCCATTCCTCCTCTCCACTCAGCCTTATAATAGGAGGCTGGGGGACTCAGTGCAAGAGTGCAAGTGTGTGTGTGTGTGTGTGTGCAGAGTGATTCCCTTGCCTGGTGGAAAATGCTGACTTTTAATGTCTTTTTTTTTTTTTTTTACTCTTTTCATAAAACACAAAGCCACAGACTTAACTGGGCCTCTGAATCTCACTCCCCCGTCTCTCTCACTGTCCCACTCTCTCTTTCTCTGTATCTCTCGCTCTCTCTCTGTTTTTGGCCATGGAAAAACTGATTGAGGAAAAGAGAGAAAGGCAAGAAGGTTTCCAGTGGAGCCCTCTGGCCCCTTATGAGGTCGTACAGTTGAGACTCAATATTCAACATTTCCTCCTCCAAACGCTCTGTGGGATTCACTGCCAGGGGACACTTAGTGCCTTATTTTGTTTTGCATGAACCCTTTTAATATATTCATAGCGCCACTTTAAACAAATGCAACATTTATAACTGATACATCGCTTTATATTTGTTGCCAAAACAGACACAAAATGTCTAACCTAACAAAACCACTTTTGAGTAATGAATGCATAATTATTTTTAGGTTGAGTTCAAGCACTCGGCACTCTACTGTCTTTGCATATGGGATCAAATCTGTGTTAATAACAAACTGTTCTATAAGGAACAACAACACAAAAGCTACAGTTTGCAGAAACGGCTCATAAAAGCAACCAATCTGTCCCTTTTCAAGAGAATTTATTTTGCACTGTAGTTTTTAGGAGTGTCATGTGTTGACACTGAGACATAGCCACAAACACTGAGCAAACACCACCCCCTGATTAAGACCAGGAGGTGCGGTTGAAAGCTCTGGAAAAAGGCTAGCAAGTGCACCTTGAGTTAAGACTGAATCATTTCCAAGGTCAAGAATGAACCCTCATGCTCATTTTTGCTTTTTGTTTCCGCCAGGCATGGCCTTATAGTATCTAAATTACATTAATAGTAGTAAAGGGAACAACCTAGTCTGTGTGTGTATGTTTCATGTGTGTGTGTGTGTGTGTGTACAACAACAATAGCCAAGCTAAGGCTTATTTTTAGAGAAAACACAAAAGGCACATCTTCCCTGGAGTGAAGCCAGTGACCAAACAAAGCTTTAGGAAGAGCACGCACAGGCACAAATGTAAGCTACTCACACACAGTTTGGTTTGAGGATGTATGAGCAGCCATCTAAGTGACCATGGAGCAAGTACAGAATTATAAATATAACCAGACAGTGCGACAGCTACAATCCTTAACTTTACGGATTTACATAATGTAACGAGGCCGGCTTTTACAGACAAGAACTGGCTGAAACAAGCCAGCAGCCTTGGAAGCAGAAAGCAAAACTGGATGAAAGATGCTGAGACAACTTTGCTGTTTGCACATCTTTACCACTAGTAAGGTGGAAAACTTGACAGTTTGACCCGAGGGTGTCACCAGAGGATAATCCATGTTGGCTGTGTTCCAATTCAAGGGCTGGATCCACCACAGTCCACATTTCCAGACCAAATATTGTACAAACATGGCTGTCCCATTTCATTTGCCTCCTTCAAGAAATGCAGCCTTTTTATGACTGAATTTGGAGAACAAAACCAGTGTATAATGCAAAACTAAACTAAAGTTGAACAATCCAGTTCCTGAATCCACTAGACTGACATTCACAAGTGCATACAAATGATGCATTCACAGCCCAAATTGAATTGACAACAACACTGTCATTCCAAACAGGCCAAACAGCCATGAGACTGTTTTATTACAAGTCTAATAACTTGGCATTTCCAAGATCTTGAAATAAAATATTTTAGCAATGTTGAGTTTTGTTGAATACCAGGAGAGAATGAATCCACACGACATACATTGTTCTGCACAATGAAGCCTACATTGTTGCAAAGGAGTACTGTGTGTGTGTGTGTGTGTGTGTGTGTGTGTGTGTGTGTGTGTGTGTGTGTACTACATGCCTCCTTCAGGAATCAGGAACCTAGAAAAATGGACAAATGCACAGACACACACACATGCACAGGTTTCCTGCTGGGTTTAAAGACTTCCCTCTGACACAGGAATTCTTCTTATGTTGGACACTTACATGGTTTTTAGTTAGTGTGTGTTTGTGTGCATGTGTGTGCATGTGTGTGTGTGTGTGTGTGTGTGTGTGTGTACGTTTTCACACGCATTCCTAAAGTGACAGCGCTGAGAAATGACTCCCACATGGCAGAGAGAAATTGGGGAACACCTGATAGAGAGGTAAAAAGGAGACCTCCACTCATCCCCCCATCCTCTTCCTTTTTTCTATCTTACACTCAGTCACTTCTCCCTTGGTTCCCTGATAGTTTTCATCTGTCAGCACCTTTTAAAACCTCACGCTGACCCCTCGACTAATCCTCCTCCTATCAAATATCACACACCTCTCTCCTCCTGCTGCATTCAGTCTGACTGAAAATACCTTCAAATTAACGCTGGAACTCTTCCTCTAAATCCTTAAGGCCTTGTGTGTCGCATCACATCCAAAACAGTGAGAGCAAGAAGGCGAAGCACAAAAGGTGCAGCACTGTCCAAATACTTAGGGAACTATACTACTTCCGATAGAGAAATTACTTCTACTTGAGGAGAATTTGCATGGATCAAACTTCTGTTACAGCCACAAGACTGAGGCTTCTTTAAAGCTTGAATCAGGTGGGGAAAAGCTGCCACATTACATACTGAAAGTTTAAACTTTCATTCATTCAAGTAGCTGTTCATTCGTCCTTCCATACATTCACGCTGCCTTTGTGGTTGCCTACTTCACACATTGTATGTTTGATGATTGTGGGGCTCATAAAACTAAATTAAAAGTTGAGAAAGAAGAGAAGAGAAGATGGACTCAGAGTTGATGTAATGTAATATAAAAAGGATTTGGGGGTTTTCATTTCCGGTTTTCATAAAGTTTCTCCTGTAGATCTAGACCACCAGTGCCACAAGAACAAGTATAATCAGTGTTGGAGTGGATTACACTTTCATGTTCAGCACCAGTTTCCTAGAGCAACTTGAAGGGGTCCAATTTTAATTTTAATTTTCTTTTCTTTTTTCCTCTATCTCTGCCTTTTTCCATGCATTGTGTGAAACAGTTTATAACTGCATGTCAACAGGGGGATACAAATGAGTTCCCATTAGATTGTATGTGCATTTGTAACCTTCCCATTCCTTATGATATTCAATCTTCAGACCGTTGCCAAAATGGCAGGGCTTTCCTCAGACTGCATTCTCCGTCGGACCCCATGCAAACATTGTCTGACGAGGATGAGCCTCCATTTCTGCAGCCCAGTCTGAACAAACATCTCCTCTAACCCTTGGAAAAGCAGGACAAAGTTGTTGTTGTTTTCAACCACAAGAGGGCGTCCCCCTGCCCCTATGAAGGGAGAACGCAACAGCAATCAACTGCCTCAACAAAACTAAAATTCAACTCAGTCAACAATGCAAGACAGGGGCAACGGTATTCAGCATTATGGTGCAAAAGAAATATACTTTCACTTGATGTCTCAGTACCACACGTACACTCATATAATCCTATGGTAAAACTACTACACAAATACCAGTAAACTTCAAGAAAAAAAGCAACTGCAGCGATGACATAAACGTCTTTCAAGGCATGTATAATAAGGTCACTGCAAACTACAAAAGTCCATAGGAATATCATTTGATGCCCCATATGGGCAGGCTTATAGACGCAAAGTACCGTAAGTTCAGAGTAATACAACAGATTCACTGTAGGTCCCTACGAGACACACACACGCACACATTTCCTGCGTCCATTGAAAAAAAAAAGAACAGTTCTTCTTCCCTCGCAACGCACTAAACATTCATTCACTGCACTCAGACACAGATACATTTAACACACGCACGCACACATTGGCGGCTGACAACGCCCCTTTCATTTCCAGCGCCTGAAACTTGGGAGTCAGTGAGAAACTGAGTTATGATCTGTGTAAAAATACCCACCGGGGAAAACACGACAGCAAGGGCTCCTCAAGACTTCGATACATTACCAAACAAAATAAACATATCCTAATTATTAAAGAGGTAGCCTACTGTACAAACATCCAGAGAGAGCGCGAATTATTTTAGGAATATGTTAAGCAGCTATCTCCCGCCGCAGTAAATAAGGACAGTTAGGTTAAAAAGTCACCACAAAGACACTTAGTCAATATAATAGTGTTATTGGTATATTAAAGAGGAATTTCACAACCACATTGGATTTGAATGGGACATGAATCCCATACAGAAAGTTCCGTGCAGCATTCAAACAATATGCAAACTAAAAATACTAAATTTACTCACCGAGTTTGGACCGAGAAGGAAACAAAGCTGCGCGGAGCTCCAGATGTGACTGTGTGCGTGTTTGTGTGTGAAAAAGGAAATTAGGGGGTATGTATTTAAAAAGTATTGCATGAAAACAGGCTCCAGACGTGACAAAACGGCAGCTGGAGATCTTACTGGTAGTCCCAAAAAAAAAAAAAGTTAGACACGCACGTTCTCTGCGTGAGCGCGCGTGGGAGGGCTCGAGAGCTGGAGCTGGGTGTGGTTTGGGATTTAATAGTTTGAGAGGTGCATGTGTGTGTGTGTGTTTGTTTGTGCGCGTGCGTGCGTGTGTGTGTGTGTGTGTGCGTGTAGCAGTGACACATGAGAGGATTGGTGACAAGAGTTAAGGGCTGGCGGGAAAAAGTAGGTATAAAAAAAAATCATTACAGGAGTGAAGGGGAAGTTTAAAAGTCGTTGTTTCCTCACATGGCAGACAGGCTGAAAAGGAGAAAAGAAAACAAAGGAAAGCTGGGGTCAGACAGAGAGGGAGACAAAGGAGGAAATTAAAAAGATAAAAGGGGATGAGAAGTCAAGAAGAGGAAGCCATGAAGACTGGAAATAATACTGAAAAGGAGAGGAGGGAGGGCAGTATTACAGGTCCAAGTGTTGGAGTGGAGTAGTCACTTTCCTGTGTTTGTATAACCCTTGACTTCTCTATTTGCATTTTTATTGTAATCTTATTCACCTGGGAATACTCCTTTTTTTTATTGTTGTGTTTCTGCACCACACCTCCGAGAACAGGGTGGGCAGCACTGAGAGGTCGATATGGATTTTCTGTTGGGTTTCTGTAGGTGGCACTCTCTCCTTGGCTGGCTATCACAGCTCATTATAATTAAAAAGTTCTTCATCCTAACTGCTGGCAGAAATGCGAGACACATCACTTCTTCTTTGCTTTCATGTCTACAACTAAAAAGCGTTCATGAAAAGGCTAGAGCAATCAACATGTTAGAAAAAGAGATTTTCTGTCCCAGCTCTTCTGCTTTCATCCCCCTGCTGTTCTGCAAAGTTCTACCCTCTGTCCTCCTCCCGTCAAGCCCCACCAGCTGTTGCACTTAATTTCTTTTATGGCATTTTTTGCTGTCATTCTTACACACAAGAACATATTTGGTCAGAGTGCTCCAGACTATACAATGACCCCAGTCCTCATGCTTTCTCTCCTATTGTTTAACCTCTCTGAATTGTCACAGTTTTGTATTTTTTGTACGTTATGCGATTCATGTGGTTTTGACTAAGTTCTATGTTCTGCTACATTTTGAGTTAGTTAAAGGAATAGTTTGATATTCTGGGAAATAACCTTATTGGCTTTCTTCCCGAGAAGATTCAAGTCCACTCTCATATCTGTTTGGTTAAATTCGAGGCTACAGCCAGCAGCTGGTTAGCTTAGCTTAGCACAAAGACTGGAAACAGGGAAAACAGCTAGACTGGCTCCGTCCAGTGGTAACAAAATGAGCCTGGCACCACGGTGACAACAAGACTCCAGGAAGTCACTGCTCTTGGCCAAGAATAGTCTGGTCCCTAACTCCCCGTAAAACTGCAACATGTAGTTTTTAACGCTTCAGTTATTGTACCAGTTAAACACACAAGATGTACTGTGTTCATTTGTGTTCATTTGTGAGCTTTTATGGTGTTTTTGTGACTTTTGCACAGAGCCAGACTAGATGGATTCCAGTGTTTCCAGTCTTTATGCTAAGCTAAGCTAACCAGCTGCTAGCTGCAGCTTCATATTAAACAGATATGAGAGTGGTATCAATTTTCTCCTCTGACTCTCGGACAGAGAGTAAATAAGTCTATTTCTCAAAATGTCAAACTATTCCTTTAACTTAGATCTCAGAAGAATCAACCAGCCTAAATAAAGGTTACATACGCAAATAAAGGTCTGGCAGGAATCTGATGAATGGTGTCTTTTTGCTGGTCATACTTTTTAATGTGAGGACAGTCTAACCATGACCCATATCCTCAGCTCCATGAGTCCAGTGCTTTCATAAAGAACATTTTGTTCCAACTGAATTATTCTCAGGTTTTGTTTTACTGTCTCCAGTGTTACAGCATAATTGTATTAATTTACAGCTGACGGTGTAAAAAGGCCTGTGTTTATACAATGCCACACCCATCTCTAAAGGCATATCAGCTTTGGGGCTGAGTCGACAAACAACTCTCCCATCAAGACTTGCCATTTGCAAATAACACATATCTGAAAAATCAACACTTATCTGAAACCTCAACAATTATCAAACATGCAAAAGTTTGCTGCGACTAGTTTTATACCTAGTTTACATTGTGACCTCAGGATGTCAGGACGTTTGTCCCCTGTTCCCTGTGGTCCGATGTTGCCATTGTGACGGGATGGGATTCTTTTGTGGGGTCATAAGAAGACAGTTAGTTAGGACAGGCACGAGGTAATGAAGAGGGCATTGTCAAGGCTTGTTATGTAGCACATAATTCTTTGCATTTTCCAGGCGGCCACAACACGAGACTGCCGCGCTGCTGGAATGAGTGTGACTCCATCCATCCAGCCTGATGTAAACAGTTTGACATTAAAAGATTTAAATCTTTACATCTGAGGTAAATGTGAGCTTGCGCTAATAATTAATAATTAATCACATTTTAGGCATAGAACTGATTAGTGACGTGCACACACTCTGCATAGGGGCAAGGGGTGAGTAGTATCATTAGTTTAAATTTCCTCACACAAAAAGTGAGGAGAATTCAAGAAAGTTAAAAAAACATTTTTCACTGATGTATGTATTTTCAAGTTAAAGCTGGGGTAGGAAAAATCTGTTCAACCTGTGCAAAACCTTCCGCCTCTCTCTCTGCTGCCTCGTATCACTCCGCTAAGCCCCTCCCTCCAAACCCTCAACTTCGACCGGCAGCAGAAGGAGTCGGTTCCCCTGCGAAACCGCATCCCTCGTGGGGCTCGCTCTCCACGGCGTGAGCCTCACCGAAACTGCGGTCCCTCCTGCCGCGACTTGTCTTCTCAAAGACGCCCCTCCAGCGCTTCGCAGCTGCAGAGCAGAGCGCCTCAGGCTTCAGAGGCAGCTGCAACGCCGTCCAGCAGCGGGATGAGAGGCTAGTACACCACACACACGCCACTGTCCCCCATCAAAAGTTATTCCCCACTGTTTGTCAACATGCCTCTTTGCCACTTGTCGTTATGAGCACCATGGCATTGAACGTTATGAGACTGAAGCTCCGTGTGGAGCTGGGGCGTGTTGTTTTGTACTATACACCGCTGTAGGCAAAGGAGGTGCTGGAAATTTATCACAAGTTGCAGGATTTTCAGCAGGATTTTCTGCCATTAAATCAGGCTTTCACCGTCTGAAGGGACCTGCACATGCATCTGATCTTGTAGCTTAGCCAATACGAACGCACGGTCTCTCTGAAATAACCTGTGATTGGCTAAAGTCTCCCGTCACGGGCTAGATTTTCTGAAGCCTGAAAACAGAGGCAAGAGGGGGGGCTGAAGTAGAGGTCTGCTCTCAGACCACTTGAATTACAATACACTGCACGGTTAATATGGCATTTTTGCCCAATGACGGCAAAGAAATACTGCCTACCCAACCTTTAAGCTCCACAGTTAGATTCAAACACAGTAAGATTTACAACCAGACTCATGTTAGACTTTGAGGCTTTAAAAAGCCAAAGACTAATAAATGTCCATAAAATAGCACTGGATTGCAAATAGTAATATAATAATAGACTGAATATATGAGTATATATGAACGTTGTGGTTGAGAGCTACTATAATTACTTTAGTTTATAATAATGCATTATATTTATTATCATGTTTTGTGTAGAATCTTAATTCTCAAAGCTGCTGGTAACTTTAGCTGTCTAATAAATGTAGTGGTGTGAAAAGTGCATCTCTAGAAAATGATGGATGGTTATTGGCCACAACAAACATTCCTCTTCCCCCAGCCCCAGTGTGTGCCTCTCGTGTATTGCATTCTGAAAAATGAATATCTGATCTTTGAAAAAGCTCAGAAGGTTGTTCATCAGCATTTACTGCTGCACTCAATGCGTTTCCAGAATCCTCAAACTTTTCTTCCAACCAGGGTCTTTGAGGCTCACCCGTTTCCCACGTTGCACCTCTTTTTCCGGATCCAAACATACATCATTTGTACAAGGTCAACAAAATAAAAAAAACTTTATTATCAGTTATATTGGTATCTATTGATGTTTCTTTCCAATATTTTTTATTTTTGCACAGAATAACACATTCATTCTGGCTGCCTGGATTAGGATATAGAGTCGCAAGGTGAGAAACAGGTTAAAAATCTGGTGAAAATGTCTTTTCATCCAAATTAGTGGTTCTGTAAATGCCTTCTCAACAGTGGCAAGCATTTTCTAGACCTTGTTGATTTTTCAAACATGGCCTGGTATGTATTTTTCAGAAAATCGTATGCTTCATGCATGCGTCTTGTATTAGTAGTACAGTTTATACAGTTCCTCCTGCAGTGACGTCCTGTGTAGAGCAGCAGTGCAGCAAGCATGTATAAAAGTAAGTAAGTACTCAGTCTGACTTGTCATGTTAATAGTAGGTGAAGTTGAAAAAGTTGGGAAGAAATATATTTTCATGAAACTTCACAGTGGAGCCTGCTGCTGTCTTCTGCTGCTCTGTGTTAGCTTCTTTCATCTACAGTAGTGCCTCCTGTGTGACCATTAAAACTGAAATCTCCCCACCGTCTCCCCTTCCCCGGCACTTCTACCACCTGGAGGCATGCCAGAAACACGCACACACACGCACACGCACACACACACACACACACACACACACGCACACACACACACACAGGTCTACAGCCAGACAGGAAGTAACCCCCCACCTCCCCTGTTCCTGTTTCTCACAGCATGCGTGTGTGTGTGTGTGTGTGTGTGTGTGTGTGTGTGTGTGTGTGTGTGTGTGTGTGTGTGTGTGTGAGTGTGTGTCCATGCTTGCTCTGTAGAGGCCTGCTACTGTAGGCAATCAGCAGGAGGCAGATTGAACGGCACAGGAAAAAAAGCAACACAAAGACACGAGATAGAAGCTAGTGGAGGATAGAAGCAATAAATACACAGAAAATTATACAGAGAGAAAGAAGCAGAGATAGAGACCCCGTCAGAAAGATGTGATTGTGGAACAATGCTGGCGGTCAAACTGTTTTCTACAACCTCTCTCCTCCCTCCCTTCCTCTCCTCTGGTAGCGGGAGGGAGAGGCTCAGGCAGCGTTCACACTGGTGCAGATAAATGTGAAAACGATTTTCATTTTCAGGATGTTTTCTAAAGGTTTTCCACTGCAAAGCCTAAAACAATAATAAAAAAAAAAGTTAAATCTCAAATAAAAGCTGTGTATTTATGTTGTCATCATCCAGACCTTTTTGACAAACACTGACATACAAAACACAAAATAGAGGCATCGTCATGGCAACATTTCTTCTGTTGATGTTGTGAGACAGCTGCATGGAGGGTCATAAATACTACAGCACTGAGATCCATCAGTGTGTTGCCCGTGTTTATGAAAGGTTTGTCACATACGGGCGTATAAGAGTGTCACCGTCTACCTACCGTCTAGGTGTGGATTCTTTGAAAAGAGGAAGACATTGCTCTAAAAATGATGTGCGTTAAGGTTAAGGACACAGTCTCAGAGAAACAAAAAGACAGAAAATGAAAAGATAATCTTATTTAACTAATTAGCTCACATCCATGTTTGCATCAACAGCCTGGGGGAGACACAAGGTTACAACGAGCAAACAGAAAGTAAAAGATTCTGCAGCTGCACACATCTCACCACTGCTGCTTCTACCTTCCCTTTCTCATTCTCTCTCCACCACCCAACCCTGGTCAGCTGTGTTTGTGTGTAAGAGATAAAAGATAAAAGATCACACACACACACACACACATTCACACAAACACACGCTACTTTCCATCGCATTTGCATCCCCAGATTTTCATTCATTTGCTTAAGCACCTGGCCACATGAGACAATGTTGGACAGAGAAAGAGCCGATAGAAGCACACTGGAATTAAACTGAAAACTGAAAATAGAGAAAGAAAAGAACTTGGGATGTTTAGGTCAGGAGCCCGGCAATATCAGGGTTTTGTCCCTTGCAAACACACACACACACACACACAAACAAAGAGGGCAGAGCCACCCAAGCCCCACAAGTCAACAAGGAAATGACCACTGGCACAAGTATTGCACTGATAAGAAGGCCGCCATTTAGGATCTGTAATTTATACAGTCATCATGGTTTATCAGCACTTTCTCTCTCAGCTGATAAACACACAAACACAGACGCACCTACAAAACACACACACACACACACACACACAGATCCAGCCTTGTGCACACTTAGACACACACTGTGTAATCACCTAATCAGTCTAAACCAAATATTTTATGATCCAGGTAAGATTGGTAACCATGTCTGTCTGTCTGTGTGTGTGTGTGTGTGTGTGTGTTTAATTGTTTCTAAGAACAACAATTGCAATACAAAAAGCAAAAACTAAAAATAACATTACTATTATGTAGCTGAATGTCTGTGAGTCTCATTAGAAAGACTGACAGTCAAATCATATTTATCATGTTTCTGAAAACATTTACACACTTTCCTGAAGCTGAAATTATGTTGGTTGCCAGAAAATAGTGTTGATAGCGATGAAAATGCGTTTGTCATGGTTCTGTCCTTTGACCATTCAAAAGTGAATTTAGACAGCTAAAAACAGCCCTTTGCACAATCCATTTTTGAAAGACATTTCCTTTTTCTAGATTTTTTTATTTATTTATACCTGCCCTGTCCCCAAACATACAGTGTCAAGTCCCATCTGCACAATCATATTGAATAAATTAATTAAGAATAAATAGCCTTACTTTGCTGCAAAAATCAGCTCCTGTTTGGAATTGTATGTATTTCTTGATGTTAGATTCAATGCTCAATCACATAAAGCAGATACTTTTCATTTTTATGGCAGAAAATGCAGTGTGCCTTTTTGTCGCTGTGTATGTGTGCATGCGCACGAATGCAGAGGAAGACACTTCTATCTTACACTGTACGGCCAGAAATAGGCTGCTAGCCTAGCTAATCTTCCTTCCTTTACATAAACACTCCGGCGCACGAGGACACACTGGCTTCCCTTCCTTGGAACAAAGATATTTTCATTTTTCCCCCAACTGTCGAATTCAAACGCACATAACAAACCCAGACTGAGAGATAACAATAGTTATTCTGGGGTTATTCTGTTATCTGCTATTCTTGTCAGGACAGCTGAGAGGGAGCAGGGGACACCGCCCGGCCTCCCATCAGCCAACACACGACCTCTCCTCTCTACTGACCTCTGACCTCTTCAGACTGTGTGTGTGTGTGTTTGCTCACGTGTTTTGACTGGTCAGAGGTCAAGTGAGGAAACTATCCCCACAACAACACACCCCCATCTCACACTCACAAGCACATGAACATTACACCGCCCTCTACTTTAAAACAACATCAAAGTGAGTGCTGCCACTCTGGGTTGATATTGATTTTGATAGTGTCACTTTTTTGACATGATGGTGTTGTCTTACTAACAGGTTTAAGAACATCTGCCAGATGTTGTAGATGTTAGTCCATGTTCATCAACCACAGCAGCATTCTGAGGTTGAGTTCAGTTGTTTGGGGTAAAGGGCGGGCTGTTTGGTTAGTTTGGTCCGGGGAGCAGGGTGGCGGTGGTTCGAGTTGCGGGCTGGTGAGACGGAGGCTGGGGGATGGAGGCATGAAGACATGGTTGATGTCTGGCATTCCTTTGGCTGCAGCCTGACCAGAATAACTGCAAGAAGTGTCTGAAATTCCTCTTCCACTCGGACTGCATGTGTGTGTACACATGCAGGCTATTGCTCACCTATATTGCACAGTATCGTGCATACAGTACTGTATTGCATTGCACAAGTGAGTGTATTTCCCAAAATGTCGAACTGTTCCTTTAAAGCCTATCACTAGCAACCCCATGTGTATCAGACGCATGAAGCTGTCTCTGCACTCTCCAACAGAGGGAGTTAGCAGCAGCAGCCGGGATTAAGTGGTCTTTGCAAATTAGGAGAAAATTCTTATTAATGTTATTTGTTTTCTTAGCATTTCATCGTCTGTGATCATACTGTCAGGACACTATGAGTGTGACCCAGATTTTAGTTGATAGTAGTCTCATCTGAGTGCCCGATATATGATGATATGATATTTTTCTAGCATATCCAGAAATGAATCACTTGTTTGTCTGTTGTGCATCTTCAGTAGTCAGTTTCTCTAACCCTTTTCTCTTAAAATTAAGTACAAAACAAACTATCTTACATATGATCTGGATGGGTGACTAATAGAGATTTTCATGTGTCATCAGTCAGGGAGTGTCCACACACAAACACAAGCAAAAAATGTATGCACGCACATGTACACAATATGTTCCTTATGATGGTGAGCAATGATTTTGCATAGTCCATGTTTAATGCGTGTGGGTGTGCGTTACTTTGCATTTTCGTTGGGTGTGGCCTGTGTAACAAACATTCCTGTTTCTCGGGTGAAAAGGGAACTTTAAAAGTATCTCTTAAAACAGAACGGTGAAACGGCTTGCAGTTTATTAAACTTTAATGTCAGACTCTTTGTCACTCGCCACAGAGACACACATGTCTTGTGGTCAGACACCGGACTGTCGGCCAACAAGGTGCAGTTAAAAACAGTTAAAATAGTCTCCGAGGGGATGACCCGACATGACCGTAGCAGCTGAGAATTTCATAAGAGAGGGAGGAAAGAGGAGGATGGAAGGAAAGAGGGGAGGATCTGAGGCAGGAGAACGATGGAGGAGGAACCCAAACCACACAGAAGTGGTTGTTAAAAAGACTGAACCTGTGACATTCTGTCTTTCTGCTTGTGGGGCAGCGTCTCTAACCTCCAGGCCAACCTGACTCTCTCATTCATTTCAATGAGACCAGTTTGGCACAGCAGGGCGCCGCAGAGAGCTCAGCCAAACAACTCCTCCACATTCAACGGAAAAAATCGTAATTTCCCTCCAGAGCGACACAGATAACCGTTTTCTGATCTAGCGCCCCTGTCGGCAGGACGACATCATTTGTCAGTTATGATCTCATAACGCTATGCTTGAGGTTTGGTTAGGTTTAGGCACAAAAACGACGAGGACTAGGGAAGGATCATGGTTTGGGTTAAATCAGGCACTTAGTTAAAGTTAGAAAAAGTTTGGGTTAAAATTACTTTGTCGTCATGGTTACAGCTTGGTTAAGGAATGATAGTTGTCATGGTTTATAAAATATTGAGTGTTGGTAGGAAATGCCCATCCACCCCGACTTCCTCCTTTGCTCATGACAAACAAAAATCATTATTACTGCGGCCGCTGGAGGGCTTTCACTTAAACAAATGATGTTTTGGGGCATTTGCTGAAATGACTGATGAGGACAATCTCAGAAACACAGGTTTGACTCAGCATCAACATTTACTGCAGCGCAAATATGTCTAACCGCACATTCAAGTTACTTTACCCCGTACACACCCACACCAAGGCAGCCCATAGCATTGTTCTTCCAGAGGGCAATTTTGAGCAGGAGTGTACCTGGAGAACTGAGACGCTTGGTGGAGCATTCAGATCAGGACCCCCATGCGGTACTCATACTGCTGTCACAAATACAGTGATCATGAATCAAGCGTGCAGAAACTAGATTCTCTATGAACATGGGGAACAATGTCTGCCCTCACAATCAACACATATTTCTTGACAAACTGAATAAGCTGTAGCACTTTTCACACATCTAAGATGAAGGTATGTAATGTGATTCTGTATCAGCACTTGATGGCAGTGTTACTCTGTGCACATTAGCTACAGCTGAGAAAACATATGAAGATTTGTTTCAATGGATCAATGAGCTAAAATATTTGCATTACAGGGTTCAATCTATTACTGTAATATGTCCCACCAAAGATTCAGGGACACTGAATAAAATGAAATCCACAAACACTTCATTTGCTACTGTACTTCTTTTTTTTTTCACATGCAGTTCGTTAACAGCAATGTGTCCAGATCACACCCATCTTTTTTCCATAAACGACTTACTTCCTCTTTCCTCTTCAGTTGTGTGATATCTCTGCCCTGCCACACTCTCACACACACACACACACACACCACTCCCTCTGTTAATCCTTATAGAAAAAGTGTGAGTTATGTTAAGGCTGGTGTGCGTGTGTGTGTGTGTGAGACAGAGAGAGAGAGAGTGGCATTGTTCCTACTGTGATGACTGCTTGTGCAGCCAAGGCTTAACTTTTGTACTGAGCAACTCTGTGACCAAAATCTGACCTGAGTCTATTAGTGTGTGTGTGTGTGTGTGTGTGTGTGTGTGTGTGTGTGTGTGTGTGTGTGTGTGTGTGTGGACCACTTGCTGAATGGACAGAATGTGTCTGACTTCGTGACGGACTATCTAGTCCACTGAACTTTGTGTGTGTGTGACAGAGATTTGACAGATGATGTCATCGCTCAAATGAACTGCGTGTACTTACAAAAAACTCACGACATCTTTTTAAATGTCTGCATCAGTTAAGTTTAATAATATGAGCATAACCTCTTGTTTTATCATGGAGAACAAATGCTCGATAATTTATACACATACATATGTCTTCTCCGTGCTAATAACATGACTTTATGGCTGTCGGTCAGTCTGCCCATCACTTTAGCTAAAATATCTCAACAACTATTGGATGGATTGCCATGAAACTTTGTACAGATATTCATATCTCCCTCAGGATGAATAGAAAACACTTTGATGAGTCCTTAACTTTTCCTCTTGTGCCATCATCAGGTCAAAGTTTCAAAAATCTAATTACATTCCCATCAGCCTCAGGTGAACTTTGTGTTTAGTGCTAATAAGCGAATGTTAACACATTAACATGATAAACTAAGATGGTGAACATGGTAAACATTATATATGCTAAATATTAGCATGTTTGCATTGTTAGCATTTAGCTCAAAGCATGGCTGTGCTAAAATACAGCCTCACAGAGTCGCTTGCGTGGCTGTAGACCTCCTCTCATCGTCATTCTGTAATAAATATTGCATCTTATGCCATTTAAGGAATAGTTCGACATTTTGGGAAATATTCTTAGACATGAGCGTGTTATCAATCTTCTCATCTAACTTTGTGCCATAAAGCGAATAAGCTTATTTACTAAAATGTGGAGCTTTTGTTTTATGGTGTGTACATTGCAGTGTCAACACTGATTTCCTCCATTCAGGGTTTTCATGTGTTTACACCTCACCACTCACGTTCAGCACATTTCAAACACATGCTAGTTCTAACGGAAAATCTAGTTTCTTTACAACCAGTGTTTTGTTTTCATAGTTTTGTCTATTTGTGTATTTACTTTCTTCCTGTATTCTACAAATAAGCAGTACATACCTAATTTATTCATGTACTGTATGTACACATGGGTATTAACTGCCACAGTAGGAGTAGGAGTGATTTCCGCTGTGCTCACCCAGTCCAAAAAGTGTCCAATATGTGTCTAGAGATTTAGCAGAGCATTGTAAACTGGATAAATTCAGCTTGGAGTGTCTTCTCTCTCCATTCAAAGAGCTAATTCAACCTTTCAGCACTTCCATTAAAGGGTGTGGAGAGACATGGGAGTAATAGTGAAGGGGAAATAGGAAGGATATTATGGTCATTTCACAAACTACTCTCTCCTCCTTGCACTGTTGTTTTTCTCTGCTTAGACTTTCATGTAGCCTCGAGGGATGAATTACACACCTAAGGACGCCCCTGTCTTTGCTCTCTCTCTCTGCTGCAGCCCTTGCTCGCTCTGTTCATGTCTTTGTATGTGTCTGTCTCAGTGTCTGCCCCTATCTCTGTGTTGATGTCAATTTTTATCTCCCTCACGAAATGTTCTCCTATCTGTCACTCAAGGACTTTTCTCACTTTTTTGTCTGCCTCAATGTCCATTTATCACAGCCTCATCTGTATCTCATCAGACACATTTTAAGGAAACATCCCGATTTAATTTGACCTAATATTTATTCCATGTGTTCTTAGTGTCATTTACAATCTTTGAATCCCATTTGATGTCCAGTTTTTTCCCTTTCTTCATGGATGATATGCATCGCAACGCAGTAAGAGTGTCTTAATTCACTGTGTTCTGGCCAACTGTTGGTTGACAACCTACAATGCGTTTGAAAGCAGCGGTGAGCAGTGAATAAAGCTTGTGAATGGTTTGTGTGAATAAGTTTGTCAGTTAGTGAAGGATAGGCCCAACACAAAGAAAATATCACATTACACACTCTCGACATGGCAAACAATTGGGGGAGGGGAAGGCACACACACACACACACACACACACACACACACAGGCACTTAAATACACAAACTTACCCCTGGGGGGAAAAAAAAACACAAATGTGTGTGTAGACATATACTGACAAGGATACTTAAGACACTTGCACATGCTGGTGATGGATCAAGGGATGTTTAACTCACACACATCATACACAGACACACACATGCACACCTAACACTCCTCCTCGTTCTTCTATTGCAAAGCCAGACAAATGATACTCTGTCGACCAATCACCTTTTGGTATGATGCCAGCGAGCCAATAAAACAGCTCGGTCACAAAGTTTAAATGTGTTTGAACAGAAACAACTATGGACTACAAAGACCCACATAACTACAGATGTAACACACACACACACACACCTGCGCGCGCACACACCTGTTGTATGAGCTCCCAGAGTGAGAAAAGGTTAGAGAGGTGGAGAAAGATTATTATGTGTTATGCACTCAAATGTCACATTAACATGGAAATACTACTGATGTTAAAATCCCAGATAGAGCAGCTTAAAAATTGCAGCTGATTACAACATACTTTGTGTCAGCAAAGCTTGCCGTTACTGTAAAGAAATGTGCTTCGCATGAAACCATACATTGTCATCAATCAATTCAGATCTGTTCATTTCAGCAGCTTTAATTCAAAGGTGTATGAAACTTAAAAACAAGTCCCTACTCTCGGTCTCTCTTTGTCTTCTTCTTTCTCTCTCTCTCTCTCTCTCTCTCTCTCTCTCTCTCTCTCTGTGTGTGTGTGTGTGTGTGTGTGTGTGTGTGTTTGTGTCTATTTGACTGTAACTTTTACTGGCATAACTGAATCAACAGCGCCCTCTAGTGGACACAGTTAGTCAACATGAGCTCCAGTAATCACCTGGACAAAAACCGTTTTGGCTCAATATAAGTCAGTGTTACAATGATCTTGTTTGGTACACCACTGTGGCAGCTCTTCACTTAAGACAACTGAGGTTTTATGAATTCTCAGAAAAAAACTGGTAAAAGCAGGTTAAAACTTTGGTGCGTTCATGTTCAGGTGTTTTGTAGTCTTTCTAGGTATGACCTTGTAAATGTGTTATAATGTCAATTAATGTACTGTTTTTGTTGCAATTTTCAGCACTTTACCTACTTGTTTTATGATAAAGGAAGTCATTCGAGGAAACTCATAACCATTGTATGGCATTGTTTGACATGAATTATGGAGTTAACTGGGGTTTTTTGTTTGTTTGTTTGTTATAAAACTTAAATTTGAAAAATACATTTCAATAAAGTTTAATTTTGTATGTTACCTGTATTTTGTTGAGGTATAATTAAAGCAACCCCAACACCAGTTTGGAGTGTACAATCAAAAACATGATTTATAAAAATTACTAAATAAATAAATAAATTATATATACTTTTTCAAATGAACTCTTTTTTGCTTGTTGGATTTTTTTTTGTTATTGTTATGAACAAAACAAGAAGAAAGTGAATGAAATCAAGACATTTTTGCAAGATTTGATTGAATATGGCACCAAAAAATAACCCGAACCATATATATATATATATATATATATATATATACACATTACGTATACATTTTTGCTGCTGCATGCGCACAGACGTGATGTCAATTCAAGCATGTAACTGTTCACTGCTTTGCTAAAGATATGCTAAACTCTGTAGACTGTATCTATGGATCGAAGTCTCATCCTGTGCGTATCCGGAACCTTCGTAGGGGGAAGACTTTAACGGGAGGACACTTGTGCAAAGATGGCAGACGTACCAGAAGATGCACCTGAACGTAAGTTTTTAAACTTACATTTTTTTTTTGGACTTTGTATTTCCAAGACAATATAGTTGATTCTCGATTTGGCGTTTTGTAACATTGTGTTTGCTGTAACGTTTTAGTGGCTTTTAAACAAACGTCTCACTGTTACTGTTGGCAACACTGTAACGTTACTTATAATATTCCTGTTAGTTTTCAGGTTGTTTATATCCAGGCAGGGTATCAGTTAGCTACAATATTATTAAAAATCCATCTGGACTGGTACAGCTGGGGTCTTTTTGATCAAATTTAAACAAATAATACAAAAGAAAATTGAATAATGAAGTTCAGTGACGCACTTACTGAAGTGTTTTTCATACAGCCATTCAATAAACGAATTAATGTCATTGCAAAAACTGGTCATTTTAGCCTGAGTAAGGTATAATGCATACACACGGCTACTTAAACAGTACTGAATGTATTTGTTTGATGAACTGCCACACGAACTTACTCCCTGAAATGTTGCTGAGTCATTGTGACACCCTTCTCAGTGCGTCAGTGTGGAAAATGACAACAGTTACCATGTGTTATTTCTTGATAACACACCACAGTTAATTGTTTTGTTCTGCAATATGAAGTTGTATAATTAATATAAGAAATTTTATTCTTCATCCCAGAACCACAGCCAGTCCTCAAACCATCCAGTTTCCTTTAATTCTTAATTTAATCATCGTATCCATCTCTTAATTGAAGAATATTTAAAACCAAGACTTCATGTTTTTTATGGCTGCACCATGCCATCAAATGGAAATGCTGTAGACACCTTGTGTAACATTTTATCCACATTTCCCCCAAATTCAGCAAGACATATTTGATATGTTTGGAAACTCTGGCATCTTCACTAGAATCTAAAAGAAAGTCCTGTGGGTTTGATCAAAGTTTAGCTGCACAACATGAGTTTGAAATGACGGCCCAACCAGGAGGCAGGAGCGCTAAAGAGTTTAAAAAATATATAGTTCAGCCATAGGTCTTAACTCCAGCCACCAGAACCAGGGCCAGATCATGTATTGGGTTCCGATAACTGATAACTCTGTTTAATCCTTTCAGACTGCCCTGGTACAACAAGTGAGCAAGCAGGAAAGTCATCGTCATGTGAGGGCTGTCCCAACCAGAAACTGTGTGCTTCTGGAGCCACCAAGGCCCCGGACCCCGGTAAGACCGTTACCACATCTTGATACTATGATAATTCACAATACACAGTCAGGCTGGCCAGTTCCACAAATACATGTGAGATAAGTGGTGGACTGAAATTTTCATCAAGTGACTTCACTGTCAAGCTGGTTTTAAATCGAACAAGTTAGTAGCTTTAAAACACACAATATTTCAGTGGACCCTTGTGCTGCCTCTTCACACAACAACCCATCATCTTTATCCTTCATCCCCTCCCCCTGTCTCAATGCAGCCATAGCAGAGATAGGAGCGAAGCTGTCAACAGTCAAACACAAGATCCTCGTGCTGTCTGGAAAAGGAGGTGTAGGGAAGAGTACCTTCAGCGCTCACCTGGCCCACGCCCTTGCAAGTGACAGCACAAAGGAGGTAATATTTTGGTTTTATTTTTTTTATTATCTTTATTTTTGCTGTGTAAACCACAGAGCCACCAGCTGGTAGATAAAATTAAAACAATCAGGGCTACTAAACTATTTGCTTGAACTCAGACATGTTACTGCTGGAATGATATTGTTTCTTTGGGTCAAAGACAGTATGTAAGTTTTGCTTTTGAGGTTTAGAATCAGTTCAAACCTGTGTTGTCTGGAACAAAATCATGGGGTCTCTGAACTTCTTTGAAGCTGCGGTTTACAATGTACCTGAGGTTTAACATAAACCCAGTTACTCTAACCTATAGATATCAACTAAGTGCCACTAGGGGTCACTGCAGACATGGTGTAACTGAGGTTTAGTCTGTGTAAAGGAAATTCAGAGACATGTCATACATGTTAGGAAATAATTGCTGAAAACATGTGAAAGACTGTGAACTATGTAGTACTGAACTGTTAGACCGTTAAACAGAGTCTGTTGCTGAGCAGCGGCTCTCACTTGGTCTCCGGCTCAGTGGTTACTGATCATCTGAAGAGGTCGTTTCATAGCAACTATGTGTTAATAATTGCACCAGCATTAAGTCCAGTAACTGCAAGGAGGATTTCCTTTTTTCTGATTTAGCTGTCTAAGTGTGGATGAAACATACAGTACTGGTGTTACTTCTGTATGTTTTAAAAGTTTCATCCTCTGCTATCCTAATATTTACCTCTTTCCCTTGTTCTGTGGGTTTGATGTGTCTCTATCAACAGCAGTGAACACCTCACAACGTCTCTGCCTCTGCTAAAACCATGTTCCGCTGCATATTTAGCTGCTGTAGTGCAAAGAACCAGACTCAGCCTTGTCAGCCATCCTCCTCTCCTCTCTGATGTCCAGTTTTATCTCTCCGGAGTTCAGGTCACTCTGCTCTAGCAATGATTCTTGAGAAATGTGAAGAGGTCAGCTTCCTCACCATCAATGCTTGTTGCAGACGTCTGTACAGGATTACAAAACTGAGCCAAAGTTTAAGATCAGTTCGGCCTGTCACAGACTCCGCTACTCTGGAGACTAAAGAGTCTTTCTGCTCTCTCTCTCTCTGTTTTTAGGTTGCTCTGCTGGATGTGGATATCTGTGGTCCATCCATTCCTAGGATCATGGGCTTAGAGGGAGAACAGGTGAGTTGAAGTAATTTGTTACTGAGAATGATTTGTAATAATAATAATAAGTAAATATCACAAATCAGTGCAAAGGATGCAGCCCATTTGAGATTCTTCCCATATGAATTACTCACAGTTAGGACATTTACTTTTCCACCACATACAGTATTCAGTCTCTTCATGTAGACCTTTTTAAATCAGAAACACAAGGAAACAGTCATTTTTGCTTTGACATCAGTCATCTGCAATCTGTCCTCTTGTGCGCAGGTTCACCAGAGTGGCTCAGGCTGGTCTCCTGTGGTGAGTCAATTCAAACAATGCTGCTTTAGTTTTTAATGTTTGATTAAGAAATTGCACATATGATAAATGTATATGTGTCTGTGTGTGTGTGTGTGTGTATGTTGCAGTATGTGGATGACAACTTGGCGGTCATGTCTATTGGCTTCCTGCTCAGTAGCCCTGATGATGCTGTGATCTGGAGAGGACCCAAGAAGAATGGTATTGTGTGTGTGTGTGTGTGTGTGTGTGTGTGTGTGTGTGTAAAATTGGTTTTACTTTTTCCACATGTCGTACCGCTGTAACCTTTGTGGTGTTGGTCTAAAATCAGGGATGATCAAGCAGTTTTTGAGGGATGTTGACTGGGGGGAACTGGATTACCTCATCGTGGACACGCCCCCTGGCACTTCTGACGAACACCTGTCAATTGTCCAGTACCTAAGCTCCACCCACGTTGATGGAGCCGTCATCATCACCACACCACAGGTAGCACGCACACACACACACGCTCAGACATATAACCTATGACAGCGCAGTAACAAACATTAATAGCTTTTACAGCAACTGTATAGGGAAATTCCACCCTCAGATATCATCTGTGTCTACTTTCACTCCACCTGATTTGACTACTTGTACTTCAGTTGGTGATATACTACATTTCCCAGAATGAATTTCAACCACCTGGAGTTGTTCGTTCAGGCGGCGGTTTCTTCTCTAGAGATTAATAATGATAGTGACACTAAAAGCCACAACGATACAGACAGAGAGTGAGAGGTGCTAGTGGGCTAAAAAGCAAGAATCGCAACCTTTACTCAAAACGCAACATTGCCACAACTGCCTGGAATTGTGCAGCGATTTTGGCGCTACTCTCCATGGGGAATGTAAGTGGTATCTCTGCCTCTTTGTGACACAACGATATATTGAGATATTTCCAGCACAGTTACAATGCTGTTTTTATGGACAAAAAAATGTGCAGTTTGCAGTAAAGATTTAGGTTTTGTTGTAATGTCCCTAAAGGAAGAACGTCTGTGTGGCAAATATTCAGCAATCACAAAGGAAGAAAACCACAATAGAAGAAGAGAGGAGCAACCTCAGTTGTCCATTATGCAATGTAGTTTGTAGTTAGTGTTTTAAGCAAGGGGTGGGATCTCATTTTATCTCAAATGGAAAACCCCTTGCTCCACTACTGCTGTGACTGTCACCAGTCCTCTCTCCACCTACATATTTAACCCACAGCTAAATTCAGTAAGTTACCACCCAGTGTTGGGGGTCATGGTAGGTCGTATATTCACAGTAGAGCGATTGGCAGTAAAGTGATCATCATTTAAGCCATAATCGTGCAGCTGTTGTTTCCCTCTCACTTTTTTTACGTCATTCATGAAAAACTGATTGCAAGACTATCTGCAAAATGCAAATGCCATATCACAACCAACAGAGGATGCTATTTTATCATAAACCCATAATAACACCATATAAAGTCATAATACAACAAGTGTAGTAATTTGTTTACACAAAACACCATAAAAGCAGCAATATTGTCGCAACACCGAACATAAAATACAGAACAGTTGTGCAGAAGAAAAAATTAACCCTGTGCATTTACAGGAGTCTTCTTCTAAGGTACACATTCTCTAAAATCTGTAGTATAAACCGTATGTATTCATTTTACAGACACACATGAACGCAACAGTGTCTGGGTTTAGTTGCTGACTTCACCTTCTTTCACACCTTGTTTGACAAGGACACACACCTTAAGCATTAGGTGTGCTAAACAGGCACCAAGAAGTCTGATGCCATAGCAACGGCACAGGTCTCCAACCTTTAGACACACACATATACATATTGACATCATGATATATATGCATGCATGCTGTAAATTAACCCATACAATCTTATATGCAGAGAATATAAAGACAGTGCTCCAGTATTCCTGACCCAGACCTCTAATGTTAATAACACTGAATGTGCACAGTGGCCTTTTCACCTGACTTGCACCCAGTGCACACATTTACATTTCCTGTGCTGTTCCTCACCAATAGTTCTTGTCTGAATCTGGTTAGCTGCTGCAAACAGCACTGTCTTGTCAACAAATGTGGCTTTTACTCCGGTTTATGTACAGTATCAAGTGGAAGCTAACATTAGCAGTTAGCTATTATCATTCTTGCTCAAAACAAATGTCTGTTAGCTTGTTAGAATACAAAAAAATCCCCAACTCTCCTGTGTGTTCAGGAGGAGTAGTGACTGTATGTCACAAGAGATTGTAATGTCTTTATCCCTGTACATTGTTTGTCACAATGAACTTGTGTTCTTGTTTAAGCTGTCGATATGTGTCCCTCAGTTTTTACTGTACCCAGAGACTTAATCTGAGCAAACGTTTCCTGATGCTTAAATTAGCCTGGTAGCTATGAGGTCAGACAGCAGTAGAATCATTTCCTCATTGCTTCAGCTCTCACTTAACCAAAACTAACCACACACAAGGTGGGAATTACCCAAGCAAAGGAGCCTTTTCACACTCAAAACATTTCAACATGTTTACACATGGGAGCTGCTCAGTTTATCGGGGTTTAACTGTTTTTCTGAAGAGAACCATGGTAGCAGTTGTGAGGGAAGGGAAAACAATATGAGCTAATCCTTTCTTTTTCACTCTTGCCATACCCTCTCTCTCCCTCCTGTCTTGCTTTGCCTTTCTCTTTCTGCCTTTTTATTTACG
>VMKM01000731.1:0-251997 GCA_008360985.2 Macquaria ambigua | reverse complement strand
ACACACACACACACACACACACACACACACACACAACAACTAATTTGCGCCATAGACTTGGACACCGTGGAGACGCTTGCCTTACAGTGTATACACTGCCCTCTGGTGGTCATAGTACAAAATTACCAATATGTCTATTGTTAAGTTATCATCGGAATACCTCTGGTAAACTTTTACACTAGACAGTTACACATTGTGACCACCCTCCGATGGGCAAACAGCTGAATAAACTATTACAAAGATATTGTCTCTGCCGTGATTCTACTGTAGGTAACGTGTGTAAAATGATGAGTCTTCCTGCCCTCTAGTGGTAACAGTGAGTAACTACAACCACTCCTCTAGCGTCAAGTTAGACACAATAGGCATAGTAATACTTCCGGTTACGGATTTTCAAAGTAAACCTTTATATATATATATATATATATATATATATATATATATATATATATATATATATATATATATATATATACTTATATACTCTTCTTCTTCTCTTTCTCTCTATGAATTACGCACGAAATCATTATAACTGGTCAACTCCGCGAACGTCAAGGCATACGGTGAATAAATACATTATAAAACATTTTGAGAAAATTAGGTCGAGCTGTATCCAATGGACTGCTTTCAGTGTAACATCACCACCTGACCCTCGCTGGCACTAGGTGGCGGTATGGCCTTTTATGTTTGTTAGCGAACAACCTCGATAAAGAGAAGAAGAAGCCATCATGGCTCAGGCTGTCTGGTAGCTTTGAGTCGGCAAACGTTCATTTTTGTTTTAAAGTGCATCGTTCAGGCTAACCACGGTTTAATGAGACCGAATAAATATGTGAGCCCTTTTAATTTAAACTTGTTAGTTTGCAGGCCAATTAACGCCAGTTCACGGTCAGTGACACCGTTAAGGTAGCTAAAGTTGCTAACAGCCACCTATGTAGCTTTAGCATTATTTGTTGTCGTTAGCTTAGCGGTTTTTGTCCAGTATGTAGTACAAATGTAGTTAACAGCATACAGGCTGTCAACTGAGACTGAGCACAGTCTTTTTGCTACTTTTGGTGTGTAACGCTTTACTTAGTGCGATTTAGGGTATTAAATAGCTTATTGATGTTAGCTCTAGCCGTTAAATTTCCTTTAGCTAACGCTACTAAACGTGTGTGTTTTACTTTAGCTAATCTTGTGTTTCTCCGTGTTTTTCTCATATAGACTACTCTAAGCTACGTAATGTCACCCGCTTAACGTGGTGTGTATTTGGTTTTGACTTGTGCCTGTTGGTCAAGATGAATCGTCCAAAGCCTACAGCTCTCAGGCGCCCAAGTGCTGCAAAACCATCAGGTATAATGCCAACCCCAGTGTCATCTTAGTGTTGTTTTAAGCTGAAGATGGCAGCAAAGCAGAAAAAATCACGTCTTACTGTGACGTCTGTTTTTCCCAGGTCACCCTCCACCAGGAGATTTCATTGCTCTCGGATCAAAGAGCCAGGGTGGAGAGCCCAAAGCCCCCGCTGTCCTCCTGAAACCAGCATCCACAGGTTTACCTGCTGACCGTAAGAGAGAGACTTCCTCCACTCTGCCCTCCTCATCTGGTCTGTCCAGCCTCGCCAAGCGGCCCAAACTATCCACCACCCCTCCAGTCAGTGCTCTGGGACGACTCGCTGATGTCGCAGCTGTGGACAAGAGGGCAATATCACCCTCAATTAAGGAGCCATCAGTGGTACCTATTGAAGGTAAATCAATGGCTGTGTACCTGTTTTTTCAAAAACAACAAAAAACAGCTAACATAGAAATGGCTACAGCATTTCTGTTGTATATTTTACACATCATAGTTGCAAGGAAGGTTAAAGCTCCTCTTTTTTTTATTGTAGTGTCACCAGCAGTGCTGCTGGATGAGATTGAAGCTGCAGAGTCTGAAGGAAATGATGATCGCATTGAGGGACTGTTGTGTGGAGCAGTGAAACAGCTCAAGATGAACCGAGCCAAGCCTGACATAACACTGTACCTCAGTCTCATGTTCCTGGCCAAAATCAAGCCCAACGTTTTTGCTACTGAAGGAATTATTGAGGTAAGATTTCTAATACAGTGAGGCTGTAATACTGTCTGCCTAAAGGTGGTGGAGTAAGGAGCAATTATAATGTTGTTTCCTTAGCCTCCACTAGTTTTGTAATTGAAAAATAGTGAAGTAGTGGGTAGTTATGATGAAAATAGTGATGAAGTTATTCAAGAAAATGAAGCAAATAACTGGCTATTTATGTTTTAGTCGATTAATTCATGCACATCTAACCATCCATTTAATTTCAATCTTTTAATGGTTGTATATACATGAATCATCCTTAAAATATGTTTTGGGAAGTCCTTTGCTATACAATTGTATAACTAACTAACTAACTAACTGAAGAGTTGGCTAAAACACTTTTGATATTGAGTACAGACAATGTTAGCCTTGCAAAGAAATATTCCCCAAAGTCACCCTCTCTGATGTTGGAATTTGACTGCAATTGTATTGCTTTCCGCCTGTCTCACTCTTGTCTCAAGGCCTTGTGCAGCCTCCTGCGTCGGGATGCTTCAATCAACTTTAAAGCAAAGGGGAACAGCCTTGTGTCTGTTCTTGCTTGCAATCTGCTGATGGCAGCCTACGAGGAGGACGAGAACTGGCCAGAGATCTTTGTTAAAGTGAGAACGTCCTAAACACATACAAAATAGTTTTATAAATTCCTTTGTTTACAATGTTTTATTTTAGCCATGTAGGAACTCTTGTAATTTGTCCATCTTTAATGTATTTATAGGTGTACATTGAGGACTCCCTGGGGGAAAGAATCTGGGTGGACAGTTCTCACTGTAAGAATTTTGTTGACAACATCCAGACTGCTTTTGGGACAAAGATGCCCCCTAAGAGTATGCTGCTGCAGGCTGACACTAGCCGCTCTGGTGGAGATCTCAGTGCAGGTACGGTTACGTTGAGAAAAACGCTGTACCTCGCTGATTGGTTATGCTGTGTTTGGTTTTTATTACGTTTTGTTTTTAGGTAGCAGCCCTCATCCCTCGACCCCCGATGAGGACGACAGCCAGACTGAATTGCTGATAGCAGAGGAGAAACTCAGCCCTGAGGATGATGGGCAGGTTATGCCGAGGTAAGAAAACGACCCACATAGATGTGAGGGATGCTGCAGTGTACATGATGATAAGATTTAGATATTTTATTAATTTAGCACAATTAAATGATTTATAATGATTCTTGCTAAAAATGTACTGCACTCCTGGATCATTTTGTCTTTTGTCTCACTCTCTGTTGTACTGCAGGTATGAAGAACTGGCAGAGAGCGTGGAGGACTATGTGCTTGACGTCCTTAGGGATCAGCTGAACCGCAGGCAGCCAATGGACAACGTGTCCCGGAACCTGCTGCGTCTGCTCACTGCCACGTGTGGCTACAAAGAGGCACGGCTCATGGCTGTGCAGAGGCTGGAGATGTGGCTGCAGAACCCAAAGGTAAGCGAAGGAATATCCTGCAATGAACCGCTTGTAATGCTCAATTTCCCAGTATCTCACTGGCTATAATTTCTGTCAGCAACCTGTAGTAAAATACTGCATCTGGTGAGTGAATTGCAGGGTGATAGTGGCAGTCCTGCAATAACGGATAATTTGTCACAATATCTTTATAAATGAAAGGTAAAAGGTAGCTTATAATGGCAAAAAAAATGCACAATCAAGTCGTTACACTGGTATCAATATCGCGATACATTCTCTTGCAGTATTGGTACCAGTGTATTGATTATTAAATTCAATTAAATGTTTCTCATTTCACAGTTTTTTGTGTTTATGTGAAATCGTCATGATTATAAAGATTAATGTTGATTACGGTAATTAATGAGTATTAACTCACTGTTTTTGTTTTTGTGTGTGCACAGCTGACTCGACCAGCTCAAGACCTTCTCATGTCTTTATGTATGAACTGCAACAGCCACGGAGCGGACGACATGGAAGTGGTCTCCAACCTGATCAAGATCCGACTCAAACCTAAAGTCCTCCTCAACCACTACATGCTGTGTGTCAGGTCTGCGGAGTCTCTTTTCTGGTTTTACTTCTAACTTGCTGTCACGCGCGGTGTACTTACACTAACTGGTGCTTTGACCGTGATTCTCCAGGGAGCTGCTCAATGCTCACAGAGACAACCTGGGCACGATGGTGAAGCTGGTGATCTTCAATGAGCTGTCCAATGCCAGGAATCCGAACAACATGCAAGTCCTCCACACAGTGCTGCAGCACAGCCCAGAGCAGGCTCCAAAGGTGGAACTAGAGACTTTTGAATTGTTAATAAATAGTAGTTTGGAAAAATTTTTTTTCATTATTTGGCTTCTAAAATCTGCTTTTAAATGTTATTGTTTTCTCAAAATCAACATTCTCCCTCTCTTCCTTTGTGTCTGTAGTTCTTGGCGATGGTTTTCCAGGACCTGCTAACCAACAAGGACGACTACCTGCGTGCCTCCAGAGCCTTACTGAGAGAAATAATCAAACAGACCAAACATGAGATTAACTTCCAGTCCTTCTGCTTTGGTTTAATGCAGGAGAGAAAAGAGGCCACCTATGTGGACATGGAGTTCAAAGTAAGTGCATATGGAAATCTCTCAGTCTTTCAGCTTTAATCTTCTTGTATTAACACTTTTTATCCTTGTCTCTCCCATAGGAGCGTTTTGTTATCCAGGTGACAGATTTACTGACGGTCTCCATGATGTTGGGCATCACCGCTCAGGTCAAAGAAGCTGGCATTGCATGGGACAAAGGCGAGAAGAAGAGTGAGTGCTGTGTATTTGTTCTAATGATGTATTTATTAACCAAAATATGCATGGATATGGTTTGCCCTAAACACACGTCTGGTTTGTTTCAGATCTGGAGGTCCTGAGATCGTTTCAGAGTCAGATAGCTGCCATCCAGAGAGATGCTGTGTGGTGGCTTCACACCGTGGTTCCTACCATCAGCAAAGTTGGAGCAAAAGACTACGTTCACTGGTCGGTAACTGCGTGTATCTGATGTGTTTATTGTTCAAACTGCTCAAGCTAGTCATATTTTCAGCTGCTTTATGTATGAATGATCTCTTTCATGTCCGCAGCCTTCACAAAGTGCTTTTCACAGAGCAACCTGAGACATATTACAAATGGGACAACTGGCCTCCAGAGAGCGACAGAAAGTGAGTTTTCCTACGTTATTCAAAATGAATCATGTTTTCTTCTGACTGTATCCGGCACTGTCACCTTACTAAGCTGCTTTTTATTTTTTATTCCTCAGTTTCTTCCTTCGCCTCTGCTCCGAGGTGCCTCTGTTGGAGGACACACTGATGCGCATTCTGGTGATCGGGCTGTCACGAGACTTGCCCCTGGGCCCCGCTGATGCCATGGAGCTCGCAGATCACCTGGTTAAAAGGGCTGCTGGAGTTCAGTCTGATGGTGTGTGAAGATCCACTTAGGCTGCAACTACTGTTTATGGTCACAGTTAAAGCTGTGTATATCACTCTCTGGCAGGACATTTGGTTAACACATGCCTCAGTTTAATGAGCAGCCAACTTAAGTCTTTCGAGGCGTAACTCCTTTTTCACATCTTATCCTCGCATGTCAGCAAAATAAATGTTAGGAAAGTATGAACAAAGGAAACATGGTTTTCATTGTAATTGTTTGAATACTTCTTGTCATATCAGTTTGAAGAGAGCTGACTGTTTCTTTTTAAACAGATCTGGAAGTCCTGAAAGTAGAGAGGATCCAACTTATTGATGCAGTGTTGAATCTGTGTACATACCACCACCCAGAGAACATTCAGCTGCCTGCAGGGTACTTCAACTGTCTTTACTGGCTTTTAACAATATGTTCAGGTCGTACAGTTTACAGTCTAAAATAACAAATGACTTTTAATGTTTAAGGTACCAACCGCCAAATTTGGCAATATCCACACTGTATTGGAAGGCATGGCTGCTGCTGCTTGTGGTGGCTGCGTTTAATCCTCAGAAAATAGGTACAACACTCTATTTCCTATACTGCATACATAAGAGTAGCTATTGTATATGTTCTAAGCTATTAAATATTTTCTATTAATATATTGTCTGACTTTTTTTTCCCTTTAGGTTTGGCTGCCTGGGATGGCTACCCTACACTGAAAATGCTCATGGAGATGGTTATGACAAAGTAGGTGAAGGCTGTCATTTAGAATATGTTGGTTTGGCAATCTCAGCGTTGTTAACAACAATAATAAATATTATCAAACTTTTCCAAAAGACCATTGGCACTAGATTAGATAACCATGTTTATCAAGTTAGAGCCACTCAAAGGGCAAAGGCCATTCTGGCAGACCCTCAACATCCTCTTCATGCAGAGTTTCAACTCCTGCCATCAGGGCAGAGGTACACTTTCCCTAGGAGGGCCAAATCTAACAGATACTTGAGATCATTTGTTCCATCAGCTGTTAGGTTTTTAAACAAGCTGTAGGCCTTTAGTTGCCCCACAGACATTTTAACAAGGCCTGATAGATTCCTAGTGTTTTATATTTCACTGCATTTTATTATGATGACTTCTACTGTATGTTATATGTATTTATGTCTTTTATTTATCTATTGCATGATGTGTGCTGGTTGTGTTGACTACTGTTTGCAAACCAAATTGCCCCTCTGGGATAATAAAAATTATCCAATCCAATAAAATAGTTTCAAGATAATGATGCCGAGAAACTAATCCACATCTCTCTATGCTTCCATAGTAACTATACCTTCCCTCCGTGCACCGTTGCGGACGAGGACACAAAGACGGAGATGATCAACAGGGAGCTGCAGATCTCCCAGAGAGAGAAACAAGAGATCCTGGCCTTTGAAAGCCACTTGGCAGCAGCCTCCACCAAACAGACCATCACAGAGAGCAACAGCTTGCTGTTGTCTCAGCTTACCAGTCTGGATCCACAGTAAGAGACCAAGACAGATTACCTTATGCTCCATGTAACCAGTTGATTGTATTCTCAAAGGAAATGCCTCAGTTATTAGGTGAAAAAGTTACTCAAATTGGATCTTGAGACTTGACATGAAAATAGGAGTCAAATCCTCCACTTTCTTTAGATTTAAGTGAAGACGGTAAACTTACACTGTCCTACTTTTTATACAGCAGACAGTTCAATCTAGCTATTACTACTAGAAAATCCTGTATTAATCTAAATTAGCGCTTGAACTTTTAAAATCTTGATACAAGTGTTGTTACAGCTGTGTGACTGAAAGATGTTTTTTTGTTTGTGTTCAGGGGTCCTCCTCGCCGACCTCCTCCTCAGGTCCAGGAGCAGGTGAAAAGCCTCAACCAGTCTCTGCGTCTGGGACATCTCCTCTGCCGCAGCCGCAACCCAGACTTTCTCCTCAACATCATCCAGAGACAGGTAATGGCCATGTACACGCTACTACACACTACATAACTCCCCGAAATGTATGGTAACATCTTTCTACTGCTCATAGTACAAAATTAACATCTCTCAAAATGTCTGTCACTGCTCAGAGACTTTGTCAGGCTTCCTCTATGACTCACTGAAAACTTAACAGATGTAGGTGACAGCTATGTTACCTTCAAAATAGGGATTGTGTCTCAACAAGCACATCATTTGTGTAAGCTATTAGCTTGGTGCTACACTGGACTTCCTTTGGATTAGAAGAACCCAGAATCTTTAGTATAATAAATCTGTGCTTTTCCATCAAGGCTGGATTTCAACTGGAGTTAAACCTGTTTGGAATTTATTGGCAGAAAAAACATTCTCAATTGAGGAAGAAATAACACATTATTGTTAGGCTTTTGTCTTCACTGTGCATCCTGTAACTGCAGTGCATTTTCAATCCTTCACAGGCTTCCTCTCAGTCAATGCCATGGCTGGCTGATTTGGTCCAGTCCAGTGAGGGCTCCTTGGATGTGCTTCCAGTGCAGTGCCTGTGTGAATTCCTCCTGCATGACGCTGCGGATGACAGTCTGCCAATAGAGGATGACGAGGAGGGAGAAAGCAAAGAGCAGAAAGCCAAGAAGAGACAAGTATGTTGATTGTAACACCATACCTTACTGTTGACAGTCGGCAATTCCTGAAATGGTCCATTGTTTTTGATTGTTCCTAATGACTGGTCTTTATTCATTTTTGGTCTCAAATTAACATGCCGTATGCTAAATTTATACTTGTGCTTACTTGCAGCTTGGTATTACTGACTCTTGACTAATACTGAATTATGATCTCTCTTCCTGTTAGAGACAACAAAAGCAAAGGCAGCTGCTTGGACGGCTCCAGGATCTTTTGTTAGGTCCTAAGGCTGATGAACAGACAACGTGTGAAGTGCTGGACTACTTTCTGCGCCGCCTCAGCTCTTCTCAGGTGGCATCGAGAGTGCTAGCCATGAAGGTACTGTATTGGAAGCAGAAAACATCATCTCTAGTAGCATTGTGTGTTAAAGAATGATTCTATTTACATTGTATATTTGTGTGTAGGGTTTGTCATTGGTGCTGAGTGAAGGAGGCTTGAAAGATGGAGAGGAGCGGGACCAGCCCATGGAAGAAGACTCTGCAGATGCTGAGCTCTTGCCAGGGTACCAGTGGCTGCTACAAGACCTCCCGAAGCTCCCCTTGTTTGACAGCGTCAGAGGCATGACGTCCACTGCTCTGCAGCAGGTCAGTGTCTGACTCTACAGTGAGCTGTCACCGACTGGGAATAACTATACACCTTTTAGGAGGATTGATGAGTAGGAGTTTGAAGGGTGTGTCTTGTCTGTCTGCTTTCTTTTGAAGGCTATTCACATGGAGACAGATCCACAGACGATCAGTGCCTATCTCATCTACCTATCCCAGCATGCACCAGTAGAGGAGCAGGCTTCTCATAATGACCTGGCCCTGGTAATCACGGCGAGTTGCTTAAGTTACATTTACTTTACATGCTTTTCTTTCATCTTAAATCAGTTTTGTTTTCATGGAGCAGTGCTGACACGAATCTTGTCCTCAATCACCCTCTATAGGACGTTGCCCGGCTGATCGTCGAGCGTTCCACCATCATGAACAGCCTGTTCTCCAAACATTCCTGCAGGCCTGAGTCAGATGCTGTGCTCAGTGCGTTCCTCACCATCTTCTCTACATACATCAAGAGGATGAGGAAGACCAAAGAGGGAGAGGATCTTTACAGCTGGGTGAGCACTGGCAGGAGTTCTGTTACTAACTGAACTGCAGTACATCATCATTTATATTATGGCTAACTTTTTATTGATCCTCTCACTGGCTCAGAGTAAGTGAAACTTACTTACTACCTCATCCCCTAAAATCTGCAATCAGAAATAAGAGCAACATTTTAGGCCTGGCGAGCTGACAATTTTCCAGTGATCATTAAATTATCTTGATAGTGAGTGCAAGAAAAAATAACAGGAACCAGTGCGCAGGTTTGAAAAATATTCTTTAAGTATGCAACTGAAATTTCATTTTCAGTTGAAGATTAATACCTGTTTGATGTCTGTAGGCGTTTTTATGTGCTTGACAAACTTTATTTTGTCTTGGGTGTTTTTAGTCAGAATCTCAGGACCAGGTGTTTCTGCGTTGGACCACAGGAGAGACCGCTACGATGCACATTCTTGTCGTCCATGCCATGGTTATCCTGCTGACTCTGGGGCCACCCAAAGGTAGTCCTGTTCACTACAGTTCAATGTTTGCAGCGTTAAAAGGGCTGTAAGAACATGTTTACCATTGTGTATTTTTACAGGGGAGAGTGATTTCTACGCTCTTCTGGACATTTGGTTTCCCGACAAGAAACCTCTACCCACTGCCTTCCTGGTTGACACCTCAGAAGAGGCCCTTCTGCTGCCTGATTGGTTGAAACTGAGGATGATCCGGTCAGAGGTTTCTCGATTGGTTGATGCAGGTACAGCTTATTATAGTACACAAAAATGTGTGTTGCTCTCCATGGTAACACATTTTTACCTTTTTAACGGAACAACATGTGTTTCCCCCAGCTTTGCAAGACCTGGAGCCTCAGCAGCTGCTGCTGTTTGTGCAGTCCTTTGGCATTCCAGTATCCAGCATGAGTAAATTGCTGCAGTACTTAGACCAGGCTGTCTCCCATGATCCAGAGACGCTGGAACAGAACATCATGGACAAGCGTAAGAGTGCTGCCGATATTTTTGAAATGGTGTAAGATTTGGAGATATATGGTTATAAAATATTTATGATTTGTCTCTTTTTGGATTTATTCTGCAATAGACTACATGGCCCACCTGGTTGAAGTGCAGCATGAGCGAGGCGCCACTGGGGGGCACACTTTCCATGCATTACTGAGCTCCTCTCTTCCTCCAGATACAGGTTGGTGCAATTTCAGCTTACATTATGACACTTTTAAGTCATTGTCTTTACTAAATGTTTAGATTACTCACGTTAAAAAGTTATTATTACTCACAATATAGAGATTTTTTTTATTAAGATTAAGTATCTGACAAAAAATGTTATAGAAAATGTATGAAAATAATCTAAATTAGTCCATGCCCTGACGACATCTCTCCTGACAGATTCTGCTGAAACAAGTAAGGCCAAAGTTACCGTGGAAACGCCCCACAGCTCTGTGAAGATGAGAGCAGCCAGTCAGCTTCCTGCAGTCGGGCCTGACGATGATCTCACTGGCATGTTGCTTCAGGTGGGCTTTACTAGCTGTTTTTGTCTAATTTCTTTGGTGTATGATTTTTTTTTTTTCATTTGAACTTTTTGGATAACATGGGGTTAAAACACAATTCTTTGTAGGCTAAATGTCAATTGTTGATTACAAACAGTTACACCTCTACAAAAGTTTCTACCATTTATTAATATTCCAAGCTGATGTTGATTCACTTATTTGTCAATCTGACCTGTTTCTGTTTCCTTTGCCTCCACAGATATTCCCCTTAAACGTGGACCCTCGCTGGCATGGCCCCCCTCCCAGCCAGCTCTCTCTGGCCTTGCAGCAGGCCCTGGCTAAAGAGCTGATGCGGGCCAAGCAGGGCCAAATTCAGCAGGGTGGGTTGGCATTTCGCCTCCTACAGGCTATTGCAGCCCTGCTCACCTCTGCTCACGCAGGGCCTATTGTCATGTCAATGCACCGCAGCCATGCCCTCTCCTGTCCTCTCATGCGCCAACTTCACCTTTACCAGGTAAGTCTTGCTGTCAGTCATCATCAGCATAATTTAATTTTGATTCATAAAACACTGGAATGTAAGATTATTTTTCTTATTTCTCCTGCTTGATGTTTTCTTCCAGCGTCTCGTGTCCAAGGATATTGCTTTCTCCTCACTATTCCTCAAGGTCATTGTTGAGATGTTAATCTGGTTAGACAACCCAACTGTGGAGGCAGGACCACTAAAGACTCTGCTCAAATCCTTCGCTGGTCAGAACTCTCACAAACACAGGCACAATGATGGTGAGCACCTCAACGCTTTTATCTGTTGAAATGTTGATTCATTCATTTTATATAAACAGTGAATGACAGGTGTCTCTACCCTGCAGTGCGTACAGGTTTCCTCCACCTGGCTGAGGCTTTGGCATATCACAGAGATGCTGAAGTGCCCCTCAGGGCCATCATTGCAATGCTGAAAGCTGGAGACAGATGTAATGCAGAAGCAGAGCTTATTGGGAAAGGTATTAATGGAGACATTGTGTGGATGTGAATGTGCTTTTGTTTGAACTGAGCATCATATTTGGGGTTTCAAACAGCAATCAAACAATTAGTTGATTGACAGTTAATTTGTCACAATTTTGAAACCTGATTTATTGTTTTATCAGGTAAAACATTTTTTCATATATCAGGTAAAAATGCCAAGTTTTTTGCATAATTGCAAAGGTTTTTAAGCAGTGACTGGCAATTGCCTCTTAACTTAGATATATCCATTATTGGCATTACAGTTATATTTTCAAATTTTTATAACAATCATTTTTATATAAGTAAGTATATATAAGTATATATTTTGACACACAAATTAAACAATGGATATCTACCAGAACTATTTTTGATTTTTCACAGCAACCTATATAACACAAGACAAACAAAAACAGTAGCTTGAATTGAGAATAAAACCTGTGTTGAATTGTTTGATAGACCATGTGAACTGAATCAAAAGCTTCGTACTGAAAGATTCCTGTAATACAATGCATTGTTACACCCATACGTAGCTGCCACTAAAGCCCAAAAGCTGTTGCCACATTTAACATTGAGTTTTGTTACTTAAGGATGCATAATGGTAGTCCAAAGCCTATTACTAAGCATGCTGTTTTTATTATATTCCAGTGTTACAAGGGCTGATGGAGGTGAGGTCGCCGTATTTGGAGGAGCTACTGTCTCTGTTGATGACTGTTGGTACACAGAATGGGACAGCCGGCCCTGTTGCCACGGTGATTTCCTTGCTGCTTCAGGAAAGTGAGGAGCGAGCTGTGAAAAAGGAAGTGGATTCTAACAAGTGAGCACCGCAATTCTATTTCCCTCTCAAGTCATGCAAGAAACATTTATATTTGACAGGACTAGATGACAAACATGGCTGCCTGTGACAAAATGGGCAAAGTGGCGCTTGCTGTCTGTGGCCTTGTATTTTGAAACTGCTATTGGATTTGGTTCGGAAAGGTTTAATTGGTTTTGCAGCTTTACATTGGCTTTACAGATTCACTTGCTGTGAAAATCATAGAACAGTTTGCAGAATCTTTTCTATGCTTGGTTCAAGCAACACTTCCAGTGAGGCAGGTGCATACTGAAAGGTCGCTCACTGACACATGTAAGGTTTGGTCCAAGGAGTATTGTTAGAAAAGGGTGCTTTGATTTAACTGTAGAAACATTTTGAATCACCAGAACAGGTTCCAAGTGACTCAAGCTCAGTTGTATTGTGGATGTATTGCACATTATCTTTCTGAGGTCTTGATTGAGGCTATAGGAATTTAATATATGTTCAGTCACATCTTCATAGAGGTAACCTTTCAGTTTCACCTTTGCCAGCAGCTCCGAGGTGACAAAGTCGGGACTGAGCTCTGGGCTGCTGGTTGATTGGCTGGAGCATCTTGACCCTGAGGTCACTTCAGTGTGTCCAGACCTCCAACAGAAACTGCTGTTCGCCCTCAACAAGGTAAGATAAGCACTGCCTGCAGATAATGTACACCTCTTGTCTTTTCACGCCGGAGTAAGTGTTTGCTTGGTGTTACTGATGCATCCTTTCTCACTATTTCTCTTATTTCAGGCACGCGGAACCCCAGCCTACAGACCTTATCTTTTGGCCTTGCTTACACATCAGTCAAACTGGTCCACCCTCCTGCAGTGTATCAGTGCTCTTCTCAGCAAGCGCAGAGACTACAAGTACTCCATTTTTAAAAGCATTTTGTCTGTTTTGTGTGCCTAATAGATTAACATACAGTAATTACTCAGCAATAGTTGTTTTCTGGTTCTGATGAGATTTTATTGAGCATGATGTTTCTTACAGTGAGAGATTATTTTAACTGTCTGTGTAACATTTTTCAGACTTGACCCATCATCAGCCCTGGATTTCCTGTGGGCGTGCAGCCACATCCCGCGCATCTGGCAAGGACGCGACCAGAAGATCCCTCAAGTAAGATCAAAAGCCCACATACAAAGTCACCCTTTTTTCTGCGTTTTTGATGAGACCGAAGTTGGAGGGAGTTCAGTCTGCTGAAGCTCAGACCCGTGTATTTTTCTTTTTGTCTGTGCAGAAGAAAACAGAGAAGTTTGTGCTACGACTCAGTTCGGAGGAGCTCATCAGCCTGGTCGACCTGATCTTGTCAGAGTCGGAGCTCAACAGTCGCGACTCGCCCCGCGATGACAAGAGCAGCTTGGACCAGGCCTCCTGCTCCCTCATCCAGTCCAGACTGCCCCTCCTTCACTCCTACTGCAATGGAGATCTAGAAAACATCAAGAAAGTCTCAGAGTACCTCATCAACTGCACAAAAAAATGGGAAGACAGGTAAGGTGTATATTAGTTGTCATCTTGTGTATTTATTGTTTCAACACTCATCTTCTATTGCATGTCTGTCCATCCTGGGAGAGGGATCCCTCCTCTGTTTCTCTCGCTGATGTTTCTTCCATTTTTCTTCCTGTAAAATGTTTTTTTTTTGGGTGGGGGGAGTTTTATCTTATACTAGTTGAGGGTTTAAGGATAGAGGGTGTCGTATGCTGGACAGATTGTAAAGCCCCTTGAGGCAAATTTGTGATATTGGGCTATATTGACTTCTGTTCAAATCTTTCCTCTATCTCATGCCTCCTTATTTGAAGACACATATGCTCACCACATTTTGTTGTATAAGGTTCACTAAAGTGCTCAGCCCTTCCATTTTGACACATTGTATTGTTCTTTCTAATTATCCCAAATACGGACAGTCCTTTTTTTCCCTGTTATGGTGTGCTGATAAACTTGGTGTAAATCGCACTAGATTTTCCTTCCTCAGTGCAGATGAACTTTTTAGACTTCCTCTGTCAGCCACAATGCTGTGGACCAGGGAAAACTCGATAATTAGGTCTATTGGTGTGAAATTAAAACCAGCAGAAGTCGTCTGTACTGTGATCTCTTTAAAAGCTCAGTGTATTATAATGAAGCCAAGAGGATTAAGGCTGAAGCTCTAAACTTGCCTGTGTTGTGAATTCCTGCTCTGACTTAGCTGTCAGAGATCAGGGTGCAACTCTTTGTGGAGGCAAACCCTCCTTTCATGAATATGTCTCTGGTTATTAAACCACTTTAATGAGGAAACTTTGGCCAAGGTCAAGCAAAATTAGCTTCCGAATTACAGTATTTTAAGTACAGCTAAGCTGTCTGGTAAAATTGTTGCTAGTGAAAATATGGTAGGATAAAAACATGTTGAAAGTAAAGGGCTTTGGCCTTGTGTTGAATAAACATTGTATTGTATGTTGAGCATTCTTCTTGTGAAACCTCACTGCCAGATAAGCTGGTGTTTATTCCAATTACACACCAACTATTGAACAACGAGCGGACTCTTTACTCTTGGTCAAGGTCGCTCTGATTTGCTTAATTCATAGCTGTAATACTCTTCAGTTAGTAGACATGACAAGAGCCTTAGAGGATTTTATGAAACCACAGTGACTTGAAGGCAAATGCCTCAGAATTACATTACGCTATTCATGTGTCTAGTTTGTATTAATGTACATTCATTATTGTCGCTTGTAGACAGAAACAATTGAGAAGTGCTTTATCATGCTGTCTAATCTGTTATCTCATATCAGCTCTGTTGATAATCCGTTGAAGTAAGTAATCCAGTGAATTTGACAAAACCCAAGGTAAATTTCCTGTGAAACTGGGAACATTGTTTGCTTTATCTCACCATATAGTAAAGCTCACTTGAGTTGAAAAGCTGTGGCAAACTTTCTATGGCTGCACAAAATTGGTCAACCAGTCACTGTCAATTAAATAGCTTCAAGCTACACAACTCAATAATATCAGGGATTACAGTCTTGATTATTTTGTTACTAAGCTTCTAGCTTTACCATGGACAGCTGAACTGTCCTAAGCCAATAATAAAATGTATTTTCCCAAAGTGAATGGCATATTCCTGTAGTTGGTGCCTTGTCTCTAAACCATAGCATACAGTATGCATCCCATTTTGTTTATTTTGTCTTTCAGTGCGATGAGTAAGCGGTGCCAGAACTTGCTGCTGCAGATCTATCTGCACTTCCCTGAGGTCATCCAGCACGTTACCCTGCCTGAAGGCACCCTCAGCAGCGGGGGAGCTGCATATGGCAGCAGCTGCAAGGTAAAGATGTCTTGCCTGTTTCATAGAACACATAGTTCTCACCATCTAAATGTAAGTGACTTTGTTGTGACATTTGAATTTCTGTGTCCTGCTACCATGGTATAATATGTTTGTTTATTCTTCTTGTGGATATAATAGCGATGTCATACTGTACTTAGACTAGAGGCTCTTCATACTGAGTAAAATATCTGGTTAGATTTAGTAGGAACTTCCTAAATAAATGTGGATGTTACAAAGTAAAAACTGATTTTGTAATTGCTGTAAAATGAATACCAACAGGACAAGCAACAGTAACAAACACAGTGAAGTATTCCATTGTTTATCACAAAATAGGTCAAATAAGTCAGTCTACAGCCTTCATTGAGCTCCATAAACTGCATACTCCACTGCGCTTCACAGGAAGCGATCATAATGCTGAAAATTGGGATCTGATGTCATGGCCGTCTTCTTGTATTCATGAAACAAACTATTTCGTCTGTAGTTGACAGCTTTGTTTTTTGGATTAAATTTGTGTATATTCTTCACTTACAACAATGAATTAACCATGATACTTCACATTACGATATATACTTATTTTGTGTTTTTCTCAGCTTGATGTCCTGGTGCATCGCCTGGTCACACTGCTTGCTGATATAGGAGACTCAAAGTCTGCTGAGAGCCGTGTGTCTGATGCCAACCTTGCATGTAGGAAGCTGGCTGTGTCGCACCCTGTCCTTTTGCTCAGGTAAAAAAAAATAGGTGATACTGTGTGCAGTAGTATTTTGGAATTTAGTCTATAAACACTAGATTTTCTGTTGCCATAGGAGAGGGTTCAACCTGCTGACTGTTTTTCCTTTCTTGTTTTTTTTCAGACACCTGCCTATGATTGCAGGTCTCTTACACGGTCGCATTCACCTGAACATGCAGGAGTTTCGGCAGCAAAACCACATGACGTTCTTTAGTAATGCGCTCGCCATCCTGGAGCTGCTGCAGCCGCTTGTTTTCCACAGCGACCACCAGAGGGCGCTACAACACTGCCTTCTGTCCTTTATGAAGGTCCTTCAGGTGGGTGCCTCATACGCTTTCAAATCTTCAGCATAGGATTTAGGATCGAGATCAGACATGACTACTTGTTTTAATGAGCTACAAATCAGAGTGTATGAACATGTATCTTTCTTCTTGTAGAACTTTCAGAGGTCCCGTTCTCCGTTGGTCTTCATCAACAAATTTTTGCAGTTCACACAGAAGTACATCACCCACGATGCAGCAGCCGCCATTCCCTATTTACAGAAGCACTCTGACATCTTGCAGTGAGTACTATGTCATGGCAAAAATATACTTTTGAATGATAAACTTGTGACAGTTAAATGGCAAACCATGAGTTAGTTTGCTGTATTTACAGCAACTATGGCTTTGCTAGAGATCTTGTTTTGCTGTTTCTCCTGTCAGGGTTCTGTGTGCAGAAAACCCAGACCTGGTTCAACTGAAATCTCTGCTGGCTGGACTCACTCTGCCAGTGAGAAGGTCTTCTGCAGAGATTGCGCCAGAAGATAGAGATGGTAAGCAAAGGAGGACTTTCTGAGTTCATGGGGTTGTTACTGAGCCCACATATAACTGAAACATAGGAACATTTAAAATATAAACAATCATCTTGCAATAATTTACATATCTTGATACATGGTGACATTTTATGTATTAAGTCTAAAGAGCCACTGTTGTACTCTTTTCTTTTTTTGTAATAATAATAATCGTTTTTGCTCTTTACCAGACGACTTGGCCACTGGTTCCCTGCCCCTAGTCAACATATCTGCCTCAGTTTCACTGAGTGCAGCTGACATGACAATGTACCTGAAAAAGATGTCGAGAGGAGAGGCAGTTGAGGGTAACTAACATACTGCCGCAGCAATTTCACATGTATAACTCCTGTATCATAATGAGTAATGTGCTGTTTTTGTCCCGTCTGTTATAGATGTGTTGGAAGTGTTGACAGAGGTGGATGAGAAGTCGAGGAGGAGCCCAGAGATCATCCAGTACTTCACTGTGAGTCATAAACAACAGAAACAAAGAAAAGGTCAAGTGTAGTACCTGTCGGGTGTGTAACACGTCGATCACCACCTTGTGTCACTGTTTGCAGAATGATCTGCAGAGACTCATGGCTTCCTCTGAGGATTTGTGTCGGAACATGGCCTTCAGTCTGGCCCTGCGCTGCATCCAGAATAATCCCTGGTAAGTTTATAGCACTCTGGTACGAACCACCTACAGAAAGCAAGCTGATGCAAGATGTGTGGAGAAGGAAAAAAAAATTGGTGTAGTGATACCCATCTGTCTATCAATCAATCCGTCTGTCTGCATACTTTTATCTGTTACCATTTAATTTTTCTTTATGTAATAGTGTATGTTTTCTATGCTGCAGCCTGGCAACAGACTTCCTGCCAACGTTCATGTACTGTATGGGCAGTGGTAACTTCGACGTGGTACAGACTGCTCTCAGGAATCTTCCAGAATATGTGCTTCTCTGTCAAGGTAAGAGGATAGGATACTCTTTAGTCACATTCTTGTTGACAGTGATCTGGTAAGAAGCAGTCACTCCCGTGCCTGTCTTGTTTTATAATCACATGACCACGCAATATTTTTTATCAAAAGAAAAAGTGATGTAACGAAGCATGCACCCAAAGTCTTAGTCAGAGTCACACATCCACAGCTGCATGTTGTAATGTGCTTTTTTTCCCTCCCAGAACATGCAGACATCTTGCTCCACAAGGCGTTTTTAGTGGGCATCTACGGACAGATTGACACCAGTTCAATGATCTCAGAGTCCATGAAGGTCCTTCACATGGAAGCAACAACATAACAACAAAGCGTACAACTCCACATCTGATTGAAAATGGTGTCATTCATTTTCTGCATTCCAGAGCTAAATTATTTTTTATTGTCTTTAGTTCAAACATTGCTCTAATGTGATCATGACAGATTAACAAACTCTGTGGCTCTTCAGTGGTACAGCTTAAAGGATCCTCCAGTGAGCTGGTAGCTACCAGTAATATAATAACTTGTGGATAATTCATTGACTTCAAAGAATGCGATGAAATTCCCTCTAATTTAGTTGAAAATGTAATAATTCAAACTATAAAATTGCTGTTATTGTAATGATACCACAATTAGTGATTTATTACTTCTTAAGGGAGTTAAGTCATTTTTAACTGATGATGTAATGATACATTAACCAATAATGAAAAAAAGATAACATGAATTGGAGTATTATTAGGTGGTGTTATTATATAATCAGTTAAAGCCAACACAGAATATACGAAATTGGAGTCATAGTCAACAATACTTATTAAATGAATATTACAATATAATAACAAATATTATATATTTAAATGGTTTAATTAAATTGACATTTTAGAGGGAGTTTTTGCACTTCTGCAGTTATATTACTAACAGATACATTATTACAAACTACAACGCTCAATGCATTTTTGGAAAATCGCGCACTAGTTTCGGCTTGATATTTTTAATAGTTTGAATATGAAATATCACCATTATTGTACAGTTAAATAGGTGACTGTATGCTATATTTGTAGTTGTTTTTAATGACCACGTAAAAAAAGCGAAATATTTCTGCTCATGGTCCCCTATCCGATGTTTAATAGTTGCAATCTTTCTATAATTTTCCTCAAAATTGTGAGTGTCCAAAATGTAAAAGTCAGAATCTGACTATATACCAAATACTATTGGAATGCCTTACTGTGTTACACAAGGGATTTATTGTAGTAAGTGTTTACTGACTTTCAAATTATTAAGACTAAGAAGCCAAAATTACTAAATGTGGCATTGCCTGAATACAATATTAATTGTGAATTCCTTAAATAGCTAAACAGAACTGGTCATTTCTTTTGAAGTCACAATGCTGTGCCGTTACCTGAACACCATCTGTGAACTGAATAAAATAACTTTTGGAATATGCCTTTTTTTTTCATTCAGCTTTACCTGACAGAAAGTGAATAGTGTAACATATTTCACCAGTTTTAACCACTGTAGTTCAGGAATTCAATATGGGACATTTTGGAAAGCTGTTTAATGTTGAAATGGTAAAAACACAAATTTCACTAGAACCAGTTATTACCTTTCAGAATAATATTTTGGCACCTCAAACAAGATGGAAGGGGAAAAAATAAATGGTGCAAGGTTTGTGGCTTTTCATTTCATTCCAATAATTCTTGGATCCTGATAAAACTTGAAAGAGCTGTCATAGGTACGCTTTCTCTTCACTGGCGTGTAACAGACAAATTAAAGGCGTGATTCACATGCTGTGATGGAAACCATTTTGCCATGAAAGTGTGAGTTGTTTTGCCCAGTGCCACTGACTTCATCTGAAAACCTCTTGATGGAGTCAAAGGGATAAGTTAAACAACGTGTAGTCATGCCGGTAAACTAGGAAAGTGGAAGTCCCTATTCATAGTAAATTAACCATGGCGGTAATTGTTCAATCACACAGACCAAAGGGTGCTTTGAAGACGTGATGTGGGTAGGCCATTTTACAACACAGCCTGCTGCTGGTGTTTTGTTACATAGGAGGACATGAAGATGAAGCCACAGCATGGTTGAGGACCCTCAGTGAGGGTGAGACATGCCCACACTGGTGGGTCAGTGGAATCTGTCATTCAGAAATAACAGGCATTCAATAAGATACAGAGGCTGGATGGCTGAAAGCAGGTTGCCTCTAAATGCAGCTTTTTTTTTTTTTAGATATAACGCAGTAAGCAAGGCCAGAGGTCAAAAAATGCAGACTTAAGGCAGTTTTATTATGTAAAACAAGGACATGGAAAACCATGTTTCTTTTATCTGTTTTGCCAAAAAAATATATATATAAATAGGCTGAGTTGTGACAACTGCCATGTACAGAATTAAAACCCAAGACATTGTGAATACATTATGTATGTGCCTTTGTCTTCTGAACCCTCATGATGCCTCCAAATCCCCTTTAATGAATATGTATTCACACATCCTTTCCTATAATTAACTTGTTCATATGTAAACCCAATCAAGTCCTACCCATCATGCCTCATACCTGCTGATCTCTCTCTGCTGGCTCTGTCTGATGTGTTAATTGCACCTGTATGGTGTCCTATAACTAGCCGAAAGCTCTGTTTATGGTTATCAATCAACTTACTACACAAGTCTTAGCAGCCTGGGCTCTTGGTCAGGCGCCAGCATCCTATTGGCTGGGCAGCAGTGAGGCGGAACAGAGATGAATGACAGCTAACGAGGAAGTGGTGGGAGGGAGAGGGGCGCCGGCCTGTTGCTGAATAGTCTGATGGACCACTGACAAGTTAACAACCTCTGCCTCTATTCATCATACCAGGCTGGATGCCCTCAAATGCAGCTGCTAAGAGCTAACTGCTCATTTGTCCATGCTGAACATTTTCATGATAATAAAATATCTTCATAGTACATATGTACTGAAGTAACCATGGTCAGTGGGGAAAATAACTAAGTACATTTACAGTTAAGTATGTTTTTTTATGCTAAATTATACTTCTACTCCTCTAAATTTCAGAGGAAAATATTCTATTTTTTACACCACTACATTTATTTGACATCTTTAGTTACTAGTTACTTTTCAGATCAAGCTTTTGCATAAAAAAGCAAATGTTAATCTTATAAAAAACTGTCTAGTTGGGGCCCCTTGACATGTTTCAGATGTCTGAGTTTTTAGCAGTTCCAACAAAGATTTCCCCTCTAAACGTCTACGATGGCTTCATTTAAATAATTGTTTGAGAACTAAAATATTAAAATCATCTATATTTCACAAAAAAATAAATAAAATAAAAGTAAAATGTCCAAAATATGAATACAAATTTGTGTAGCAGAACTATATTTTTTCGTCTTTACTTCCCCATTAATCATCTTGCGACCCCCACTTTTACGTAAAATGTTGAATGCAGGACTTATACTTGTAATGGAGTATTTTTACATTGTTGTATCGGTTGTACTTTAATTTGAGTAAAGGATCTTAATACTTCTTCCAGCACTGACCATGAGAATGTTAGATTGTGAAATATTGTTTCAAAGTGGTTGTCAGTGGGTCTTCCTGCCCATGTGAAAGTGGACAGTGAATGAGCAGCGAGCAGGAATGTGACCAGCAGAGGTTTCTCAGCTACAGGAGGGGCCCTGATGTGCCGCTACCTGCCCATGCACATCTGTCTGCTCTCCGTCTTCCTCTCAATGGCACCTTCGCCTTAGATCATCTCCTCTTCCTCCACGCTTGAGTTGCACTTGGCTTGCGTGGAAAAAATGTGGACCGTCTCTCGCCTCTCTTCTCCCTGGGACTTTGATGTCTCAAGTGTGATTGCTCTTGGATTGTGGCCGCTTTCCCTTGAAGGTTTTGACATGAAAAGCAGGCTGGGCTCTCAGGTTTATCCCATGGCCAGTGATCCAGGACTAAAACAATCAGCCTGCTCACTGTGGGATACTATTACCAAGGAGAGTGAGGCACCAAGCATAGGGGCTTCCTCAGCCATGAAATACACTTTCCTTCCAAGTTACAAACACATTTTAGGTGTGTTGATTGAATTATACCAATCCACGCTCCCATTAATAGATTTTAGTTTGAAGTTTGTGCAGGCAGTTGAGACTAAAATACATATGCAAGCAGCCAGAGAATACATTCCTGGTGTGTTTGCACAGAGGTGGACGACTGAAATGATTCAACATTTGTAATGAATTAAAAAGAAATGAGGCCAGTAATTGCAGTTAAGATTGACCCAATCTGATAAGTATGATAATGTGACATGTCATTAACAGCAGAGGCATAAGTGACAACCCTTAAGCTTCACTTACACTTTCATTAAATATTGATCTTATCTGTGCTCATTGCTGTTCCAGCCTGCAAATTACACCAGATAGATATATTCCCATGACAGTGGAGCTGACGATAATCATCCATCTTCACATGACATTTGGCAGAACTCTTGTTTTATGAGCTAAAGTGCCATTGTAGTGGATGAGAAAGAATAATAATGTGCAGTGTTCACGATCTCCATTATGTTAGATTGTATCTTATCACACTAAGGGCAGAGTGTGATAGTTAATCCACTCCAGCCATGTCTGTCAAGGAAAAAAAGAGGATAAATCATTTAATTCAAATTTCAACTCGTTGAAAGTGTTTTTCTGCAACAAATTATTTATATTTGAAACCTTTAGAATATCTTGTGCAAAATTGAGGTTCGACCAATTTGTGTGTTCTGGTTATTGTTGGGTTTTTTTCCATTAAAGGGGCTAAAATCAATGTTTTTATAATAACAAAGTATCAGCTGTCAATGTGAAAGGGGTCACTTGAAGTGATGAAACTACAGAGAATTATCACCCTCCCCTCTGCTTTATAGTGAGTTTCAGCTCATTGTTTAGCTGTCCGTCCCACAACTTTACTGTTTTGGTTCACTCTCACCGCTCTAGTGTTCTCAGCTGCAGCAGGCAGCTGTTTTCAGTGAAAAAGCTCTAAAAACCCACTGTACACTACCTGCTCAGCACCAAATGGCAACACAGTTAGCAACTAGCTGGTGATCATAGTGGAGCATTTAGCATCTAAAGAGCCAGATATTTCCCTCAGGAGTTGGTGGAAACCTAATAACAGAGCTAAAAGAGAGTGAATATTGGACTTACATTCACTCCAAATGAATGCTAATGCTGCTCCGTATCTGCTTGATGTGTAAATAAGCAACTATTTTCTAACAAGTTCACTATATCAACGAAGGTGAGGATATGTCGATGTTGTGTTCACAGTTTATTTCCGTTGCTCCCAAGTGGCCAAAAAAAACAGGTATTGTAGGTTTCTCACACATTTTTTAAGACATATAAAGATATCCTGCTTTGAACACCTGTGGTCATTAGTTTGGTCTTTCCACAAACAAAATCTGCGGGAGGCTTCAAGTTTCCACATCACACTTGTGTAAGTTGCATATTGGACCATGATTAGCTTCCAAACTAGATGTGATGTCACAAAATCATGCTCATATGTACATGTCTTAAACTCAGATTTAAGCACAGAGAAACTTTCCCTCTTCAGCAGAAAATGTGAAAACAGCCTTCTGTTGTCAGACTCCATACTTCATTCTGCACAGTGAAGGTCAAACATCCAAGTGAAGTAACAATAAGCAAAACACTTTTTTGGGTGGGGGAAATTTAAGTGTTTTAATCATTCCGTTTTCTGAGATCCAAAAACACATTTGAGGGGGATTTCAGATGTCCCATTCCCTCTACTTTGCAATGAATGAATGCAAGCTCAAACAAGTCCATTTCAAGCTTAAGCCATCTGAAGGGCATCCCATTGGTGGCTTGGTAAACCCACGGATAATGCACATTCTGTCCCTGCAGCTGAAGGTCTGCTAATGATATGATGATTGCCATTTTAGCTGTGGATCCTCCAGTGTTGCCTTGTCATCCAGGGAGCTAGAAATACCTGAGAGGCCAATAAGGCCTGGCATTAGCCATTACTATTGTTGTCTTAATGCCTCCTTCAATTATCCACAAGCAGCTCTTTTGAGCAACTACTGTCAGAACCTCCCCCACCGGTTTTTCACCAATTTTGTCCCTGATTATCTGGATCAATGGGCATTAAAGGACCCAAGCAAAGACAAACACAGTAGTTTGAGGGGGTGGGAGAAGGGGGTCTACTTTCAAACAGACCAGAAATCCCTGTAACTACCTGTGTGCCAGGGACAAACGGAGATGGCTATTCAGTCGTCAGTCCCACCGCACTCAGTGTTTATTTAGCCACAGCTCAAACTAGACACTTTTAAGCTATTTTTGCTTTTCCCCACAGAACTTGCAAACCCAAGAAATTATTTCTTTCAGTCTCTGTCTGTCCATTCCCTCCGTCACATACACATGCATACACACAAACACACTGAAGTGCTAAAAGTTGTTTTTAATTGACTGGTTATATCGTCCACCATTGATGGTGGTCCTCCCTGACTACACCAACATTAAAGTAATGTAGAGCCTGAATTATTTATATTATTAATTCAACATACCATTTCAGTAATGTGTACTTTGAGGTAATTATGGACGGGATATGGCTACCTTATAAAAAGATGCTAATGCTAAAAAGTTTTACTGGAGAGTTCAGTGATGTTCTTGATGCTGTTAAAGAGATTTTTTCACAATGTTAGGAATCAAATTATGGGTGAAACTGTGAATCTTTCTTCAATTCATAAAAAGAAGAGAAAGAAATCCAAATCAGTCAAACCCTAATACTGACCTCTTTATTGCCTCCACTAAGGCTTTAATTTAGTGTTTGAACAGGTGCAGATGAAAGGGCCACAGGTGAGTGAGTTGCAGTCCTCGCCGCTTGCAGAGGAATGACCATCCTGTGACTCACCTCAGCTCTGACCAGCTGCCTCCTGCAGAGGTCCCAGGCTGATCAAAGCCGCCTCAGCCCGCCAGTTCAGCGGTGACAACACTGACAGCTGAATGTTTTCACCGCCGTCTGAGCTGATGAGCAGTTAGCGAGATGTGTTGTTAGGTGATATCTATCTTCGGATTAATTGACACACCTGTGTTTAATTCACATAGACAGTGCTGGCGATCATCTCATCAGAGATCCATCAACACTAAGCTACAGCTGCCTTGCCCAAAGAAAAAAAGTGTTAATAATCTTCCTGTCTTGGCTGCTAATGTGTTGATGTGTATGCTTTGATCTGAGATGGAAAAATCTTGTAGCCTAAGTGTTCGCTAACACTTTGACTGCTGTCTACATACTTTACAACAATGGTAAGAATACATCACCACTAATTATTGCAGTATCAGTTATTAACAAACACAGGATATAACATGAATAATAAGTAGGCTACAAACATCTGACAGTGGATGTTTTTGCAAATTATCTAGAGCAGCTGCTCCACTGACACGCCATCTGGCAACCTCTCGCTAGTTAGCATGTTAGCAAGTTTCAAAAAGTGGTAGACTATTCCAGGTACGTTTGGTACCAAAAATATGCCACAAATCACAAGTTCAATACATTTGAATTGACTGTCTCCATTTTACCTCAGGTCTGTGCCAAAGTATGCAGTTGGGCATCTCCAGTTTGTGCCTCTCCTCTATTAGCATTACATTTACTTATCTGAAAGATAAATACCACTCTGAAAAACCCAGGTCATTTAACAAGACATCTGACCATATCAAACCATGTGGGTGAAAAAGAATCCACATGCTGCACAATAAAAAAATAAAATTAAAAAAATAACTTATAACCCCTTTCTCAACTTGCAATTCTGTCTCCTAATCCAAACAAAGATGGTTGCCGGTTACAACTTTTGTTTTGTGTAGCAGGTGATTAGGACAGTCTTTGAGGAGTCTGGAAATACTTTCAGAACAGCTATACGTTTTGTTAAACGACCTGCTGGATTTTTCAAACATTGCTGGGTATTTATCTTTCAAAGAAACTGATGCTTAGCTCTGTGACTCTAATGCTAATAAATGAGAGGCACAAACTGCGGCTAGTGTTTGGGCAACTTCCCTGCATTATTCAATTTGACAGGATTTGCTCTTGTCCTTTTAATATAACATTTATTCGGCAGTTACTGATTTTTAAGGTAGAAAGTATTTGGCATTTTAAATGTGATGCTTTTTCAAATTTTGGTTAAAAAAAGCTTCCAAAATGTACCTTTTTTCTTTTGTTTGAGCAAAAAATAAATGGTGGAAAAGGCACAATTCTTCCAATACAAATGATCAGTGTTTTGTAACATCACCAGCAGGTTAGGTCTATACACTTTGTACATAATATGATGCACTTGCACAAACACCTGAAGATGATCACGCCATGTATTCCAACATTCACACTGTAAAAATTATTATTCAGTTTTCTGACAATAAAACTACACCACTGAAATTGATACAAATCAAAGTACCTTCAGAGATCAAACTGACCAAGAAATCCATACATCAGGGACTACAGTATGTGTTGTTTTAAATATAAAGATGACATAAATGTGTAAAGTCTTAAAAGTATGACATGCAAAATGCACATTTGTACTACTGCAGTTAAGCACAATAATTAAGTAGTTTGCTATTCTTACAGGTGTCAGAGTTTCATTACACCTGGTTTACCTTGTTTAATATTTCATTAGCGGATTTCTGCTGCCATGTAAAGAAGGATTTGTGTATGTACCTTGCTACTACTCATTAAGTTGATTGCAATGAAGGTTGACAGACATGATAATTTTTGCACAGCCTCTCTTGGTGATGTGGAAAATAAAACACCACAACTTTAGAAGAAAAAAACAATACAACGAAATCAATGATAGAGTAAACACGGGGGTTGCTAGGAGGGATTAAAAACATTAAGCAAATGAGCGTTCAGGTTTGACACTTTGTTGTCAGGAAGAGGGTGTTTATCCTGTATCCTGCTGTTCAGGGTCTGCTGCCTTTGTCCTTGTTTTCATCCCACAGGACTGAACAACTTGTGTTTTCATTATGTCTCCTTTGCAGCAATTTGTTCTCATTATATTTGCCAACTGTTAAACCGGTCAGATAAGAGTTGAGGTGAATGTGTCGAAATGAACATACACATCTTCAAGACTGGGTTTTCACACACTGAGCTCCTGTCCATCTCACTGATTGAAATTTCAGAAGCCAAAGATGTTGAAACTTGTCCCAGGAAGGCAGAGAGAGAACAAATCAGGGGAAACATACCCTATCACTATAATGTAAGAAAGAGATTGAGGAAATGTGTGGTTGGGAAAGTAATGACGAATACAGCAAACACTGATGGAGTAATGCTGATAATCCACAGAGATGAATCACAGGTTGGATTTTCACCTCCGTCCTATAAACCAAGCCCTGCCGTCTGTTTGGAGGTCATGTGACCGGGAAAGGAGGGGTAGAGGATTGGAGGGGAAGAGTAGAATGCTAAGGTGAGACCACCTCCACTTTTCAAGTCTTACCTTTACTCTTCAGGCAACACCTTATACCTGCGCTGAGCACCTCAGCCACATACAGCAGCTCTAACAACCAACTGGATACATCTGGTAGACAATCAGACCTGTTTTCTTTCTTTCTTCATTTTTTTTTTTACTCTGGACGTTGGGATGCATTTCACCAATCCACCCACATCCCTGTAGGAGTCAACCTGGCCCTTTACAGTGGACTGACACTTAATATTGGACTCTTAATATCTTGGACATGTTTGGCCCAAGGCAGCTGGTATCTACTCTCCTGCCTGCAGTTTTCCATTCACCTGCAACTCACTTTTTCCCTGCATTCCCAACCAGACTGGGCACCCAGCCTCAGATCCTGATCCCGGGGCCCTTCATCAGCTATGAATCCTTGAGGAATTATCTGCAGCCAGAGACATGCAAGGAAGCTTTGCTCCTGGCCACACAGGCAGTCGGGATGGGGCCACTCACAGAGGGCATAGGTGAGTTCAAACCACAGCTGCTGTGGCCAAAAAGGGACTGATTGTATAAAACAGGACTTGTGCAGATTGTGCATAGCCAAACTGGCACTGTATAACCGCAGTCTCTAAGACAGTCATTGAGCACCATCTGATTGCAGTATAAATGTTTACAAAAGATTAGCTAACAGCTCGTAACTAACAATCAATTATCAAGCAGTGTTAAAGTGGGCCTAATGATCGCTGCGCTAATTATCCAATCTAGAGCCATTAGTTCGTTGTCACCCGTTGGCGATTGTGTAATTGGTGCTTGCGCTGTGCTTTCCAGATGAACAGAGGCCAGTGAAGCAGCGTCGTGCACGAGCCAACTACAGCAGCTGGCAGCTGGAGGAGCTGGAGAAGGCCTTCGAGACCACCCACTACCCAGACATCTTCATGAGGGAAGCCCTGGCCGTCAGACTGGACCTCATCGAGGCCAGAGTACAGGTAATTGGCACACTGAACTCCTTCTGGAAATGTTCACTTCATACTCATTCAACTGATATACATTTTTCTGTACAGTGTGCAAATTCGTTTATTTAGCCCTATAGACTCTTTTGCAGGTCCATCACTACTAGCTTGTGTTGACACACACATTATTTAAATCTACAGACCTATTTCTTAATTCAATTCTATTCAAAATGTCAAAGTTTACAACATTATCAAAAATGTCACAATGAATTCTGGGGAAATGCAATATATTTTGGTACTATTTATCTGTACTGGTTCTATCACTATAAATGTAATATAGCTAGGTTCACATTTTTTCAAGTTTGTCTGAAAACAATACTCACATGCCCATATGTACACTGAGTCATTGGTTTCTGTACTTGTTCCTCCTATCCATACTGACCGTGAAGAGTTTTCTTACTTATAATGTACAACTGTACTGTGAGAAATTAATTCCAAATCTACAGTACTTGTTAGGTCCAAAAATGCATTCAAAAGTTCAGCTCAAACCAATATGAGGATTCAGCAGCCTGAGTCAGTCAAATGAAGTTGGTATCTTCATGACTAGCATGGACAGGCAGTATGACTAGAGCAACTTAACTCTTTCAGTGTACATACAGACATGTGAGTTGACTTGAAGAAATGTGACTGTATCCTTTAATGAAGTGCTGAAAAAAGAAGATTCAGAATTTACCTTTTTAAATAGTGTGGAAAGATTTTTTTTTCTATCGTTCTTCTTACTTTCTTCTAACGTTGAAACAGTTTTAGCAAGATATCTTGTCAACATTTTGTAACTATTACACAAAGTTTATTTATATTTCCCGATTATTTATATTTTTATTTATATTTAGTATTCCTTCATTTGTTTCCAGGTTTGGTTTCAAAACCGCCGTGCCAAGATGAGAAGACAGCTGAAACTCCAGGGCCAGCTTGCTGGGTCTTATATAAAAAGAGACAATGATGAAACATCTGAGACAGCAAGCAGGAGTTTAAAACAGCAGACAGAAAGTTCAGACAGCGAGCACTGGGAGAGACGACAGGAAGGAGAAAACTATCCATGGACAAAAGATGCGAGTGCTGCGCTGAGCGTGCATATGCAGCCTGTGACCCAGAGGTCGGGGAAGTGGGAGAGGCCGGAGGGGCCGAGCTCAGAGGAGCTCCGCTCTTGCAGCATCGCCAAGCTGAGGGCCAAAGCCAGAGAGCATGAGGCCGAGATCCACGGCACTGTAAACATGTCAGGAGGCGACACACAGTCACAAACACAGGAAGCTGATGCCATGCACAATGATTGACCATTTTCCTTCTTCCTGTTTGTACAGATAATCTTAACCAAAAAAAACAGTGTATACTATTACTATGCTGGAACATACTTTTTTAACCTTTTTGGAATGAGGAGCTTTATTATTTAGCCATCATTAATGACATTTTTCTTGCAGTATAAACTGTAATAAAATGTAATTTTCTATAAAATTATAAACAAGTAAACAAGCTATTTTTAATTTTATCTTCATGGTACATTCCAACTAACATCTTTGTGACATTTTCTGGCTGTTTTTATTTAAACCGAATTTTTTAAAGTTCTTTATCACATGTATCACTGTTTTGTCTATTTTGATAAAAATCTATAACTGTAAAAAGTTTATGTACCTTACATTATTTGAATTACTTAGTTAACATCATATGCATGTGCTGTTTACGTCTCTTTATATTCTCAATGTGATTTTTTATCACATCTTAAAAGGGTTTAGGTTGTCAACTCTAACTGAATGGCATGCTGTATGTCAGGTTTAACAGATAACAGTGACAAATGACAAATGCTGGCACCTTATCATATTGGTCTATCAGGGCACAGCTGAAATGGGATACAGTCGAATAATTTTTAAATGATTTCACTAATGACAAGCTCATCCCTGACCTCTCGGGTTCCCTTCACAGACAGGCAGGATGTCTGCATGCAGCCACACGTCCTCAAAGGAAACAATGGAAATAGCTGAAAAATGAAATCATGAAGAGGGGATTCTATATAGATGATGAATGTCTATTATGCATATATACATCTAAAACATAGTATACTGAGTTTTTTGTTTTCATTGATAGTGACACAGATTCTATACAGAGCTGTGAATCTAAAGAGAAGGAAAAGGGCTTGTTTTAAGGGCTGAGTTAAACAATCAACAAATGCAAAATGATATCAGGATGAAAATAATTCAATAATTGCAAGATAATGTTTTAAACAGTTTTGTATTTTTAATCTTCTGATTATATAGAACTCTAACAATTGCTAATAATAATAGAATTAGATAATACAAGCAATGGATGATAAAACTGCCTTTTTTCATAACATTGACAGTTTGTACTGAATGCACACATTGTATAGTTTGTGTGCTGGCATATTTCTAGTTGAAGTACTGCATAAAGTTTTGCTACATACTTCTGCATGGAAATTATACTAGCACTGTCTATTTGCAGGCATTGTTTATGTATGTGACCACAAGTTTGGAGTGGTGAGATAGCCTTCTAACGGTGCTGCAGTGTGACGCTGCCCCCTTCTGGGCATGAAGATGTCCTCAGACAGGACAGATGAGACATATAGATCAGACAAGGCAACATGCTGTACAGTATGAGTTTTTAAAATCCAACTAATGCATACATGTCTTTTTACTGCAGCCACACATCTCTTATTTGTTGTGTGGACCATAGTGAAACTTTTAAAGCCGTGTTACTCTGCTTAATTTTTTGGAGACCCTGTTGTTGTGACAAATAAACAATTTATGTCCTACAGTGAATGAGGTCAGTGTGGGTCGCTCACATTTCAAAGACTCAAGTTCAGCTCTGGTCTCACACTAATTACATTTCCCATGTCAGTGGTTTGAACACATACTCATGAGGTCTCTGGGTCAAATTTGAAACTTGTTTTGAAAATGGGTCAGAGAAGCACATTGGAAGATCTATTTTGTTTCCTGTTTAGGGAGAATGAATCTTCAAGCTTTCTCACAAATCTCTCTAACAAACTTCTTCATAATCAGTTTACCATTTGAAGGTTACTGATAATCAAGTTACAAGAATTCCCTAAAATTTTGTGGGACACCATAATATGGGATAATTAGGTCTGAATCCTTATATGACAATAGTTGGACTCAATTGGTCCCCAATTAGGCCCCACACAAAGATGACTGAGGTAAAAAAAAAATGCACGCCATAGATTCTGTTCTTGGTTCTCACACTGCACGCTGACCCCGATATGCTGGCTGAGATAGCAAGTCTGGTGTTTAATTACTTCAGAAATCCTACAGCATATTCCTCCTTTACAGAGACCCCAAAAAGATTAATTTCATGAGGCATTAAATGAAAATAGTATTGTAAATGTCTATATAAGCTATATGGAAATGACAGCTGAAGGTTTTGTCCTAAGAGGAGATTCCAACAGAAATAAAAAAGCACAGCAGCGTTCTTTGTCAGATTACAATACAGTGACTATTATGCCATCAAATAAATCCAAGTTTCTATGTCCCACCAGAAGAAAACAAAAAAAAAAAAAAAAATCCCAAAAATCCAGATGGCAACTCCAGACTGGAGGATCAGCAGTAATCTGAAAAACTGTAACATTTTGCCTGAAGGTCACATTTGAGGGCTGTTTTCAACATTAGAGGCTCTCTGTGAACACCCTTCATAGTGTCATCTTTGAATGACAAACCCAGCCTCATTTACCTCATTTGCGGTAGGCTACTGTCTGCAGGATTAAGCATAAAGGGTGGACTAACTGGAATTTTCAAGACTTGCATACTGGGAGCTGAGGCAGAAGCAGACTAAATATGTTTAGTTTGAAGACAGTGTAGCATACTTATATTGTCAAGTGGTTCAAAAGTATAGCCACATTTGGATATGATCAGACTAAATAATGACACTAAATTATTGTGTTTTTTTCACACCATATAATTGTCTTCTTTATGGACTGTTGCGTTAAAATGCAGGTCAGTATCACTTTAGGTCATTGTTATTTTGATTGGGACTAATTCTGCACTAATTCAGTTTGCAGAATGTACTTTCTTTTATTGGCAACTGAACTACACACTAGAAAAACTATTATTTACCTCTCTGGCTGAGTTTTATTCAACTGTTGTGAATGACGAATCAGCAGTCGGTGTCAATTAGTGTAATGAGCGGAGAAACACACACCACCAGCTTGTCCCGGAGACTCGGCGGTCATTCAGGTAAAAGAAGGAAACAGGACGCAGCTGCAGCGCCGCAGTTCACGGTCAAATCCTGAACAGAGACTTTGTTTTTTGTCTCTCTTTCCTCCGGCTCCTCCACACTGAAACCTCTGCCTGTTGCACACTTTGTCTGTTAGCCTACTGAGTGCACAGTGTCTCTGTCGCGCTGGGAGTATGGCTGCCATCAAGGCTTTGGAGCAGTGGTGTAAAACGCATTGTGAGGGCTACCGAGATGTGGCCATCACCAACATGACAACTTCATTCAGGAACGGATTGGCTTTTTGTGCGCTTATACACACGTACAGACCGGACCTGATGTAAGTATTTAACTTTGAAAAAAATGTTATAATGTAGGTGAAATTCTGCCGGGGGTTGGTTGAGTACTTTAACTATTAGCTTTGACAAAAGTGGTATGTCCTGGGGTAGCCTAGCCTGTCCCCTCCTAGATTGCAATACTTTTGTAGTTTTTCTACAAAGGTTTATATGTGTCTTTGGTACTCAGTATTGACCTAAACGTGATTTTATTCTGATTTGTTTCTCTAATCTTAATATATAGTTTTTCAGTGGTCCTTTTAGTTTAGTTAGGGGTGTTATTTCTGGTGTTATAAATGTAAAACTATTTCTAATATTTTTAACCAATCATATATAAGAAAGATGATGCCTTCATAAATATAACTAGGCCTACTTTTTTATAGTTGAAGTCCTGATCCTAAGTCTAATTTCTCTCACTCTGTTCATTGTATTTCTGTCTTCCCAGAGACTATGACTCACTCAGAAAGGAGGATGTGTTTGAGAACAACAGATTGGTAAGATGTCAAGTTGTTGAACCTTTGTCCTATTGAGTGGAACTGGTTTCGTACTCGAGCTGCAAAATCTGATGTAGCAACGCATCCACTTCATTAACCCTAGGCACACGAAGACACATCCAGCAACACACAGTATTTGTTCTTGCCTTTGCATTTATGCAGCACATTGGTTAAATATTTAGCTGTTTCAACATTTTAACAGCACAGCAGTTTAAGTATAAGACACTACCAATTTTAGCCTCCTCTCAAACTTAAACATTCTGGATCTTTACTCTGCCTCTGTCCACTTGACCTAATTTATTTTGTTAACCCTTACATGACCTGAGCAGCACAGCCGGGACCTCTCCATTATTTAGTCTTCTTCCATTTTACCAGCTTCCTCTGAGGATTGCAGGCCCTGCAGAGCTACAGTATGCACTCTGTAAGACTTCCTTGTTGTCTTGGTAGATCCTGGCAGTGTCAGCAACAAGCCTGAGCTCAGGGGAGAGGCTCTCCGGGCTATTCATTTTGAATGAGGCTTGCTGTCATCTGCCACTCGATCCTCATGATGAAGGTTCACTTGAAGCCACTGTTGTTGTATACGTATTCAGGGTTATGCAAGAAGAAGAATTTTAAATGAGATTTGTGGCCAGAGAATCATGTGTTTTGATCAGGTTTTAGTCTTGATCAACTGTTGAAGATGCTCCCTGTACCGAAACATGAGAATGTGACTTGTGCGGTAATTCACACCCTTCTATATTTCATGAATAGTGTCATGTTTCTTACAGGTGGTTACTTCACGAGTTGCTAAAAAAAGAAATTGTCTCTGCCTGTTTGTAGCAAAACCTGCTTTAGTTTTCAGCTTTCACTGCTTTTCTTTTACATCGACAGACTTGGTATTCAGTAAGGCTTTGCTTTAAATTTAATGAGCATGTCCAGGCTGATCCTAAACAATGCCCCGATATCCTTTTCCCTCCATCCTTTTTCTTATCCCTACTAGCTCACAGGAAGTGCTCTATTCATTATACAGCCCTTTTCAGACCTCTCTGGGCCGAGCCACAGACTGCTGCTCGTCTATTTAAAGGAGATTGTATTGTCTGACATTTTTACACATGCTGTAATTGTAGGAGCTGACATTACTGCGCCCAGTGAATACCATGTTTTTATATGGCAAAAATGCTTCTGATTTGTTTACTTGGTCCATCATACACTACCATTAAATGTTGTCTTGGCAGGAGTTGATGGCTGTTGGTTAAACTGTGAATTTGTTTTTTTCTGTCAAGGCTTTTCAGGTCGCAGAGGAGAAGTTGGGGATCCCAGCTCTGTTAGATGCAGAAGACATGGTGGCTTTAAGGATCCCAGACAGGCTGAGCATTCTTACCTACGTCTCCCAGTACTACAACTACTTCAAAGGACGGCCTCCCAGTGAGAACAAATATCCTTAGAAACCATATAGCTAAGACTGAGTTGTCCATCCTCCTAACCAATAAGATTTTCTTTAATTCAGAGCTTTTTCTTACATATTTCTTTTTTAGGTTCAGATTGAGGCACATTCTTTCACTCCTGTGCTAGAGTGTGATGTTTGCCACTGATAGTGTTTTACTTTTCCCCAGTGGGAGGTGTAAAAAGGCCAGCAGAGGGCTCCAAGGAGGAGCCATCAGAGAAGAAAAATCTCCCAGTGGTTGCCAAAACCTTTGTGTCTAAAACCGCCATTGAGAATCGTTTACCTTCCAGTCTCACTACTCAGACCTCGCCTAAGTTGGCCAGAGCTGCTGTTCAGGTCAGTACTCATGTCAAAAACACATCACCAAACATTTGAAGTTATGGTTGTGTTTACAATACGTCTTTGTTGTCTTACACTATCACTGTTTTAATTAGTATATTTAAGAACATGGAGGAATGTCCTTTTTTTCAGTGGGTTAGGTGAATGTTGGATAGAGCGATACCTCAGTTTTAGTTATCTTTCACAGAAGGCGGTTCTGGCTGAAAACACCAACAAAAATGGGACTCTCAACAGCAAATGTGTTGCATGCAAGAGTCACGTTCATCTGGTTCAGAGGCACTTTGTGGAAGGCAAGCTCTATCATAGAAGCTGTTTCAAGTAAGAATTGAATCTATATTCATTGATACTTTCCTGTCATGTTGTGTTTATGTATTGTATTGTGCTGCTGTATGTTCTCTTTCTTCCTGCTCTCTCTCTCCCCCTTCAACCCAACCGGTCGAGGCAGATGACCGCCCACCTAGAGCCTGGTTCTGCTCGAGGTTTCTACCTGTTAAAAGGGAGTTTTTCCTTGCCACTGTCGCATAGTGCTTGCTCATGGTGGGAAAGGTTGGGTCTCTGTAAATATAAAGAGTCGGTCTAGACTTGCTCTACTAGAAAAAGTGCCCTGAGATAACTTTGTTATGATATGGCGCTATATAAATAAAACTGAATTGAATTGAATTGAATTTATTGCATTCATAATTTTATATTAATAAACTTCCACCAGATGCAGTGAATGCTCCAGCGTGCTTCACGCAGGAGGCTACAAAACTGGGAAGAATCCAGACACTTTTATCTGTAACGCCCACCAGAACAGTTGCAAACCTTCCTCCTCCGAGGCTGGGATCAAAAATGGACCCGCCAGTTCAGCTGGGCGATTAAATAGTGCCAGCCAGACCCAGCATGCACCACGCCCCTCTTCTGTGCTGTCAGCCCCACTGAATATTGTTGTGAAGCCAGTCAGTCCTACTCCACCTTCCCAGTCCTGGACAGCCTCAGCCCAGAAGACGCAGTCGGCCCGGCAGAGGTTTTTCCAGGCTGCGCCACCAGTCACAGAGGTCTCAACAGGTAACAGGAAGCCCACAGAGCTCTCAAGTGTTTTAGGAAGTCCCAAGGTCCCACTGAGTCCTGATGATGAGAAGAGCAAAGCCAGGACAACCATTGGAAAGAAATTGGCCGACGAAAACTGCAACAACAACAACAAACGCCCGTTCACCATCCGACCAGCAGAGAGACGGTGAGTATTGCACTCTGTATACTTTATGTGCCCACGAATAGATTCTCCTTTTCTAGTCTTTCCCACTGTCTGTATGGTTTTGTAATGACTTTTGTTATTAAGGCTGATGGTGAGGGGTTCCTCTCTCTGCAGGTTTGGAGATGAGCCAAGTTCAGCTGACAGCCCCAGTTTGAGAAAGGATAAACGCAGCCAAAGCCCAGCAGGAAACTGGGCAGGACAGCCCTCCACCAGCCAGACAAACAATAAGGAATCGCCATGTCTGAAGGCCATCAACAAAGACAACACAAGGCCAACAGCTGTACACACAACCGCCAAAGGCAAGCGCTACTAAATTTATTTCAGTTGTTCTTGATCCATTATTTGACATCTAGCCAACCCCATCACCCCCATCTCACACACACACACACACACACACACACACACACACACACAATTGTTTCTGTCTGTCGCAGAACTCATTCACAGAAAACAAAGCCCTTTTGTCACTTTTGCCCTATTTATACAGCCAGTGCATTTAGCATGATGTTAGCTCAATGTTGCATACTGACATTTTAATTTCTGTCTCACACTTGTAATGAACTGTCATTCCCTTTGGATGGATGTGCATGCATGGTTGCAGCATCCTGACAGTCAGGGTTTTTTTCAGACAGAAACACAATTACTGTTGGTTTCTAATATAAAAGGTCATGAAATTATCATCTTTGATAGAAGTCTCCCCATCATGGAAAGTAATTATGTTGCCTGCTAATATGGACCACATATATTGACCATGGGCATTACTCCTTACACCTGTTGTCCTTACACCTCTTGTCAAATTTTACAGAGTTTGTGCATTTATCCATTTGAAGACAGTTTGTCTCATGCACAGATTGGAGCATCATTTGGGTCTTTTTAATACAGATGTGCAGGTGAAGATCAGTTAATTTAGTGCATTGTTATTATGAGAGGCTAGATAATGAAACCAGTAGCTGCACTCATTATCAGGCGAGTGTGACACACAGAAAAGTCAAGTCTTTTGTTTACTGTGTACAGGAACTTGAACTGCTTTGAGTGCACACTTCATTGCTAAAGCAGGTGTCAAATAAAAGCCAATGTGATAATGTGTCCCTGGTTTTGGAATTAAGAATGATTTCAACAGTTATTCATGTGATTGATGAAGTAGTGATAAGCTTTCCTTTGGCATCATGCTTTTATTTTCATCAGAATTCACTCAACTATTTCTGTCTAAATCATTTGTCTGCAGATCCAGTCTACGAGTGGCAATCAAAGCTCAAACCTTTGAAAACTGAGATAAGTCTAAAGTAAGTATCCTCAATCATATTTTATCTATTACCTCACAACTCACTATGGTGGGAAGGTCACACAGGTGGACAAAAAAACGTCTTGAAAGTTTTGTCTTTAAACATCCCTGACCATTCAGCTTATTCACTCTCCAGAATGTGGAATCATCAAGCTTCGTCCTTCAAGGTTAATGTTGACTGGCTCAGAGTGCAGCCGCTAGCTCTGTCCCGCATCCTAACAAGCCCCAAGGAGTGCCAGACCTGAACCTTTCCTACTCTAACACTAGATTCTCTCATTTCTAATCCCTGCTGATGATTCCTCCATTGTTTTCACCACCCTTTATCATTACCAAATAAAAAGGTGAGGCCTTTTCTTAAATTTTCATTCTTTATGTTCAGCCTATAGGTGTATTATATCTGTGTTGGATAAATGCTGTACCTTTACACCATTTTTAGATGGTGACACACTTAAAGAATCATTTTATTTTGTCTTTCTTACAGAGATGCTGAAGCCTCTACTGAGCAACATAAGCCTGGATTCATGTCCTCGACTTCCTCCAGTGTCTCCATCAGTACAACAATGCCTCCCTCGGCTCCAACACCTGCAGTACCTCCAGTTAGCTTTGCTCTGTTTGATCCTGCACACTTTAGGGAAGTCTCTCCCCAGAAACCTCAGCTTGGCTCTGGAAACCTGGGTAAGTCGCTTCTGTACATTATAATGAGACATTTGTCCATTAGTGGAGTAAGTTTGTGTTAGATGAGTGTTGGATATAAAAAAGCTCCATGTTCAGAATTTACACTCTTCAGTGCTATTTGATCTAGTCAATAAGGTGCATTGTGGTACAGAATATAGTGCTTGTAACTATTTTATGAGCTTGTCTTGGCAGTTCCCATAAAACATTAAGCTGTGTAATGTTACAATCTCTGTATGTTATGTCTATGTGTTAAATAGACTGTTTGCAAAAGTCCAATATTCACTCTTTTAGCTCTGATTTGGGTCTTTACCAACTCCCTGAGGGAAATATCTGGCTCTTAAACTGCTAAATGCTCCACTATGTTCACCAGCTAGTTGCTAACTGTGCCTGTTTGGTGCTGAGCAGGTAGTGTACAGTGGGTATTCAGAGCTTTTTCACTGAAAACAGCTAGTTGCGGGCAGGACAGAAAAACAATGAGTTGAAACTCCAAAGTAATTTGGCTTCAATGGATTGCCATCAAACTAATATAATACAAAGTTTGATTGCATTCAAAAGTTGTTGAGATATTTCAGTCTGGACCGAAGTGGTGGACTGACCAACAGACAGACCAACATTGCCACTAGCATGGCTAAAAATTCACAAAGCAACATCCACACACACTAATTCCTGGACAAACATGCTGTTGCATGCTTTTAGCAGAAAACAGAAAAAAGGCATTTGCTGATTGAACTTTCTGCAGATCTACAGCATGTAAACCTTTCTGTCCTTATTTTAGATTTTAAACATGGGAGTCACTCGTCTGTGAAATCCCCACCCAGACGACCAGCTGTGGAATCTATTAGCTCTTCAGCGACTGCTCCAGCAAATCATGGAAATCCGTCAGGTTGATTTAAAAATATCATCATCAAAGCCACACATACATGGCCTCAACCATCGTGTTGATTTCATATGAGCAGTCATTTTTCACTGAAAATAAATCGGGTGAAGTCATATGTGACAATGCTTTTCTGAAAAGCTGCCATGAAAGGACTATCTAATCCTATTTTATCTACCTCTTAGGTGCTAAAAAGGGAAAGTATTTGTCACCCACCAACGCCTCCAGGACTGAAATGAGGTCACCCTCTGTAAGTTCCCTCCATTAAGTCTCTTAAGAGATTAATTAACAGCTCTACAAATATGCTTTCATTACAATCCCAGTAAAAAAATGGACGACCTTCTTTACATTTAAGTGGCCAAAGTAGGAATTTTCAAATTAAAGTTATCTATACTTGACTGTGACTCTTAAGTTCTTTTGTTTATATCAGGTGAAGTCTTATCATATTCCAGTGGAGCAGATTGAGGGGGAGCTGAATGATATTGAGACAAACCTGGCTCAGTTGGAGAAGGAGGGTGTGGAGCTGGAAAAGAAACTCCGCAGCTGTGAGGAAGGTACTTTTTTCCTGTCACTCTTCCCCTGCAACACATTTTTCCCACTTCCTCCCTTTTTCTTTGTTTAGACATGCAAATAAAATTGAATGTTGATATGTCAAAAACAATCTGTGCAATTTTGCAATGTTATTCTGAGGCAGAAGATGTCATTGCGGTGGTCAATTTTGCTCTCTTGCAGTGAATAACCTCGGTGCAAACTTTGATATTTTATTGTATTTGTGCAAACTGCTGAATCCCACTGCTGCTTCAGTGAGTGTATCTCTGGCGCAGAGTTGTGTCCTGGTTGCTTCACACGCACACGCACACGCACGCACACGCACACACACACACACACACACACACACACACGCTCTAGCTGACGGTGAGTGAATGTGTGTGTGTTCGGGGGATTTACCTGCCATTTCTATTACTGTTTCTGCAGCCAAATGAGGTGAGAGGCACAGACAGCCCACAGGGATGTTGCTTCTCTTTTGAGGTAGTGGGAGTAGGGGGCCTGATTGCTTTGCTCAAGGTCAATATATGACTTGGGTATAGTAATATATATTCTGGTCGATTGCGTACTTTTCCTACGCGCCACCCAGGAAGCTTGAGCATGCAATCGCTTGGCCAGAATTTGACATCAATTGCACACCTCCTAGGAGATCATCTACTTCTCAACTGGAATTTGTCGTCGTAAAAACTAAACCCTGGCGCTCAAGTTCAATTCTGAAATAAAATCATGTTTGTTCTGGTAGTGGCAGGATGTAGACTGCCTTATCCTCAGTCCCTGTTCCGATCAGTCCTTATTGTAAATGTGGCTTTGTTGTGTGCTTCAATTGATTAGTCACTAACTGGGATTGGCAAATATACACTCAAAAAATCTATTGATCCACCAGCAGAAAATGCAAGCTGTGATGCGTTACAGTGCATATAATGATACCGCGGTGGACCAAAGGAATCCCTAAACCTTGATTACTGCTTTAGGAAATTATTTAAACAGCCTTTAACATTTTAGATTTATGTATTAATCACTGTCTTTGTAAAAGCTTCACTGTACTGCTACACTGACTTTTTGAACGTGGTCCTTTCCTTTTAGAGTCCAAACATATTTTCAAAAGAAAATAAAATAAAATTAAAGCTAATCCCAACTAGACTTTTGCTAAACCATTATTAAATAAGTGATGAAGACAAATCTGCACTCCATGTATTCCCTCTGTGTTGCCCTACATCCCCTGCATATTAAGACAGTGTTTGTGGGTAGCATTTAGATAAGGAATTATATTATAGGTGGCAGTGCTGGGCCCTGTGTATTTACTGTAGTACTGTACTGTACTACATAAAATATCAGAAAATCGCGAGAAATGCTCATTATAATTTGCTAAGATGACACTTAAAATGCTTGTTTTGTGCGACCAACAAAACTCTAAAACCCAAAGATATTCAATTTACTTTCATATTTGATAAAGAAAAGCAACAAATCCTCACAACTATTGACTGCGACAGCCCCTTAAGTGAAGTATTGACATGGTCCCAGGAGGTGAGTCACCCTCCATCTCAACAAACCTGCACCCTGCTGCTGCATACCAGCCAAATTATCCAAAAACCTAATTTGTTATTGCACTTAATTGTATTATTGTGTAACTAATACACTCAATGTGTTTCACTCACTCACTCATATGAAAACAAAGAGTTGATCTGGTGAAAATAAAATGAGCCAGGATTCTGATTGAGGCTTTGTGGTTGTTATATTAAATAAGATGATGTTAAATGTCTGTTTTTTAAAATAACCAAAATGTATAATGTGAAAACAGAATTATTCTACAGCTCACTCTGTTTAATCTCAGTCACTGCAGTCTTTGACATCAGAAGAGCACAGAGCCAAAATTGCTGTCTGAACACTTTCTTTGAGCTTAATTTATCCCTGTGGGATTTCATTTACTCACAAGTCAGAAACATTTAGTTGAGTTGCGTGAAACTGTACAAGTTAGCCAGAGCAGATAATAAATGCAATTTTAAAAGAAATTTAAAGAGTCTCTACAGGCATTATAGGTGCTGTTGAATACTTTAAATCAACTGATCATGATTGATTCATAAATGTTTATCCAATACTTACACATCGGGGCTTATACATTACACCGTGACCATTATTGAAGATTATTATACTATATCTCATTAATAATTATATCTTGTGTATTACTAACATATTTTTAAAATGTGGTGTTGTCTTTCAGAGGGAGAGGGGGACATATTGATGGACCCGCTGATGGTTGACTGGTTCAACCTCATTCGAAAAAAGCAGATGTACATTAGAAAGGAATCAGAGCTTGTATACATGTGAGTGCTACTTGTTTTATAGCTTAACACTTGAAGGGCAGATGTGATCCATTATTGTATCTGAACTCATTTGTTTGTTTGCTTTGGTTGTAATTGTTTACTGTAGAAAGGCTTCTGCTACAGTCTGTGCTTTACTTTGTGCCATAAAAACTATTTTTATTTTTAATTATATTAACAACTCCATAGCTTTTTTTAAAAAAATATTTTCCAATGGTATTCCTTGTTGCATTATGGATACACATATTTTACACTATAGGAAGAATTCAAACTTATTAGCTGTCCAACCAAATATATTGGTTCAAGATTGTTTACAGTTTTTTCGAATGATGTTATGTGCATAATAACTCAACTTTGCCTTTTTTTTGATGTTATTAATGATTGCATATCTCAGAGCCAGGACTCAGGAGCTGGAGCAGCAGCAGCCAGGTGTGGAGGGGGAACTTCGCAGGCTGTTGGAGAAGCCAGGTAAGAGATTTCACAGACTGTCTTCCCAACATCAGCTCTGTTACTTTCTTCTTCCAACACTAAAGTCTGTCACCTTGGTATCGCAGATCACTTAAAGTCCAGAGAGGAGCAACAGCGGGAGAAGAAGTTGATGCAGAGACTGATGGAGATTGTGGACGGCAGGAATGCGATTGTGGAGGGTCTGGATGAAGACAGGCTAAGGTAACACGATGCATCTTATAATTAATGTTTACATTTCAGGAGTGATCACTAATGCAGAGCAATACTGGTAATATAACAACTTGATATGCAAACAAAATGCTTTTTAACAATTTCAGGGAAGTGGAGGAGGATCAGCAGTTGAATGAAATGATGCAAAGTCTTGGTAAGTGTTGTATAAAATGCTTTTCTTTTTAGATGAGATTTTCCAATTTGAGTGCATCATTCTAAAATACACTTTTTTGGTGAATAGGAGTAAAGAAGGCCAAAAATAAGAGGAAATCCTCCATCTCAAAACTGTTCAGGCGAAGAAGTAAAAGACGAGTGGAATGAGCCTCGAGGCAAGTTTTACTGAACTTTCATGCCGAACTGAAAGTCATTATTGTCTTATTGTAGTATTATTATTATTATTATTATTATTATCTATTTTTAAGATTTTTAAGGGTTTTATATTTAAGTACTGCAGTACATAGTGTGCAAACAAGAAGGCAAATGAAGAGATGTCAAATTAGGAAGCATAATGGATCAAGTCATGTGTTGTGTTTCTAGTTGTTTCATTCACCTTCAGTTCTTTGTTGGTGAAGTGAGAATTTCTAAATAGCTTATGATTCAATCTTTGCTTTTTTTCCACAAGGGGTGTCATGTTTTTTCACAATGGCTTTTCACTGTTTTTTTCAAAAAGATGGTGGTGTTTAATTATATGGCAAATGCAGCTGCGAGCATTTCCGTTATCTTGATTAGACCACAGTAGACGAGTGTCACAAGAAAAAATCATCATGGATATGTTTGTTATGTAAAGATGTATTTATTGAATGATTGGAATGAGGTATCAAATTTATTATTTTAGCAACTCAACTTGCACTGGGTCAAAAAAATTGGATGTTGGGAGTTAAAAACATAAGCTATCATGATTTAGAAATTACAGAGGGAACACTGGCTGTTCCACATGCAAATACAAATGAGCAGAATAAATGTGTAATCCTTCAACAGTTTTGATCCTAAATGAAATTATTTCAGTATTTATTTAATAATGGATTTTAACAAATTTCCTGTAAGGATATTAGCAGGAGAAAAAGCCTTGACAATTAAGTTTGAATGGCTGTGGAGTGTAAAATGGAGAGCCACACATGTTGAACTGCCTTGTTGCAGACTGCAGTCCCTCTCTCACACTGTACTGTAGGTGGCAGCCTGGGTATGCTGTATCACAAGGCAAGAACTTGGAAATCCAATTTGCCACAGTACGGACAGTTAATTTCTTTGCTAATTTTATAAATGCTGCAAAAATGTTCAGCTGTGCTGATGCAATGATGTTATGTGAAAGAGGATTAGGTAGAGCTGTAGCTTATGGCCGGGGAAGGCTTATAAACTATAGGTTGTATTGAGCTCTTTATCTTCAAACCGGGTTTAATTAAACATTACTCTTTACTAATATCTGCATCAGAAATGCACCGTACCTGAGCTATTAAAATGTTCAAACGATGTGTGGAGTCACTCGTGTGTGAAAATGGCATTCGCAGTGTTTGTAAGGAATGTACTGTAATGTTGCATTTTAAGTGTTATTGAATGGTATGTACTTGTACTCTATTTATAGTATTTTTAAACTTGAAATCTGTTGTCCAATAAATCCTTTGAAGATTAATGCGTATGAGAGGTTGAATTATTTACTTAATAACAGCTTTCTTTGGCACACATCTTTCTATTTAAACACATCCCTGAACTTTTTAGCACTCCACTTCCCATGTTACACCAATGACTGTTGATTCAACGACTGCCAAGATCAGACGTTGCTTTCAGTAAGAAACCAACAATGCTGCGACTCCTTTGCATTAAAGCTGTGCGGTAATCACTGAGCTGCATCAATGTATGCTTTTAATAAGGTTTTTTAAGAATGGCATCAAGATAATTCACTGGCGTCAATATATTGCAGCTACTTATAAACTACATATCCCTCATTTTGAGATGCATGAAATTGTGATCATGAACTTGGAACACAACACAACAATCTTTCTAGCTGAGCAGAGTTGGGGATGATATTGGTACAAAATGCCTTGCGTGATGTGTGTGACAGTCGAGACTGAATGTGTGATATTAGAGTTAATTAAAGCTTTGCGCCCCATCTACTGCAAATGCTTGCACTTCTGCAATTAAGAATCAAAGGCGAGGGCTTAGTGTCAGGGGGGTGTCTAATACATGGTTTTAACAGGAATGGGACCTGATTTGCCAAGCTCCTAGCGACAAGCATTAACAACAGCCTCAAATTAGAGGGACATTAATATTCATAAGTAAAACAATTCATCCTCTGAATGTGTGATGAAATGGAATCCTCTGAGGTGAGCTCTTGTGTCCAGGCTGCCATCGTTCATTAAAATATGCCATTACCCATGAAGTGCTTAATCTTTATGAAAGGGTGGTAAAATCTGTTTGAACTGCTCTGACAGAAAGGTGGAAATTGTAATATTGTTCAGCACCTTACATTATGTTAATCCTGTACATTTTTTAAATGTGATGATGTCAAACAGTATATGTTGCTATATGTCTCATTAGCTGAATTGTTCTTCTTGAATGAAAATGTACAATGCATAATCTTTGCTTGTGCACATTGATATTAGTCTGTTATTCTATTAATAAGACGTGAGTGCTTTGTGATGTTTTAGGTTAGCTGTTGTACGCTGCCACTTGCAACACAATCTAAATTGTGTGTGTGTGTGTGTGTGTGTGTGTTGTCTTATTCCAGTCCCTGCCAGAGTCTCTGCCACTAGCCTGTAATTATGATCCTCGAGGTAATTTTATCAGGCTCATTAGCTCTGATGAGTAAACGAGAAGCGTGCCTCTAATTTATTGGCCATCCAGGCTGGAGACTTAATTCTCATCAGAGAGATCATAATATTTGTATAGAGAGACAGATATACAGTACATATACTCAGTTACAAGGCTCCTAGACCAACACTGAGGCCGAGACTTTTGTGACTTAAAACCAGTAATTACACTCAAAACATGAAGTCTGTTTGGATAATTGGGCATTTGCTAAAACTATTTCCACAGATGTCATTCTGATGAGCAGGGCAACAAAACATTGTCTCTTTTTGATTGAGGCATGATTTCAAATGAAAGCTATTGTTTGTATTCTACAGAGTCTTGTGCCTCTATCTTCCTGCACAAAATTAGATTCTCAAACCTCTGCAAACAAAATTGCATTGTTTTGTTCCCTGTTCAATAGAGATGATCCATTTTCTGTGTCAGAGAATGTGTTAAGGGAGCGGGGTAAATATGCTCACAATTTTCAGTGTGTAGAAATTTGCATTGAGGGGAAATTATGCATGCTGGCTAGTGGAAATGAAATGTATAAAGTGCATGACTGGTAGACTTGACAAGTGCAGCTTTCATCCATCTCAAATGAATAATTTTCACTTCCCTTAAACATCCTTAATCCAACCATGTTATCAGCGGGCATGCAGGATTCTGCCAGACTTTCTCCTTAACGGCACAGCAACTTTCAACTTGCCTGAGATTCTGCACTGCAGTTGCTTACCACATGGTCTTAGGGACTCACTCTTATCCTTTCCTGCTGGTTTTGTGGATCAGTAAAATTCCTTCAAAACACAATATATACATAGCGCAAGTCTTAATAGATAGCAGAATGTCTCACTCTACCCTCCTCTGTGCTGCCTCAGAGGTCGACTTAATGCACTGTATTTTACCTCTGATTCACATTGGCAGAGAACTCAGAGGATGGTGTCTAAAAAACCTATTTGCTCGGTGGCCCTTTGTCCTCTATTTCAAATTTCAGTGACAGACCCTTCCATGCCAGTATAACGTGGTTTGGAAATTCATATGGCCGTAAAGGGATAGAGAAGGATATTCATGGTAAATTACTCATTTACAGCCCAGCATTCAGCAGTTTGACTTGTTATTTTGGGAACATTTCCTTGTCTTCTTCACTGAAATACATACTTATGATGATACTATATTGTGTCAAATCCCCTCTCTACATCCCAATCCTTTTAATTTATGCACTGTAGCATGTTTTCTAAATACTACTGACAGTAAACAATTAAATGTGTAATTGGTGTTTATGCTGCTAATCCTTGTGATAGCCTCTAATATGAAGGGTTACCTGGCTATTTTCAATATCCACTTTCACAGAAGCCTCAGTTTGCGATAAGAATATTAACCTCATCAATTTCAGGTAACTTTCAACGCTTTAACATCTTGTCTTAAAGACCTACGTGTTAGCAGGAGTCTCAGCCTTGGCATTTAGTGACATTTTAAGCCTTTTAACAGAATCCAGACAGGGATTTGCAGTTTCCACCAAAGGAAAATAATTTATATCCTCCTTTCTGAGAAACTGTGGGTAGAGGGATTAAATGCACCAGAGAGATTTGTATGTGGTGCAAGTAAAACAATATTGTGACTCAGTTAATACATTTCCTACCATCTACTTTTATGCTTTGAGGAAGTCAGGAGTTGTTACTCATTGAGCTGAAGTTGGCTTTGATGCTTTTCTTGTTTAATTTTCTCATTTTCAAGGTTTTAAGTGTATAGGTCATAGTGATGACAGCGCTGTGCACCTGAACTCCTCTTACAAGAGTGCTATGAGACACCTTAAATAAGTGTCTGCAGGGTCTGAGGCAATGAAGAGTCTGACCAATTATTTTGCATTCTTTCCCAATCAAACTCCCTTAAAACCTTTGGAACTAGCAAATGTTTTCACCCCACTTATATTTAAAACATGATGATGTTCTGCGCGCGCACACACACACACACACACACACACACACACACACACACGCACACAAAGAATCTGAATGACAGTTTGGAACACAAAAGGTCTTTTCTGCATGTTGGAGGGTTTGTGGACTGTATCTGCCAGTGTGTGTGATGGCTGCTGTGTAGTGGAGACATGCAGGGCTCTGTTCTCTCTGTGGGCAGGCAGCTTTGATGCACTGCCTCTCTTATCTCATGCCTGGCAAGGTTAATGAAGTGGTGGCACTTTTGGAGGAAGTAGAAATGGGATGAGTAGCAAAGACCAGAGGAAGCTTGGAGATGAAACGTCCTGCTCTTAGCGGCTGTAAGTGGCAATTTTGGTGAATTACATAGACAATAAGAAAGCGTGTTGTCATCCTCTTAAACACAACAGTCGTCTGAATCAGGACTGGTTGATTGCATCTCTTTCAGCCTGGTTCATATGAAATTACATTAGCATTTAGGCATCACTTGTAACTTGATCTGTCAGACATTTCCTTATAAGGCCATGTTAGAGTTTCTATGCAACATTTAAGTCCGTTTTTTCGCTCTGTAATGTTATGAATTGTATTCTGAGGCATTAAAGAACATTGTGAAATGCTAAACAGTCCAAGTTGTTTTCCGTCTTTGAGCGTCAGATCATTCCTCATTTGAATCAGAAGAGCTCATATGGTTTCCAGCAGGGTGTAGTCTGCTTTACTCATTTGAAGGACCTCTGAAAACCCACTGTGCCTTTGTCAGGGGCAACAAGTCTCTCTTAAGTGAAAGAGTTGGCTTATTTTATTTGTAATAAGTGTCTTGGAAGTTGGCTCGTGGTTACAGCTTAAACAAAGGGCAGAAATGCCACCGTAATATAAATATAATAACAGGTGATGTACTGCTAATGCTCTGTATTCCTTAGCTTTTTGGTTTTAATATTCCAATTCCCATTGCATCTATAAGAGCTAATAGGTAAACAGTCCTGAATGGAAGAAATGAAGCAGGTCTACATGCCAATGAATTAGCATATAGATGAGTTCATCTCATACAAATAGTGCTCTTTTGCCCAGAACTCCCTGTGCTGAGCAAAGATCATGTATGTAAAGTATGCATGCAGAAAATGTAAATTAATCCATTTCAATCATCATTCAATCTAATAAGATTTTTTTCCTCCCTTCTCTCGTTTGTCCCTCGTTGCTCAAATGTCCAGAAATATTGAGAGGGCGGTCAAACTATTTCCCCGAAGCAGCTTAATTGTTTAACATAAAAAAAAAAAAGCGGAAAAAAACAACATGCACACAACATAGAAGGATAGCAGATGTAAAATTGATGTAAATTACAAATAAGCACCAGGGTCATTTGCATGTGGATCAGACAAAGGCTGAATTGAGTTTTACATAAATAAAATCACCTCCATGTTGCTGAAATCAAATCATGCTTTGCATTTCTAAAGCAGAGATTCCATAAAAGGAGTGCCATTGACCGTATGTTTTGCATTTGATCCTCATTACTGTAATTCCATAAACAAACACCACCCCTGTGAAACACAACTATTTGTTACATAGCTCTTGTTAATATGCTAAAAAGAAGCTTATAGAATTGGGTCAGCTAATTAAGCAATTAGCTTATTTCAGCTCTGTGGTCAGGCTGTTACTAATCTATGGCATTGTGAGCCCAGATCTGCCAAAACTGAGAGGCTTGTGTGTCTGTGTCTCCCATCCCGTCTGACAAAGGATCATGTTTAAAGCCATCCTTTCCCTCAGCAGAAAGGCAGAAGACTTGTCTCTGTTCACTAATGCTCACGTTTCTCATGCAAATCCCTGGAATTGAATAGGTTGTTTATTGTCTAGTTAATATATTGAGACATTTATGTAGTGCTGTTGAAGTGTTTGCTCTCTGCATTTGTAGCTGTGTTAACACACATGAAATCCCAGACAGATTAGAGTTTGATAGCATTAAAGCCATGATGAATGTTGGTGGCTTTTAGCAGAGCCCACCACGTGGCTTCTTACCAGGCGTCTGACGAGAGCAGAGTTAGGCTGTGGAACGTTAAATACTTCAGTGGTATAATTTGATGAAACTCTTTTTTTTGTTTTGTTAGCCAGCAAGTTAAATATCCTGAAACGTCTCTGTCCAGAAAAACTGCTGTTACTGTAAGCCAGTGGTTCTCAAACCTTTTCTGTCACGCCCCCCTTCAGAAGCTGAAAAAAGTTCATGCCCCCCCACCCTAGCAAAAGTGGATTTCCTTTTTATCAGTCATTAACAATTCAGGCAATTGAAATAAATAAAAGATTCAGGTTGGCAAAATAGCCTTGCTACCATCAGAACACTAGCATCATGTAACTTTAGGTCTGCTCAACATCCACGCCCCCCAGTTTGAGAACCACTGCTGTTGGCCATCACTTCCTTGTACATTTGCTGACTAATGTTTTCCAGTTATCCAGACTGAAAAGTATGGATTGATTTATATCTCTGTGTGCAGTTTGAAGGTTTGCTAAGTGGTGAGCTTAGCTTAGCTCGAGCTACGGCATGTCTGTGGGATCAGTAGCAGCCCTGCTCAAAGGTAGGCAAATACACTGTTCATTGCCGAGGGTTCCATAGTATGTACAGCATAGCCTCGTTTTAACAATTTTTATAACATTTGTAGATACATATGAAATCCTAACTTTTAGCATGGCTAATGTGAAAAGGAAGTGGATTTGATGTTTCTTTTACAATGGTATAATTGGATATAGGCAATGTGTAGTTCAGTGAAACCAAGCATCCATGTTTAGAGTTTAATTGTGTCTTTCCTGAGATGTAAGTAAGGCATATGAGTTTGTCCTAAACATTAAACTATCCTATAATAAACTATCCCCAGGTTAAAAATGAAATGTCTTTTAATGATTGTAATGGAACAAACAATGAAACAATGCACATTTAGAAATGCTCTAATTATACAGTATTAAGAAATTGTGATCAGGTTTGTAGGGTTGCATCTGTCTGGAAAAATGTCATCACTGCAGTACCTACATAATATAATGAATATGCATTCATGGTACCTGGTCAGTTGATAAGATGTTGCCTGCAAATGAACAACCATGAGGAGAAACACCTTAACAAATGTCACATAAGGTGCACCGCCATCTTTGCTGTAGTTTGAATGTGGAAAAAGTTACATAATAAGCTTTAACGTGTGCTTTATGTCCACTGTTAACAGTGAATCATTGACAATTTATTTCAGAGCTTGTACTTAAACCTGCAATAACCAATTTTTTGGCAGTGAGAACAAGGTGTGCCTTTTAAGTTGATATGGCGAGCTTGACAGCAAACACTTAACACGCCTATTTACACATCTAGCAGGAGTTGTGTTAGTATCCAGGTGGACGTTAGACTGATATTCAATCTTCTTTTAGCTCTATTTTTGGTCTCCACCAATATCTAAAACATCAGAAATGTCTGGCTCTTTAGCTGATAAATGCTTTACTTTGGGCAGCTTGTATACAGAGGGTTTATCAGAGCTTTTGCGTTGGAAACATCTGCCTGCTGCGTCCAAAAATGACACTGTTGATAGCAGTGAGAGTAAACCAAAACAGTAAAGCTGTGGGCCGGAAATCATAACAATGAGCTGAAAGATGTTGAAGAGCTCCGTTATGCTGAGTTGAGTTGGTGATAATTCTCTGTGGGCTCATCACTTCGAGCAACCACTGTCACATTTTGTAGTCACGTGATCTATTTTCAATATAAAAATATTGATCATAGCCGCTTTAAAGCTTTATATATTTGAGTTTCAGTTTCAGGCTATATATCAACACAGGAACACTTGAGAACAACATATTAACTGGCTGTGGAGGTTGATTGTCATCTGCACTGTTGAATGAATGATAATTTGGTCATTTACTATTAAAAGGTTGTGATGCTATAGAAGTCTAGTATATTTTTATGCTATAGTATGCTAATAGCATTTTGATGAGCAAAATCTGAGTGAGAAGTGTACCTAATTGAAGGAAAAGGCTTGAAATGCATTGTTAACGGGTCAGAGAGACACCACTTATGGGCATGATGATGATATGCAAGGTGTGGAAATGCATTTCCAATCTCCCTGGCTTGAGCCCATCAGTTTCCATTCAGAAGTGTGTGCACTTGTTCATTAAGCTTGTGCATATCATCAACTGGTGCACTCATTCTATCAGGCAGATATGGCAGGGATAAAACGATGTGAAGGATGGAAATTCAAACAACCATTCTCATTTGCAAAGGTCATTAAAGCCTGGCATACATTAGAAAATCTGCTAATTATGAAATGGCTTAACTCCACATTCAGTGGGATTATGTCTACTCATTTAGAATATGTTGATCCCCTCCCTTACTCGTCACAAGACAGTTGATGTATGGGACTTGTGGCACAGAACTAATGTTCCCAGTGCTTGTCGGTCATCTTAGCTGACTGTAAGAAGTCCATAAAAGTGGCCGTCTTGTTCTGAATGAATATCTGCATCAACACCACAAGACAGGCACCGGTTTTAGAGCTGCTGGGAAAATCTGTTGTACTGATGATATTTGGCTCAGCCACTTTATCTTCTTTATTTTACATTAGACTCATCGAGTAAGTAAACTGTGTATCAACAAATAATAATCACAGTTAAACTGATGATTAAAACCTTTAAGCTGCATCTAGGATCAAGTTTTCTACCTGCAATGTAAGCTGAGCACAGCTTCTCAAGCAAGAAACAAAACAAACATGAGTGCTGCAAGGCATATAATATTATACAGAGTCAAATAATACAGCATATATGTGACTTTAAAAATGTAACGCATCAACTTATGGGACTGATCCTGAGTTACTGAGTTAACAGTAAGTGGAGTAAAACATGCATCATACTATGAAAAACCTTTTGGCTTCATCTTTTTAGCAAAAAGATGATCCTACAGAGAAATCGCCCCTTACTTATAATAAAATACATACTATTGTTAAAATAAATAATGTAATATGGTAAAATATTTGCAATGTGATAGAATATTTAAAAAAAAAGGCAAACTAAGTTCTCAACAATAAGATTTCAACGTTTAATAGATCTATGATGTATATGAAAGTAAAACCTCATACAGTCCAGCCACAAAATAATGTAGCAACAGAATTGTAAAGAAAGCTAAACACTCGTAATTAATATGAAAATTCTCAGCAAGATCAGAGACAATGCAGTCAACATGTTTTGCTCTGCAAACTTGGCTAAAACAGCATTGTAATTACCCCAATTTAGTCCATTATTATGTCACTGAATTAGCTAATGATGCCTCAGTATAGAGTAGAATACAGTATTAAACATAAACTCCACAGTCGCAGTCAGGCATGTCACCCTTCTGCATCAGTTACAAACACACCGACACTCCTTGCCCAGTGGAAGTCTCCATTCTAGATTAATTCAGAATTATTCTAAAAAGCATTGTGACTATATATATTGCACTATTATCAAAACATTTGTGTTGACTCAAAAGGACTGAAAAATGAAGAAAAGTTTTGAAAAAATAAAGATACTAACTTTTATTAATAAATTAATGAATTTTCAGCACCAAGAATAATTTGTTTTTTCAGTTTCATATATGTGAAATATATTTGGTTAAGTGCCATAGCATACTGTGTGTGTAAACAAGTCTGTCTTAAACTATTGGCAAAGCACTATATTTACAGAAACATTATCATCCTTTATATTATTAAGCTGATTCAAATTTCATTCTTTACTTTGTCCAAGTCAGTGTAATTGGTCTTAAATGGGGAGAAGAATAATAAACAAGAGGGTTTTTTTTTCCAAAAGTGAGGAATTACTTGTTGTTGCATTCATGAAAAACTTGAAACCCTTCATTCGGATGCTGTTATAAGTGGTCAACACAATTTCCATCATCTTCTATCTTCTATCTGTCTGTCTTCTTTTCTTATGACATAGATTTTTGCTCTGACTTACAGTATATTTCATGGGAACTGATTCAAGCTCTGTACTATTGACAGTGTAATTCACAGTTAACCTAATGACTTACCTCCAATAACGCTTGTTGCAATACTATAATTGACTGAGAATCTTCTCAGAAAATTTACTTTAGAAGATTGAACCTCTTACATGGATCGGATGCACACATTGTCGTAGACCGGACCTTTCAAAATAGCCTCCACATTTTAGACCTTGTTGGATCAAATCACTCTGAATTTGGTCTATTTAATAATCCAATTGCCAATTAAGACAGGCGGCAGTGCTTAGATCTATAAAAGGTTAATAAGCCTCAGCTGCAGTGTGTTTCTCCTGGGTAAATGTCACTTAGACGTAGGCCACCATGGGTCAAGATCTCCCCCCAGATCTAAATTTAATCACATAGCATCGCCTGGCCTTGTCCTCACCCTCATTAGTCCTTGGCTTGTGCAGGAGTATGATCTGCCCTGTTTTAGCCCTGGCAATGTCCTTCCACACCCTGACCCTGACCCAGACGTGGCATCGGCCAGAAACATCCACACAGTCTCAAACTCAAAGCTGAGAAAGCTGAGAAGTCCAACAACTCTGTAGATCTACAGTACATTTGTGTGACATGTGGGTTTGCAGGAGTGTCTTGCACCAGGGGATGCTATAAAATTTGCCCATACCATCATATTGTGTGATCTGTTGGCTGAGCTGTCACCTGATGCAGGCCTGTGCCACCTGTCGGCCTGCCCCAGATAATGACAGAATGACCGGAGTGATTCAAGCAGCCGTCTCATCTTAATTATCTCCTCAGAGTTTAATTACCTAGCTCATCTATTGGCCAAAAGAAAAAAAAAAAAAAAAGCAGCCTTGAATCACTTCAAATCACAGCCACCGAGACAGAACGGATCATCATAAGATTATTGTTTTGTTTAAAGCTGCTCAAATGCACGAGGTGCATCATGACAAATAAATCCTGAGAGGCTGTGTATGATTAGAATGGATACATTTCCATATTGTTTGTGGGAGTACCAGAGGGAAAGCGCTGCCATGCGCTCTGTATGTGTTATAAATGTGTCACTTATTTTACTACTGTATGCTGAAAAGATGTCATGGTGTAAGGAGTCCATATGGAACAGAATGCAAAATCATTTAGTTCTGAATGTTAATACGAATTACGTACAAAATGGGTAATAATTCTTCTGCCCTACAGAAATGATTAACATAATTCTGATAAATAGGCAGATGGCAGAATGTGTGAATTGAGGTAGATTTATCTTAATTAATATCTTGAACCTACTTGGAGAAAGGTAAATGGCTCCACCGGGGCCAGAGATGTTCCTCTGTCTTGTGTGTGTATCTTTCTCATGGCCTGACATGTAGTAGTGGCCTGAGGATATTAAGTTGCTCTCCAGGTATGCATCAAACCCAGGCAGCCTGCTGATAATGAACATATACCCAGGCAAGCGAGCAAGCAAAGACACACACACACACACACACACACACACACACACGGATACACACACCATCACATCCCCCACTTTCACTCCACAAAAAAAAAAAAACATTTAAACAGTTTTTTCTTCTCTCAGCTGCAATGAGCTGTATGAGGCTAGCATTCATCATCATTTTCCTGCGAACACATTCCTGTGAGCTCAAATTTCTTGCTTTATTGCTGGTGTCGAATAAAGTGTGAATTTCTTTTACTCATCACAAATTAAGGCAATTAAAATGTTAATTATTACAAGTAAAAAAGGGACAAAGGAATTCAAATAAATTGATGTATTGACGTTTTTTTAATTAATTCATTCGGGTTCCTACTGTGTTGGATAATTATGCTTAAGTGTTTAATTACATATTTTGATGGGATCCTCAATTACTCTGGCTTAATAAAATATCATTAGCCTGTCTCCCAGGTTCTAAGCTGTGGAGACATACAGTATTAGCCGATGTATTTAAATAAAATATTAGATTACAGGCTGGTTGGGATATGTGGCAGGTCTCCAGCCCTCAATCTCCACTAAATCTCTGTTAACCTGGAAGCTGCTCCTCACATCAAAGTATGACACATCAGCAAACAAACAATGTTAAATTTACATATTAATTAGTGGCAGGCTATCAGCACGGGTGATGAATTCAAATGTGTGGCCCTTTTCTGTGGCTTTGCAGAGATCCACAGCCACAGTGCCGCCTTGCGGGAGGCTCAGCACTCAACCCAGCAGAACAATGAGAAATTACCTAGACCTAAAGGCCAACGAAACCCTCCCCATCACACACCGGTTTTATTACATGGCGAGTGTAAATATTCAATATTCTGTTACTGACTGTGTGTCTTACAAATCAATTTGCAGTGTCACGACATCAACTGCAAAATATGCAAAGCACAGATAAGTACCTAGCTGTCACCCATCCAGTGTTGCTCAGTCAACCTCTGTCAAAATGCACATAAGGAGCGATAGCTGCCATCTGGTTGCTGTATGAAATTATCTTGTTTAAATCCTCTAAAGGTTATTGCAGTTATGCAAGTGATCCTTCAGTTTTTCAGCTCTGTGTTACAGAGCAATGGGAGCACAGCTCATGTTTCCACTCTGTATTCTGTAGGCTTTATCACTTCACAACATGTATTTTTTTTATGTGTGTGTTTTACATCTTCTTGCTAGGAACAAGGATTCTTGTCAGTGGCTCAGAGGCAAGATCCTATAATTAGAACCCAGTTCAGTTGGTTAGCAGGTAATTTACCTTTAGGGGGAGAAGTCTAATTATTGTCTTTGAAAAGCTAATTTAGCGTCAAACACTTCAGGTGTCTTTTCCCCTCTCTTCAGCAAAGGGAAAGGTATCCTGGAGCACTATGGGGTCTGAGCCATCTCTTGTGCCTGGTGCGTTTACTGTTTTATGTTTACATGGCTGATTCCTAAAGAAGAAATTAGGAGCTATAAAAGCAGTGCAAAGCGCCTTCTCCCTTTGTTTTCTTCAGCAGGTGTGTGGAGCTTTTTTTTGAGAGAAAGGCACCAATCTTTGACCTGCCGATAAATGCTCTAAGCAGGCGGACCTGTTTTCTGGCAGATGGTGTTTGTGAGTGACACTGGTTCCCAGCAGAAGCAGGCCCAGGGAAACGATCACAGTGGAGTCTCTGTAGAGCAAACCAGCCTGGTTACCTGACGGCATATGCTCTGCTGTGGCATACACCTGCTGAAGGATAGCGTTTACACCACAGTCCCTGGACTCCACCTCAGAGAAGGCTGTTAATCACAGCTCACCACTCATTCAGGCACTTTTAAAACCAGAAAATAACTGAGTAGCAGGGGGGTTCCTCACTTGAACTTAGCTTGTGCTTTTTTGGTTAGTCAGAAATAAGATCGTGTTTTGTGTTGGTACCGTTATTGCAACATTTAGGAGGCTCTGAAAGCTGTTACTTGTCAGAGGAATAAAAAGATCCAAGAATTTGGACACAACCTATGTGTTTCTGCATTTGTTAATCCATCTGACAACATCCCAGCACTGATAAAACATGAGCTGTGTCCCAATTCCATACATACAAACTTTAACCAGGTTTTGTAGTATGTTCACATTGACAAAGTGACATTATGATTACTCCAAAAAGTCAGTATGTGTAATAAAAACACTATTAAATGCAATGCACAAAGAAAATGGAGGAGCTACTCACAGCTGCAAAATGTTAAAAGAAATTAGGTCTAGTGGTAAGACAGCTCTAGAAAAATATGACAACAAACAAACAAAAAATTCTAATCTTTAGAAAGACATCAGCACATGTATTTCAGCATTTCCTGTTAGTGTAAAACAGTCAAATATGTTGATTTCTTCCATACTAACTGCAAAAACAGTATACTATTAACATTAGTTATAGTATAGTACTATATACAGTTAGTATGTTGTTTGGAATTGGGACACAGTCTCTCTGCTCCAGAGAAGTTGTACTGTGTCAACAGTGGGTGGAACAGTTTTCAGCAAATTTAAACTGAATCTTCTCTATATTTGCAATTTATCACAAGAAATAAGCCATTTAAATGATCTTACCTATAGACTCCTCATTACATTCCCCACAAACAAATCTCAAGTCACCCATATAAAGGAAATTTCAATTTCAGGTACTAATTGGCCCATAGTAATCTAATTAAACACCCACTTTGTGTTGGTTATATGTTTACATTATTTTTTGTGATAAAGGAATCAGATTTATGGATATCTAAACTAAATGTAAATATAAAGCTACAGCCACTTTTTCCTTTGGCTCTGAGACTGTTTATCCCTCCGTGCTGGTAAATTCCAGCCACACCAGCAGGGACTGATGGACAACAGTGTCCACAGCCACAGGGATCAGTAACAGGTCCACTGCTGAAATATGTGCAAAGTGTCAATAGTCTGGAGCTCCTCTGTCCAACTGGAAGCCATTGAGCTGCTAAAACAGAACTGGTGATTAGGACACAGTCACCCCAGTCAGTGCCAATTCAGATGTCTTAGCAACCCTGGGCACGGCAGTTTGATCTGCCTTGCTGTCATTGATTCACAAGGCTTCCAGCTGGAGCAAAGATCCCCATTGAAGCGTGAGATAGAAACCTCTCCATCTTGGCACATCTTGGCTGGCTCAATCCCCTGCAGGCCATTAGGGATAGAATATGTTGTTTTCTATTTTTTTCCTCCAGAAGAAAAATACAGTCTGTCTTCATGCTATAACAGCCATTACTTAATTGTGCCGGATTTTCCGAGCAGAGTGTTGCTTTAATTAAGCAGCTAATTGCAATGTAGCTCTTGATTAGCTTTGGGGGATGGGAATGTTCAGACAGGCTGATACGTTGTGCACACTTCAGAATCATTTACAGAAATTGAAGCTAATTTTGCTCTCTGTCTATTGCTGCATTAATTTAATTTGGGTTGCTTTTAGCTCATTAACACTTCTAATTAATACGTTGACATCGCTATTAAGATGTCTCTTTGAAATTGGTGTCTCCTGATAATCAGGATGGAAGAGGCTGACGGATGGAGTGAGAGGCTGACTGGGGAAAATGTAGAAAACTCCTTCAGATTGAAGGGGAGGAAGACACCGTCCTCATTTATAAACCTCTAATATTGTATCATAGTGGACACTAATAGGAGACTGTGGCAGGTGACTAAATTGGAAATGAAAGGAATGCTGATTGTTTTAAAATTTGATTGGGGTTACTCTGTGTGTGTGTGTGTGTGTGTGTGTGTGTGTGTGTGTGTGTGCGTGTGTGTGTGTGCGTGTGTGTGTGTGTGTGTGTATTTGTGCGTGATGCTCTAGGGAGTTGGGGGCGGAGGTGCGTCAGGGCCAGATGCCATACACAGCTGAAGATTACGCCTGAGTAACTGTGTGTTTGGGTTTGTCATTTTAATGAGCAGAATTTAGTGACTATGGGCTGGTAACGCTGCGTGAGAAGCCCCATTACATTACCATCACTTTAACCAACCTCCACTGACTAGCACACATTATGTAGTGTTTTTTTTTCTTGTGTAATTTTAGAAATAAAAAAGTAGCTTTTGGTAATTCTTTATATTTTTTCTGTGTGGCCCAATGTAATCCCTGTATTGTAAATTTCTAGTCTTTACCTCTTACCTTAAGGCATCTAACATAAAAAAAATAGATGTCCCATAAAACAATCTTAACAAATTAAACATTTTTAAAATCCAAAATAATATACAGTCTCAGAATGTACCCTATATGATATTCACCCATTAAACTGCAGTTTGTAAGTGAAATTACAGCTGAATTATTGGGACCATTACCATCAAGAGGTTAAAAACTGCAGTGGTTTTTCTCCACATGACAACCACACACTCAGTCATGTGCCCTAAGCAATATAATGCCTCTCTGATTGACTTTCTCTCACGTTGTCTTCTATTAGGTTCCATAAGTTGAGAAATAAGCATTGATTGGGAAAGGATTCAGTTATTTGGCATGACGATCAATAGGGGACCTTGTTTTCCTGTGAAGTGCTTTCTTTGCCGAGTATTCCTGAGGACAGGCCACACTGTAGGAAAGCCTTCTGTTTAGCACTTCATTAAAACTGCCTCTAATAGGAGCCACCGGGGAGATGCTCCCTGCATCGTGTGTAAAAGCGATCAACATCTGCATCAATTAACCCCTTCGTCCCCACGGGGCCCATTAGGAAGAGGAACACCCTTTAAAGCTGCATATGGTTTTAGCTTACAATGGAGAGTGAACAAATATAATTGCTTGTTTGCATTAACAATTTTTTGTTGTTGTTTGTGTATTTCAAGAATATGTTCATCTAATATTTTTCCAGATTGGACAAAGGCTACATTGTACAGTACAGTTAGATTTGGAGCAGTTGCAGCTCATTGTCTCTCAAGTGATGAACTAAATAAAGAACAATGGATACGAGTTGAATAAATAGAAATGTCAAACTTGAAGTAAAGCTAATTATTGTTGTAGACAGACATATTGAACTTTTAGTTAAACTAATTATTGTTTATTATAATAAGTCACAGTCATACATTATTGCCCAGACTTATGGCTGTACCATAAGTGACATCCAGTGTTTAAACCCTTTTTTCTTTCCTCGATCAACAGACAGGTCCAATTAGAGAGTCTTCACGAGCAGCAACAACTGTGTGGACACCTGAAATCACTATTGGCAAGATGTAAGAGGAGCATTTATTGGTAAGAGTTTTGCCAACAAAACATTTGTGGAGCTGCTGTGATTTTAAAAGACAATAAAGAACCAACTCTACATCACAAGATAAATTCTCTTTCAAATTACAGCATTTTTGTAGAGAAATACTAAAAAGGTTTATGAAGAATAAAATAATGTTTTATCACTGAATTATGTTTGTGGATTGTACTGCTGTAACTCATTCATTGAGCCATGATATTTTTTTGCAACAGATATTAATAGAGCAATTTTCATTTACAGGAAGGCGTTACGTTAAAGCAGCGCACCATTTCAATGAGGACTTCAGATGGCACGGGGAAATTTGAGCGAGAACATTTGCTTAATTAGACACAACTTGTTTAATTTTGAGCGCAATGAAATATTATGTTTAAATTGGGAGTGATTCTTTGCAGTACGATAAGTAGCATTAGACTGGAGTCAGCCTTTCAGTGTACCTGAGTGATTAAACTGAATGAAAATTATTTTTTATTGAAGGAAAATGGTTAACTGCTCCACAAGGTAGTGCACTATATGACTAAAGAGCAAAAAGTTTATGTTCTGTATTGTGAATTTTATAATTAATATATACAGTACATATAATAATAATATATTTCATTTTTTATAATTGATCTGAGAAAATAAGAATCAGTGGGATGTTTCTCTCATCACCTGTCCACAAGTGTTTATCCCTCAGCAAACAACGACAGCTGAGCCCTGATACGTTTAACAAACCCCAAACCAAATCAAGACTAATAAAATCACTCATTTTGGTTAATGAGTATATTAACAGCAGAGGTAGTGTTTAAGCACAAACAGGAACAACAACATTAATAATTGCAACTCTCTAGTGCCTGGCTGATGTAAGCTTTAATAATTAACAAGTCTTTGTCTTATCCCCTAGAGGCTGTATTCCTATTATCCAACTAAGTTACAAACGAGTAATTACGCTGTCACTGAATGGTCACAACTGTTTATCTCAGAATATCCCCTGGTCCACATTTAATACCTACTTTCAATCTACACATATCCAGCTTACCTGACAGATGCCTCAGTTAAAGGCAAGGCATGGCATTTCAACTTATTTATTTCACTTTTTCTCCTCTTATTAGAGGATTACTCCTCTTACCTCCTGTGTTTACATATTAGTGCTAATCCAATTGAGTCAACAAGGGCACTTAGTGCAGGCTATGAACTGAGTCTGAGGGACTTAAAATGGGAGGGGAGGGGATATTAATTTACTTCTTCAGATTTTAGGCTTCCAGGGAAAATAGTTTTGAACATCTGCTATGACAAATGAAGCATTGCGAGAGAGCATGTTGTCAGTAAGAGACTGAGCTGCCTGCTGTTGGAGTTAACAGTCGGCCTGTAGAGGGAGCCCCTGGTTATGAGTCTGTCTATGAACTACACTGGCACTACTGTATAATGTAAACTGCATAGTGTCTATTTTTGTGGATTTTTAAATAGACTTTGGGGAAACATACAAGTAAATCTATGGAATCTGATCTTTTTCTATTGCTGCCTTTTCTGCTAACACACACACCAAGGGATGAGCTGTTCGCACAAACAGCCCAAAGTTCAGATTTTAAGAAGTGTAATACAAGTGATTAGAATAGGAAATGTGTTCGGTTTAAGTTTAGTCTGGGATTTGATGTAAGCGCAACAATTTCTGGTTAATGAGGATTCAGATCCCTGGGCTCTCCCCTGCTTCTCCCTCTCTCCACCATCATCTCCATAACATCAGTCATGATCTTTGACCTGAGGGCCATACCCTGTGTCAGCTGAAACTAATTAGCCTTTGATCGCTGGTGACTGCACACAACACGAGTCACACCAGAGAGGTGGTTTTTTACCATGGGATCTGGTTGCTACACTGGCGTAAGCGCGCAGAATACCTTGGTGTGGACATTAGACATCTTTTTAACTGTAAGCTAAAAAAATATATAAATGATTTTATGTTGCAGTTTTGTTCCGGCTTCAGGTATCTGTAGAGTAACATCAATCACATTAGTTATTGTTGAACACCATGCAAGGTCTAATATAGAAGAATAGCCTCATATTATGCAGAACTCAATTAATATGTCTTGCACTGTATCGGCTCATTATAGAGCCTGTATTTGTTTAGTTGAACCATTTATCTTCCCCTAATTAGTTATAGATCAATAAAGCAATTGATTTTGCAGTATGCTCAGAGATTCAGTGGAGGAGTTAAAGCATGAAAAATGCAATATACGTAACCTGACCATTACATACAGACAGAAACATGACTCTTCAGATTTCCCTGTAGACTTTGCACAGTCAGCCATTATGTGTGTCAAAAATACCTTGTGAATTACTGATCTGTGTTTGGAAAAGCAAAACACATCTGAGCTTAATCAGGTTTGTGAGCATAAATGATCTTTGCTGCCTTCAAGGAGGGTAAATCACAGCAGTAGTTCACGTCTGTAGAGGACACAGGATGACATGTTGTGTTTTGTCAAAGGGTTTTTTCCAGGCATTTTTATCATTAATCATTAGCCTGTCCCTCTTTCTCCGGGGCTCAGAGATGATGGCAGCTAATTAAGTAGTGGCTGGTGTCAAGTATGCTAAGAGACCATGTTAGGCAGGGAGCTGCTCTCTCAAACCACTGACTTAAAAGGCATTTGTTCTCTGAGTCTTTTTCCCCTAAACTTCTCCTTTTTTTCACCTATTTCTTTGAAATGTAGCAATCTACATTTCCTCTTTCCAAATTCTCCTGCTGCAAAATAAGGAGCGTTAAATTATACAGCATGAAGGGTTCAAACACGCAGGCATGCAAAATGGTTTGGCTTTGTTCACAGTAAGCTGGTGGAAGACAAAATTTGGCAGTGTAAGTTGAGGCATTTCAAGTGTGGAGGGAAAAGAGTCAGAACATAGTGTCATAACAAAATGAATAAGCATTTTTTTTTCTTGAGAAGTTGAGCTGCTAATGTTTGTATTTTATTTTGGCATTACTGAAATGACTCAAATTGTAATTGCTTTTTTTTTTGAAAAAGGTGCAGGAGGAACATTGAGTGAAAGGGCTTTGTGTGTGGTAGAACCAAGCTAGTAAAGTAACACCCATTAAAACGTAATTTGCACCTTTAGGCAGTTCATTAATATAGTGAATGGTAGAATCACACCAATATAGTCTGTCCTCACCTTAGGGCACCATCTCTATTCATCAAAACACACACACACATTTCTCATTCTCACTAACATTAGTCACCATTGCTGAGCTAAGGAGCAGCACTTGTGAGACAATAGACACATGTGTGTGTAATGTCCTACAGTCACTGTCAGCCATCCTGAAAGGCCAGTCCAATGTCATTATTTATAATTTGGATGCTAAACAAGGTTTGATGTGATCTGTGTCTTAAGCAGTGACACATTCAACACTGTCTGACATGAATTCCTGCCAGTGTACACTCTGCCTGCCAAGAGATGACATAAAAGAATATAGATATTTATTATGTAGTCTCACCATTATTGTCATTTTATCAACATGCTGCAGGCAAATCATAATTTTTTGAATGGTTCACATTATCATTTGACTTAAATATCTATTTCAGGGAGGTTTTCACTCAGTAATTGCCAGGGGCTGCAGTGATCCAATCAATCAGCGTGACTGAACTTCATACACTTCAGTGTTCTTAACTCTCATATGCAGGGTTTCTCCTCAATAAAGGCCACACATAAACAAATATGACTTGTACACACACACACACCCCGAGGCCAGACTACAATGGCTGCAATTCTGCTCTCCACCAGCAGATGACCAATTCTCTGTCTTTTCCCCAGTGGACCGTTCTGTCTGGGTTCTCCATGAATTTCCCTTTCTTTTCATCACTCTCTGATGTCCAGCTGCTCCTGTCAACACCTTCTTACAGCAAGCAATTCATTGCAACATACTGGCAGCTGAGACCCCTGTGATGAACTTCAATCTGCCGTTTGCAGAGGGGGCTTCACCCTGAGTCGGGCTAATCAAGGGAAACACCCCCTTCCAAGGGGGAGGGCGTCTACAGACAGATTGAGCCCAAGTTACCCCGTAATTACCCTGCCACTGCCCCTCTGCTGCAAGCTGCTGCATCTGAACCCAGTCAGCAGAGGAACAGACACTTTGGTGATTACTTTCCAATCTGTTTAACAGTGAACAACAACAACCTATGTGCTTCCATTACGCTCATAAACCACAACTTTTTTTTTTCCTGAAAAAATTTTTTTAAGGGTTCAGAGCACCAGGCATTTTGTTATGCTTCCTACGGTAACACAGTGCAAATGTCTCTTGCCGCGGGTTTCGATTATTTCCAACTTGGTACAGTCCCTGGGGGGAGGTTCTCGGGGCTTTCTGAATTTTATTAAAGCCTCTACAGCTGATTACTTGGAGTGAGGTGCACAGGTTGGTGCATTTTAGGAGTGGAGTGGAGGCCTGACAGGGTCATGTTTAACATGTCCACAGGCAATCAATTCACCTTAACCCCTCCTGGTACTCCAGCCCTCTCCACCTAAGCTGTCCTTAATAACCAGGCAATGGTGAATTACTGATAAGGCACTAGGGTCTCTGACCTATATATCCTTCCCTGTATGTATTGGAAAATTCCACCCTGAAAGAAATGTACATTTATAATGCATAGAAATGGGGAAATTAAACAATCACACATTGAACGGCTGTGAAAGTCACTTTATTCTTCAGTTTGCTGTACATGGGAGGATTTGTTTGGTGTTTGCTGGGTGAAGCACTGGGCCAAATTGTCTAGGCAATATGTCAGACACATGCAATACATGAAGGGTTGAGTGAAAACCAGTAAAATCCTACACAAACACTGAATGAAACATAATATTATGAAAACAGCAGTGTCCAAATTCTGTAATATGCCAGAAGGCTGCTTTTTCTGTAGTTACCTTATGGAAAATGTCTTGTTAATAATCTAAAATTCCTTATTATGAAATGAACAAAGCTACATGCAATATTGTCATGCAGATAGTGACTGGTTTTTGAGGCTTATGTGTTTTGGCCAGAAATATTAGACATGAATAAAGGTGATCAATATCAGTCAAACATCTAAAGCCCATTGTGTTTTGCTGTACATTCCACTGTGCATGTGGTTAATAAGACTAAGTTAGATTATTTCTAAAAGCACATACGTAGATACAGACTTATTGTAATGGTAGAGTTTTGTCTGGTTTATTTTACTCTGGACATCTTCTATAGCTCAGTGGTTACACTGCATTTCTCCTACATGTCAGTGACCTCTGTGTAAGTTTTTACTTAACAAGCATGCAAAGGGTTCTACATTTGCCCTCATATGACAGTGACTAATTGCCCTGAGGATGCGAGCTGCTTGTTAGGCAAAGGAAGGATTCTCTTGCTTTTCACCCGGCTAAATTAATTATTTCTCCTTTTCAATTCACTCTACCTCATCTTATAAAGGTTAGAAACCAGATATGAAGATTTTCTTTCTCTAATTATATGTTGCTAATTTTCCATGTGGACTTGCTCCCAGTTGTGTATTTTAGCACAGATACCTCACATACTGTGACTGTTAGAGACCAATTTAATGTATAGCAGTAATTTGACAAAGCATTCATTTGTCTTTGTACATAACAGTTAAAAAGAATGAGTCGAGGTTGTTTTATTTTTAATTTTTAAGTTGAATCGTTTCTGTAAAGCGCTTTGGGAACTGTTAAAGTTGAAACAGCGCTATATAAGTGAAGTCCATTTGTCATTTACCATTCTGCTAATGCTAGCTGCTGTCAGTTTTTTGATGTAGACATAGACTCATTTTCAGGAAAAAAGGGTGTTGTAGGATTTTCAAAATAATGCAAGGAAATCTTGGTTACATTAGACTTTATGCTTTATAATCAGCTTGTTAGTTTTCTCTTAGTCTCAAAAAAATGTGTTGACCATTTCACTGTGCCGGCATAGGCTGTATACAATTCAAAAAATCTGGATTTGCTTACATATAACCTTACTTACATATATATATATATATATATATATATATGTATATATGTATATATGTATATATGTGTGTGTGTGTGTGTGTGTGTGTGTATATATATGTATATATATTTAAAAATTTAGGCTTTTTAAGATTTCCATCAATATTACCTCAGTTCCTAAGTGAAAACAAACAATCCTTGACTTAAATCTGACTTTTACATATTTTTGCTTTGTATTTGTGTGACATAAAAGTATGTGTGTAAAGACTCATTTCAACTGTTTCTACTGCTCTGCTTGATGTTTTGCTGCCAGCTGTCTTGCCCCTTCCCATCTCTCCAGTCAGAGGCTTGTCTTTTTGTTCTGTCAGTGAGGTACCTGTGCAGCTGTCAGGGTCGCGGCTGTTTAGACAATTAAGAATGTTAGACGGAGGGGGTTAGTGAATCACTAAGAACATCAATCTGGCTGGACATTGTGCTCTCACATTACCACCCTGCTGTTTTGGTATTTATGCCCACTGTTTACACAGAGCACACAGAGGGGGTCCTCCAATCAATGCCATTATCTTTGCTAATACTACTGGTGCAGGTCTACCAGACTCTCATCCCTTAATGATCAAAATTAAGGTGTGCTGCATCACAGGAACTTTGCACACGTACAACAGTTAGCATTAATCTACTGCACCTCCTTCCTTTGTGTTGCGTTATATAACAGTTGATTTTCTGCATTTTGCATCCTTCTTCTTCAGGATCTCCTCCACTCTCCGCATATACAGCGTCTCAACCACCTTCCCTTGTGTTCAGCACCATTTTACCCCACCTTTCCCCAACCTTTACCACCCTGTGCCTGTCCCTGGACAGGTTTCAGCATATAAATTTGAAAATGATTTGTCCTGCCCTCTTAATAATAGATGAGAGAGCAGAGTAAGGGTCCCTTCAATAAACTCCATCCGCGCTTTAATTAGTGAACAAAAAACGCCAGGCCTGCTGAGGACTCTGGCTTTGGCTCTGTGTTAGTAATTAAAACTGAAACCACCAAAAGGAGAGGAGAGGAGAAGGCTCTATTTTTAACGGGCAGGCTGTTTGGTGCCGAGTGCCCGTATAAGGTTCTGCAATAAAGAGTGATAATGAAGGTGTGAGACCTCTGGGGGCTGACTGGGCGCTCGCTACAATGGCTGCTCTCACACCAGACTGAAATACAGGGAGCAATTAGAGGAGGTAGTGCATAGACTGGCCACTAGAGATTAGTTAACACCTCAGGAGCTCCGCTTCAGGACAGGCACATGCTTGTTTTCTTTCTCTCTCTTTTGCTTTCAAGATAACGCACTAAGGCCTTAATGATGAGATTTATTTTATTCAATTGTCATCTCAGACAGATAACATTTCAAGCGGTCTTGTTGCAGGTTGTGTCGGTATAGAAACGGTCATTGATCTTTCCGAGATTTGTAGTTTTCCTTTTAAATTATTCACACACGTATAAAATCTCTTAGTGTCACAAGCATTTTCTCCACATATGGGTTTAAACACTATGACAAGCGCTGCCTGAGTTGGAGGAGACCTTAAGCCCAAGAACCAATCAAGAGGACATTGTTAATGGAGGCCACATATAAGCCGTTAAGCCAGTATATGCATAATGTTATTTAATTGGAGTCATAAAAAGCCAATTAACCCCCCCCCCCCCCCCCCTCTTTTCCACTCTCTCATTCTCTGTGTCTTTCTCTCTGTCAAACCACTGTGAATGTGTGTGGATGTGTGACAGAAACCTGAGTGTGTTTTGCTATTGTACAATTTTTTGTTTTGTCACATAAAACACTGACTAAGACACTACAATTTTGAAATCATTTTTGAAAGCAAAATTCTTGAGATCTGAAATCATTCCTGCAACATTCAAATGTGTATCAGTATCTATAAATAGGGGCATAAAGAATGGAGACGGGTACTATTGAAATATTTGTAAAAAGGGAAATCCACAATGGTGAGGGGCTCCATGTGATCACTCTTTTTTGCCTTCTCATTCTCTGAATATACGGATTTTGACAATATATTTGCTCCCAGGAAAATAGCAACAGTGGGTCGCAATATTGGATCTGTCAGGCTCAGGCCATTTAAATTTCAATGGCAGTAAAGTGGAGGAAGCAGACACTGTTAAATATGATGCTTGAATGAAAATCTAAACCCTCCAATACCTCTAAGCAATGTAACTCAATGAGATGAATTAACTGTAAATGCCTCATTCTCTGTGTGAGTGTCTTCCAATTTAAAATCTCATTATTCATATAAGATCCTGAACAAGGTGACTCTTAGGATAGATCGAATAAGTGAAGATAATCTTACCGGACAGTTTTATGCAAATAGGAAATGTATTGAATCAACTATGAGGAGAATGGGGAATCAAATAAGCTAATAAAGTAGAGTTAGGATGAAAAACACCATGAATAATGTTTTCTCCCTATCTCGGCTCAGTGCTTATGCCACTGCCTGCGAAGTTACAAAGTGTATTAATTCAAAGGTAGCTGTCATTTGATGTGCAGTAGTATTTTGTGAAAAGTATTAACAGTTCGCTTCAATAAGCCTTTTAATGTCACTAAATCAGTGAACTGCTTAATCTCTTTTGCCACAATCTTTAAATCATCACTGTTACAATATCTTAATATTTATGCCCAAATTACTGGCTATAAATTTTCTGAGAATAGAAGTGTAATTTACACCTTGAGTGCAGGTAATAATAGCTCATATTATTGCGCTGTACCAGTTGGGTTTTTTTTAGGTTTTTCCAAGAAGACTTGAAACAGAGTAACCACTAATAACTGTTTGTTGGAGAGGTCCATCAGACAAGGATTGATTACAAGCCATCCCATTCAGGGCTGTGCAGGTCTGCACAAGTTCATCCATAATTCATAGTATAAATAATGTAACATTCATTACACAGAAAATATGAACTTTTGTTATGGTTTGTGTTGCAGACATTCTGCTTATAAAGCTAACATACTCAGTGCTTTAATTTGTTCTTCACCCCAAGGGTGAACGCAAATGACAAATGCAATGATATAATTATAGAATGGTCTCACAGACAAAGCTTGTAGATAAAGGAACTCTGACAAGGCCATGCATGCTATTAAGAGGGGAATACATTGTATTTATTAACCTGCAGGATTAACCTTGTCCAGTAACTATATGTTAGAAGTCAGATTTGTTTACTTATTTACATTTGGTCACACACACACACACACACACACACACACACATAATCTAAAAGAATTGCTCCGTGTTATTAGAATTGCAGTTGTAGCTTTGACTGCCTTTCTCCATTGGACTTAAATGATTCGCTCAGTAGTGGTGGATACAGGATGATTCTTACTACACTTACTTTCAGAGCTGAAGCAATTTACCACTCAAATAAGTCTCGAGAGAGTTTTTTTCCAATTTTTTTTTCCAATTTTCTTTTTTTTTTTGTGGATTTGCAAGATTTATAGCAAAGACAGCTGTGTGTCAACGGCTCTGAGGCTACTGTAGGCCCACCCATCACTCCACATTAGGACTCCTTTGAACATAAGTATATTTCACTCTGAGTTGGTGACATGCCGTGTGAATCTGTGGATGTGAAATTATACACATTCGAGCACAACAGTGGTTAGAGGAAGATAAGGGTGGAGGAGGAAGCTGGGAATTATAAAGGAGATCACAAAAAATTATGTGCAATGTATTTTATGGGCTTGAACTAATTTCCTAAATAAAAATGCACATGATTTTTCTCTGCTTTTACAGCTAATACAAGCACTTTGATGAATAAGTTCTCTCCAAATGTGATACATGTTTGTGAACAAGGTACGTGGTTCCATAGCCTACAATACTTCCTCTGCAGCCTCTCAGAAAGAAAATCATCATTCATTCAACCACAAAAGTAAACATTTTCACTCATGCTCAAAGGAATGTGACAAAGTTGGGAAGATTTGAAAGGAAGTGTGGAGAAACACTGTAAATCTCAAGCAGTGTGCAGGGAAGAACCTGCTGTATAGGTGTAAAAAAATATAACAGATTGAGCAAGGATGTAAATATGTCAAAATAAAGGGAAACCTGTGGTGAGAACAAGAAACCTCTCCTTCCTCTTCCCTCATCTGTCTCCACTACACTGACCAGGTCCATCTGGATCAAAGCAGATCATGCAGGTTCGTCATCTGCAAATCCCTCCACACACATTAGCTCAACATCAGGCATCACTTCCTACAGAATATTTACCACAAAGCTTCCCCGGCATAAATCTGTCACAGTGCTTGACATAATTTACTAAAATTAATTCACAGAAACTTCTGGGCTTCAGCATCATGAGTTCAATCATCACACAGTATGCTTTGAACTAAAAACGTTTGCAGTTTGAATAGAGCGTATTTTCTCTGCACAGAAGTGCTTCCTGGCTGACCATCCTGTTTGATTTGATGGGTTATTAAACACTTCTGTCAATAAAAAGCGTGGTGAATGCTAATTTCTGAGCCCCTCCATCGATAAATGACCATGAAACCAGTGCAAATTAACCTCCAAATGTCATGGGAAAAGCCAGTGCCACAGCCATTACTGTATGTGCTTCAGGTAGGAAAAGCTTGGTGACAGGCTACACTGGACATATACTGTATATAACACAGACATTAAAGTATGCATTTGTAAATGATATAGTAACTCTTCAGGGATTTTATATACGAGAAAATGCATTGCATGATTAAGATACAGCATTATCAAAAAACAGCAAAGGCTTTGGTGGCAGAAGTGATGTGTGATCCATCCACAGCAGCTGGTGCAGACCTTCCTGATGGTTCAGCCTGCTGCTATATTCACTAGTACATCAAATCGGTAGCTGAAATTAGTTCCCAATTTATGAACTATTTACTCCTGTTTGAGTAACTTTTGTTAAAAAACTCAGTTCCTAGCTGTACTGAGCTTTAAAAACAAAGAAAAGTATATATTCATGACCCGTTTTTAAAGTTGTATGTCTTCAGTAATACCAAATGGGCTCCTGGCTATGAGCCATATACAGAGTGAAGAAGTTGGAAAATATTGATGGACTAATTACAAAACATTTTGTATTTTGCCAGACTTATCCTTTCAGTGTAAACCTAAATGTATGATGTTACTGGTAGATGTAATTAGGTCTAATTAGTCTGAAGTTCTGAAGTCTGAAGACTCCAGAATTTACCTAAGTCCTCTGGAGGTGCCATGGAGTTACACTAACTCAAATATCAATGTTTTTATGGATGAAGTCTTGACTAACATTCACCAGGAGTAGATTTGATTTATCTCACAAATAAAATGCAAAACAACAGCATAATATAATAGAGTAGATCATCTATGCCACCTCACAGGAGGGTGTGGAAAACATGTTCTTAATTGTGCATTTTTCATGTTCAGTAATACAAAATTATTAATTCATAGTCTCTTAAGTTGTGCTTTTAATATTGCTTTGTATTCATGAAAAATAGATCTGCTTTCACACAGAATTATGTATGCTTTCAGAGAATATTCAGTAAAATAAAATCCATTAGGGCAAAAAAAAAGTGAGGGAGATGCAAAAACTGTGGTTTTAATGCAACAAATCATTTGCCATTAACCTCACCTGTTATTTTATGGTAAGTAGGGTCTGTATTATTCTAATAATAACTTCTAACAGAAACCAATCAGGTTAGGATCAGACCGCAGCATAAAAAACAGCGACACTGTGACCCTCTATCCATTACACATACTACTTTTTGACATGCTGCTCTACAATGGGGCTTTTACATTTTGCATTTGTGATGTTTCAGCTGTTCCAGGTGTCAGGCCTGACCACACGACTGTGATGACAGAGAGAAAACAGCCCCGATGTATGATACTGGTCTGTCACGACAGGTCAGTACCACAGCTCATTCAACTGCAGATGATACGCTAAGTCCTACAACACGGGCCAACAAAGAGGAAAATACAACTGTGTAAGTCCTGTAAGCGGTGTAAGTCTCTGCCGTTGCTGTCCTTTTCACTGCCAATATCAACAGAAATGTCAACAGTGAGCGTCTGTCAGCACCTTGTGTCAGATAATCATAGGAAGTGGGGCTTGTTATAGCTGAGTTCATAATGCTCACCTAAATCCCTCACTGGGCATCAAGTAGGGCAGTAATATTCTCTGATAAGCAGAGATATTGTTTTCTCATAATACGATTATCAGTTATAACTTATTCCAACACAAACATGACTTCAAGAATGATCATCAAAGGCTCACATATACTTAGTGAAGCTCATGCTTTAGATACACTACATACTGTTGAGCTGAAACACACATAAAGAAATATTCAGTTGTTTATTATGCCTTGACATTTGAAAAACAACCAAGTGTATCTTTTTTGAATGTTAACATCCGTGATTCAGGAATATGAATCGGCCAAATGTGGATTCTCTATGATGTGCTCTTTAGAGTCATATCTGAGTGCAGAAGTAACCATTTATTTGCAGAGCGGATGAGAGTCTGCAGCAATATTAAATTTCTTTGCATAAAATGCTCATAGGAATTTATTCAATAGATTCAAAGTTTGTTTTCTCACTATTTCTTATGGACTGTGAATAGATACAGGTACAGCACAGCCTGAGATCTTTCACAGTGGGGAACTTATTATGCTATTATTATATTATGCCAAATATTATTATTAATTTGGTCGATATTGATATTGTCCCATTGATATCACTATAATGGCTGAGTTAAGTCTAAGGGAAAATCAATCCAATGCGTATGCTGTCTTGGATGCTAATGCTTTTGTTATGTTTTCTCAAACCATACTGTTCTACTGTAGCAGGGAATTTGTATATAGGTATATAGGCTTCTTATACTTTAGGCCAAAGTATCTAAGATTGTTCTACAGTACATGTGATGTTTCTCTTTGCAAGTCAATGCAATATTATGCTGACATTTGGCAGCACTGTTTAAAATAAAAGGTTATTTCTCAGCAGTCATCTGAGATATCATGTGTTTACTGTATCTGGTTATCTTGACGCTTTTCTTTCATCGTTGTCACTCAGTTCTGTAAATCCTACAGCTTGTTGCGACTTTGGAGACAGCAATGATCAGGCATATGTGTGCAGAACACCTCAGTGATGACTCCCAACAAGTATTTTCATGGTTGTTGCAGGATCTATGACGCATCATGGCGTGTAACTGCATGTTTGGTTAAACCATCCAAAGAGCTGCTGCATTAAGAGCTGTTCTGTGTCACGACTGCAGAGATCAGGTATGTTCATATTAGAAAAATTAAGTATACCTAAAAATAACCAGCATGCATAATATTGCGACACAATGCAAAGTTTAACAGAAATGAAAAGAAGCTATGCAAAGCAGATTTGAAATTGCGTCTGTTGTTGATGGTGTTTCTACTGGAAAACTGACAAAGTACCTAAAAATGCCCTCATGCATGATTTTGCTCTGTGATACAAAGTGGAGAAGCTATGCAAGTCTAAATAAAAGCTTTATAAAAAAGTAAAAAAAAATACATTAAAAAAATAGGGTTGTACTACTGTATCTACTTTTGTGATGGTTTGAAAACAAGCAAATCATTGGAAAAATGTATTTTTATTCTCTTTTTCTAAAGTTTTCAGATTTGAAATACAATCTATTGTTTGTTGGTGCTCTGTTATAAAGAATTAATTACATTTTATATATACATACTGCTAAACTGCAAAATTAGTGTGCTAGGTATGTGCTTTATAGTTCTATGGATGTGTCAGGCTGAGTCTAGACCTCGGAATGAAAAATACCATAGTGCCTCTGTGCCACAGACTACCAGACTCAGTAAATAAGAGTAAGTTTACCATGATTATTGTCTGCCACAATCAGAAAGAGTACTCTGCACACACACACAGCCAGAGACAGGCTGATACTGCACAAATCAGCTTGCTAAAACACCCTTGTTAACATTTTAAACCTACAGAATCATAAAAGGTGATGCTGGGGAATTTTGGACTTCCATTTCCCCTAAATCACACACTCTTGATTTGCAATTCCAAATCTAGAACATAAATAGGGCTTCACCGCAACAGCATGAATCCAACTAAAAAAACCTTGAATAGATTTTGAATTTTAAAAGTGAGATCAAATGAAAATCACACAAAGGCACCAGCAAGTGGAATTGAAAGTGTGATACAGATGAGGGGGGTGTTGGGGTACGGATGAAAACAGGATTAGACTCCACAGGCCTGGTTCCCACAGATTGCCTGAAATGGGGAACAGATTTAAAGCAGGTACTGTGTGTTGACAGGTTTGGTTTTTTTTTTTTTTTTTTGCTCAGGCATTTCCCTTTCCTTTTTTTCAGCATGTCTTACACATTTAACTAGACCCATGTCAAAACCTGTTTACAAGTCATGAAAAGAAGCGGAACATGTTCAAATCGGGTAAGCTATTGAAGAAGAAACTTGGATGATTTGACAGTTTGAGTCGCTTTAATATTGCCCACTTTGAGCAGGCTGAAACAAATGATATGCATGTCTACGATTTTGCTGTTACTCTGCTATTAAACGATGTTGTAATTGACAATTACAATAATGCTATTCCTACATTGAGGCAAGTGTAAATTCTGCTCTTGTCTACATATGTTACGCACACACAGAAGTGCACAGTAGTTCAGAAGCCATGTTGTTGTACCTTGATTTTTTCTACAAATCAAATACAGGCTGCATGCTTAAGCGTTTCCCCGTATGTCAGCAAGTTTTAGAGATTAAACTGTTTCATGTTTAATGGGATAAGGAGGAACATGAGCTTCATCCAATCCTGGCCCAATTGAGTGTTTTTAATGCAATTTGTCAACTCCCTCTGCTAGTGGGATTTGTTCCATACTGTTAGATGTGGAGTCAATTACATAGTATCTCTGAAGAGTATTTTGCTTGAGAGATTGCTCATCTGGCAATATTAAAGCTACTTAGTATATGTTTGGCAGGAGCGAAGGAAATACAGTTAACAGGTTTTTAAATGCCACATCCACTTTTTCTGAAACACAATTTACTGGATGCCATTTGAAAATGTTTGATTACCTCTTGTTGTATCTGCACACATTAATATAAAAATACAGATACAACCTCTTGTTGTATCTGCACACATTAATATAAAAATATATGCGACAGTAATAATACAGATCACTCCTCTCAAAACAGGAGAGCAAATAAAACATTCACTTAACTCTATATATGATTCTGATTAATTATAGACTCAAAGCATTACAAATGACTCACCGGTTAATGTTAACAAATATTCTCCCTTAAGGGCCTCTATTAATAATTTCATATTCTTTCCAAATATTATTCTATCCACCTGCTGCGTGTGATCCTATTTTTCCTTTTTTTTCCATTTTGTGATCATACATAATTTAGTCCCTGGCCACATCTAATAAATGATGTTGACATATGCTCTTGCAGAGAGCACTGCCTGGAAGTGTTGGTTGATAAGCTTCTTTGCATTCTCACTGGATCCAATTTTGCCCTATCAGTACATGGCTCTGCTCACATGGTCCACTAGGCCTCAAGATGTCCCGAGGCTTCCGATTAGTGAAAACTGTTCGAGGGGGGATAGAGATTTGTGTAAAATTCAAATTTGTCACCAATAGTATGTTTTTTAAGGGTCCCATTTTTTCTATTCTTTCTCCTGTGTGCACAAGGTGGCATTTATAAAGATCATATTCATATGTATATTTATTCTTATGTTGTCATGTTTTACTGACTAAACTCTCCGCTCCCCTTTTTTTTTTTTGTTGTTTTTAAATTAAGGACAGTTTTCATGGTATTTCTGATAAAAGATTTATAGTGCAATGGAGAATGACTCAAAAACTATTGTTTTTTGGGGTGTGTGTGTGTGTGTGTGTGTGTGTGTGTGTGTGTGTGTGGAGGGTCTGAGAAGGGCTGGGTGTGGGTGGGGGGTCATGAGCCAGATTCACACCCACAATACTGTGAGCTTGTGGTTTAAAAACTGCGCCCACCGAGCCACCAGAACGTGGAGATGGATTAAAAATTGAAATTGCTTTAAGCGCTTATACCCAAATATTTGTCCATTCTCAGACTGAAATGAATTCCTACAGTTCCAACTCAACACCCCCCGCCCTCCTCCTCTTCTTCTTTTTCTACCCGGCCCCGAGCATTACGAGAGAGAATCAATTCGATCAATTCCCCTCTACCAATTGTTTGTTGTTGTTTTTTTCTGCTGACCACACCTCAAGGATTAATATTTGATTAGCCTTTAGGAGAGGTGGAAAGTACTTATTAACCTTATTTGTCAATCTGTCAGTGCCACTGTGCGGATTGTGCCTTGCGGCGGGGAGCGCAGGGCCGGAGGGGGAGGGGATCACTTCAGGGAATATCATGTCTTCCAATGACTGCTCTCCTCTGGATGTTTCATCATAATTATCCATTTTAGGCTGCTGCCACAAGCATGACATTCATTTCTGCATTTTGAATACATTTGTTAATTGATAATATGATACGTTGTCCCAGAATAATGTAATGGTATTGATGTTTAGCTGCTGTTTCCTTCCACAATTTGGCCAATTATGCCAAATTCTTTTCAGAATGAATAACAAGATGGGTTTGTGGTTACTAATCTTATTCATAATGATTGTTTGTAAACAAAAAAAAAATGGAGCGTGTTGCCATTTAGGTCATTTTCATTACAGTCCATGAAGACAAAGCATTTACTCATTTTGAAATTGATGAGTAAACTTCCACACTGTAAGCAGTCCTTTTTTTCATTAGTAATTTTAATTAAGTCTTCTGCACAACACTGAAATTGACTTTATGTATAATTGTTCATTATACGTCTTGTTTTCTACAATGGGGAAATTAAGGGGCCTCAAATGGATGAATCCGAGACATGATTAGTCTTGTTCATCCCAAATGTATAATTTTTTTAATGCCTGGCGTGAGCTTTGCTGCAAAGTGAAATTGATACTCGGCATATGAAAACATTTAATGAATTGCCAATTCTGTTGTCAAAATCAAGCTAACAGATATTCTTTGGGGAAATTTAAGGGGAGGATGCACATTTGAACATTCAAGCTTTGCGGTAAGACATTCATATTGAATTTTTTTTATTGACAATAAAAACACTGTTTTCCAGAATTTAAAAGAATAAAAGCTGCTCAGATGTGTGCAAGCCAAACACACACAGACACACACATTATTTAATAACCAGCGGCTTTGTCTGGCTTTTGTTTACTGAGTGCAACTATTGCATCACAGCCAGCATATAAAGGTCTGACTGTCTCTGCCTTTAAAGTGTTTGGGTCTGACTTCGGTTGTGTCTAAATGATAACACCTCTCCATGCTGCTCATTGGAGGCCTCCCAGATCCGTCTCCTCAACCTCGGTGTTATCTGTGATCATACGCCCCCACGCTATTGAGCTCAGTCAAAGACCATCCCATGGTTTGCAGTGTTAATTACAGATCCTTTGATGTGATAGAACACAGCCCTGTAGAGATTGATTACTCTTTGAGCTAAGTTGTCTTCCAATTACTTAGACAATTAGCCAACTAATTAAAATACTTACCCTGTGCATTGAAAAAGGAAGAGGAGTGCTGCTGTGAGGATCTCCCTTGATATATGAGCTGCCAGGGATTCTCAGAGTGTCTCAGCTGAGGAGAAGAAGGCCTGGTGTGCTGACTGCAGCTCAGGAAAAAGGCCCAAAATGAGTCACTGCAGCAGACTGTGATAATAATGTGTGTCAAGCATTTGGAGACATTTATCACTTACTGTTGATTGAGGATAAGGATGTTAGATCAGGGGATGAATTGATGTTTGAAAATCCATCATTTCGTGAGGTGTTTTTGCTGTCTGACAAATACCAACTTCTGAATGACAAGCTCAAATATTAAACTTTTCTAAATTGGTGTTTTTTGTTCTGTTGATCATTTCACTTTTTATCTATGCAGACTCGGGAAGGAAAAATGTAAAGAACCAATGTTCAGCCTGGAGTTTTCTACTGACAAATAATTAGACAGTTGACTTGAAGTCACTGGAGCATGTCTGAATATTAATATCCAAATCATTTGTAGTTATTCTGAAAATAGTCAGTTTGGGACTCTTTATTTTAAGGGCCCGTGGAGGAATTTGGTCCTCTGATAAAAGAAGAGAAAAATAATTTCTGAGATTCTCAAGAGGCTTAAAAATAATTCTACTATTTAATAGCAAACAGTTACTGTTCCTTCACTGTTATCAAAATATTGAATATGTTGTTCGTTTACTTGCAAGCCGTGTTTGGCATATTTCTGTCCCTGTTGTGCGAAATAACTGCAGTTTGTGCGTGTCTGTGTACTGTGGATTGTTTCTTGCACACCAAAGCAAACAGACTTAAGAACTGCTTGTGTTTCTCATGGTGAAAGACAAATGAGCCTGTCTGACTGAGCTGTGGTGCTCGTTCCATATAATGACAGAGGAGTTATTCTAAAAACAAAAGTAGAAAAAAATCCTAGAGAATCTACTAACATACTCACAAGTGTTACCGAAGGTGTTGCACTCACACTGGAGACTGACATCATCAATTGCAGTTCCCGCGATTAATTGCAGTTCTGGTTGGAGTGTGAAAATTTAAGCATTTGACTTTGCCAGAGACAGATGCCAGTGTTAATTTTTTGTGAAGGGTCTAATTTCCTAACATCACCAAAATTGCAATAAGTCCTCCAAAATAAACAAAAAATCTATTGTTTGTGATCGCCCTCCAGAATGACACATAGAGACATTGTCTGATCTGACACCCCTACCGGCAGAACAAGATCATTTGTCAAGGCCTTCCAAAACCAAACCAGAGAGGGCTTTTTTTTTTAACACAACATTTTGGGGCACTTGCTGAAATGATGCTGTCATTTTTCTTGGGAGTACAATGTCCAAAATTATGTATAAGCGTTAGGGGTGTAAAGCTAAAATTGTATCTGTTTTTGCATGTCTTCTGTATTCTGACGCAAACTGAAAATGGGCAGTACATAAATCAAAAGTGAGCAGTAATAGATTAGTTGCTTCTCAAACAGAAACGCTAGTTAGCCAGTGGTGTATGATATACTGCTTATTACTTTACATTCATTTGGCAGACTCTTTTGTCCAAATCGACATACAGTACAATAAGTGCAATCAGCCTCCAGCTAGCTAGTCATCAAAAATTGTAAGTGCGTTGCTCTCAAACAATCAACTAAGAATGTAAGTGCTACAGAACAAGTGTATAAAGTTGTTTTTTCTATTTTTATTATTAAGGCTTATTGTAGTCTAAATGTGCAAAACAGTGCATTAGAATGATGACTTCCTCTTTTAGGTACTGAGTATATTTATGTTGATGCTAAGTTTATGTTTAGCCTGACAGTTCATCTCTGAAGCCATGATGTCTGTGATTCATTTGACTCTACACGCCCACATTTGAATGGGATGAAAAGTTGTTTCTCTTTTCTTTTTTTTTTACTGCCCAGCATCTGACTGAAGCTTGTCACACTTATTGTCATGTCCCTTTAACCCCAGCTGGGCAAGTCCATTATTCCCCCTCCATTGTAATGTTAATGCTGTGTTATCTGTGCAAGAGACAAATATGCAAGGGACAATGGGGATGTAGACATGCATTCAATTTATGCATCCATAATTGCTTTTGATGATGTAGATAATTATGTTGCACTCCGGAGAGTTTTTGCACTGGGCATATTACAGAAAAACCTCAAAACCTTTGTATTTCCTGATCAACTATCATGTAAATACTATTTTACCAATATTCTTGAGCTGAAAATGCTATTTCACGTTCATATAACACAGTCAGATTTTAAAATCACTTACTTGCTCACATGTGTATTCATCGCTGGGATTTAGAGTAATTCACTGACAGACAATATTAACTGCCAGCAGAATTACTCCTATAAGAGTGATTTCAGAGGTCTTAGAAACCATAACTTTTATGTCTTATGCCACTGCTACAGTGGTTTGTATTAGGAAGTATGGTTTTTATATCAAAAAGGGGCTAAAATAAAGGTAGTAAGTGACTTCACTAAAACAGTAGATGGTTATGTTTTAGGAATGTGTATGAGGACAAATGTGAAAATGCTTTCAAATTTGTCCAGATATCTGAGTTGTTCACCAATTCACCATTTTTGGGGGGCATTTGATTGCCTTTATTGGACAGAGTGAGGTGAAGAGGCAGAGAGTGAGGGGCATGCCATGCAACAAAGATCGAACTGGCAATGTTGCAGTTATATGGCGACATTGCAGTTATATGGCATGCGCTGTAACCATTTGGCTACCAAGGCGCTCCAAATGGTGAACTGCACTTTTCTACCTTAATGGACAAGGACACTTTGTCGTGTGGACAGGAGGAGCTGGGGATCGAACCACCGACCCTGTGATCAGTGGACGACCTGCTCTGCCTGAGCCATAGTTCATGTCAATTCACCAATTTTTTAAGTAATTGTGATGACTTCAAAAGGTCTGAGGCATGATCATATGACAAGAGGTTTGAGTCCTAAACATCAGAACACTACAATAATGGCAGATGACTGTTAATGGCAATTTTCCCTGCAAAACCTCAAAAACCAGTCGTCATATAGCTGTGACAGCTAACTCAAGGTTTATTCAGACTTTAAATCAGTTAGCTAACAGCTTGTAATGTAAATAACGTAATGCAGATCTTTAAAATAAATACCTGTATATGTATTTATCCAATCTGAAAATACAAATCTCCTTCCGCTGTTAGTGTTTCCTTTTCCCTGCTGCCAGTTTCAAACTCGCAAGAGTGTGTCTGATTGAAGTTGTGGGGCAGGTTGGATCGAAAGACCCCCTGTGATTAGGGGGTCAACAAGTCTGAAAGATCAAACTCTCCCTCCTCATCCTCTAATCATAGACTATATAAAACAATCTTAGCACCACTTAACCTGTGCAGGGGCCCTGATATGGCTTGGCATGCTCTGTCTCTATTAATCAATCAGCTTCAGGCCTTCATGAGGTCTGGGATGCAAATGTGTGTTATAGCTGAAGGTCCTGTTTCTCAGGTTTTTCTTTTGTTGTAATCATTCTGGCCTTGGGGTGCAAATTCCTGTGACATACATGTAGCTTAAATACAGGACTAATACAATCAATTGCAAAGAAGAACATCTTTTAATTTAAGAATTCACAAGTCGCTCCTATTGCATCTGGGAAACACTAAACATGACCAAATATTTAAATGAGTTACCGTTTTCAAGCTGGCAAAGAATAAAGTGGATACATACAACTGTGTGTTTGAGGATTTATAATCAAATAAGCTTTTCTCTGTTTCACTCTACCACACCATCTTCCATGAAAATCATCCTGGTGTCTCACTCTTTTCCCCCCAGTTTATTCTCACTGAGGTGCAATATGATGATACTGACAACACAATTTAGGGAGCAGAACAAACTCAACTCTTTTGTTTTCTGGTGACAGCTGTGTGCGCTCACTAACACAGCCTTAACTGATGAGGGAAATGATAAATATGAGAGTGTTAAAATTCAATATCATTCCGCTCTGTTGTCAGACAAGAATAAAATGCTTTGATAGTGTCTTATAATCTTTGACAATATGATGCTTTTAAAATATGACACTGCGATGATTAAAAGAAAAATTAAGTGCCATCCATCTCCAATGGTAGAATGTAACAAAGTACATTTACCCTAAGCTCTGTACTTAAAGGGATAGTTCAACATTTTGGGAAGAGTTAGATGCGAAGATCGATATTTTCATCTAACTAGCAGACTTCCCAAAATGTCACACCATTCATTTAAGCACCAATATGTGGTACGTGAACTTTACTTGAGTATTTGCATTACATGTCACTTCCTATTTTAAGTTGGTCTCTACCAACTCCTGAGGGAAGTATACATATTTATATATATGCATTTATATACTGCATTTATCCAAAGCACTTTACATTTTGCCTCTCATTCACCCATTCACACACACACACACACACACACGCCGATGGCAGCTAGCTACAATGCAAGGTACGAGGACAGTTGGACAGGAGGAACTGGGAATTGAACCCCCGACCCTGTGACCAGTGGATGAGCCTCTGACTGAGCCATAGCTACCCTTCATCTACTAAATGCCCCACGATGTTCACCAGCTAGTCGCTAACTGTGTCTGACAACAGCTAAACAATGAGTTGTTTCTTTCTATAGGTTCAGCACTTTGAGTGACCCCTTTCACATCATCACATTGGATTTTTACATTGTCATGTGATACATTGTTATCATAAAAATGTCATTTATAGCTGCTTTAAGCAACATTTTGAATGCAGGACTTTCACTTGTAATGTTCCACATTTTTACAGAGTGGAATTGCTACTTTTACTTATAATCTGAATACTTGGTCCACCACTATCCATCTCATCTTTGCTTGTGGCAATACATCAAAAGTAAAAACCAAGACTGGTGTCATGTTTGCAATGGTGAATGGTGCCTACTGACTTTAGCTGAAGTTTAATATTCTATGCTTTTCGTGCCATTAAACTCAGCAGTTTTCTTGTTGTGATAGCTCGTTTTTAGTTTTTCAGCCTCAAATGTGCATGTAATGATGCTACCGGGGGTCAGTTTCATTGTGAGAAATGACACACGTTCCACTATGCACTTTGAATCTGTAGGCCGCTTCACTGAGGCCGACCATGTAATGTCCCTCCCCGCTGCTGTATACAGTCAGGGAGCTGCATCGAATGGCTGCTCCATCTTCTGAGGCTGGCTGGGCTGGTTATGAGAGGAACATAAACTACCACGCAATATCCCATTGTCTCTGGCCACTTAGTTCCTCTCATTGTTAGAGGTTATTTTGCCCTTATGAGGGGCAGAAGGTTTTCAGTGTCAGTGGCGGGTGATTAATGACTCGCTGTGGCTGCCTCCTGCTGAAAAGTGCACACTCAGTCTAGACTAAGATTTCCCCATCCTACCACCTCCTTACCAAGGAGACATCCATATACCAGTTGAGGACTTTTAAATCCCATAGAGACCTTTGTCCCCCTGAACTTATTTAACACATTTGTTCCTCTGACTCAGAAAAACGTAATTGATTTTTAAGTGGAAAGTCACATTTACATCACTCCATTCCCTCATGGTTAATCAAGTCTAATTAGCTGGACAAGTAGAGACGTAACGTGTTTGGAATCAGAGGGTGTACTGTAAATGTATTTCTTGAAGCTGTATGACACTAAAGGTATCAAGTAGCAGCATTGGTGAGGAGCAGTGCTTTGTGTCAGAAATATACAAAAATGATTTATAGTGTGTAGAAAATGAGACAACCATGCCTCCTGGTTGGCACCTTCGACAATTCCTCAAATCTCTTTGTATTTTGAGCAAAGACCAAAGAAAACACTCCTGAATAATGAAAGCAGTATTCCTCTCATATGAGGCATATTACAAAACAGGAAGAAAATAATGAATACATTTTGTGGTTGTGGTGTTTCACAGGGACGCCGTGTCTTCCTACTATGGAAACCATGCAGGGAGCCACCTTTGTTTCCTGACCTTTACCATCAAACACTATTCTTGTTTCCAAATCCCTCCGAGTGCAAGAAACAACCAGACTCTGCTGGGGCCTATATGACTCAAATTATATCATTTGTCCAATTTGCTATTGTTTCATCCATGTCAGGATAATTTGCTTTGGGTTTCTCTGTAATGTCTTGGGTTTTGTCTACCCTCCCTGAGAGGCCTGCTATACAGTGTGTGCCCTAGATAGACTGTTTATCAAGTGCCCCATGTTCTGTCAAGTTGACTTTCCAACCATGATGCACAGATAAAATGTACAGCTTCATTTCACTGGTAATCCCAGGAGGAATAAGCCTGTGACCGCAGCAAGAGCCTGTTTACCTGGGGTATTAATTGGGTCAGAGTTAAAAGCGCGGCGGAGACAGTCTCGCCGAGGATAAAGACAAGGCAGGCAGTCATCATTACTCAACACCTACTGTATAATGACAGCTTCATCTCTCCCTCAGTAGCCATCCCACTCCTAATTAATCTCATCATCTCTCCTAACAGTTGGACAGTCAGCAGCTAAACAGATTCAACATATGTTATCATCACTACTACCACTCTGAAACCATTTCTCCTGCAAAGTGAATACTAGATCTGTCATTATATTTTTTCAAAAAGCCAAGTCAGCCTGTCAGGATCAGAGTTTGATCAGTTCACATCAGCCAATTCTGCAAAACCCCCTGATCTATTTTATTTGCTTTGGAGTCTAGGCAGCACTTATTCCCTTAAATGTGTGCTCGTGACCAATCTGTATGAATCATAATTCATTTTCTGCACTAAATTGATTCATCAAATGATATAGTATTTTATTTTTTTGCCTCATAAAAAAAGCTTGAAGCTTCACAATCAGTGTCAGAGTTTGACAACTGGTGGCAGCACACTCATTAATCAACTTGTGAACTCGGTCATTTTCTGCCTCCTGGGTTCACCAGGCACAGACAGCAGTTACAGACAGCGACCACCAAACGCAGTGGACTCCCTGACAGCTCCGCCTGGCTCCTCCAAATCATACAGACAGCCTTTCCTGCGACGACTGCGGCCAATTCCCAGGAACAGGGAAAAATCAGTTGTCTTTGCCATTAATAATGTTGAAGTGTTGAAACATCATCTTCTGCCTCATCTTTTGCAGGCAGGGTGTCATGCTTCTCCAATTAATTGCTTGCTTGCCAAATGTATCTTTGCACATTATCTTGTTCCATCTTTTGATTGCATGTGCTTAATCCTTATCATAATTGGAGTTGCACACTGCCACTGGGCCAGTCATGTCTCATACCAAATTAGGCTTAAAATTGTTTACTGAAGTTTGGATGGTGCTCACTTTAGCTATGAATTTAATATCACAGAAACCAATTATGCTGCTGCATTAAAGATTAAGAATTAGAAAAAAATCTAGATATAGTGACATTTAGTGAGGCTATCTATTGTTCTTTTTTTATTCTGACAGGAGATGATGTGCTTCCAGTCCAAGCAGTCCAGGCTCTTTGTGTGTTTTATTTGTTCTTGATAGCACATGAACAATTCCCAGGGTAAACAAATCAGTCCACTCAACCATCAGGGTACCAGCGATTCAGTGAAGCTATTCCTCTCTGGAAGCGTTTTAAGTCTCAGGCAGAGCACAAAGAGGAATAATAATGATAACCATGAATGGGCTACATGGGTAATAGAGCACCACCTCTATTGCTGCATGAGAAGGTGTTGTTTTTACACAAGTTGTGAGATGTTAGCACATTTTGAAGGCAGTGAGAGGTCAAGACAACTCTGATAGTCATTTAAAGGTCAAAGGTGATGCATTAATTCAATCATCAAATCAACAAACACCCTTGTTCCATACTATATATTCACCTGACTCTTCACTCATCACTTGGATGTGATGGAGGACTGGCAAATGTCAAGTAAAAGTGGCCGTACAATTAACCAGACAGAAAGAAACTTTCAATTTTAAAATCTATTTATTGCGTTCTTTAGCCACATCTTCTTTGTTAAATTTAGCAATTTTATTCATTTCTATTTTTCTGCCAACATTTCAACAGTTTTGGTTACGTTATATGAGATATTCCTATATTTGTGTTTTTCTCTGTGCTCTTCTCACTGGTTTGAAGTGGGCGGGGCTCAGATGGAAGATGGTGATGTCACGTACTTCCATGCACCAATCAGAATTTAGCACCATTTGAATTAGAATGTGGTGACAGTAGGTTTGTTCTCTGTCAATCAAATCTGATCAACCAACACCCACACAGTCCTGATGAAGCAAATTAACTGAGTTTTCGAGTGTGAAACTCAAGCTCAAAAGTAATAACTGAAATGTTTTGGGGTTTTTTTACTTTAATTGTCACTTACTTAGTAATAAATATTCTAAAGAGAAGTTCTTAAGATTCAAAGCCAAGTTTTGGGGAGCTTTAAAAGACCTGCTTACCCATCAATTTGAGTGTGATACCAGTTCTGTGTTTTGAATTTTTGTGGTGAGGCTGCCCTTTTGTTTACATCTGGATCATGGATTGCACCTTTAAGAAACACTCAAGCTGAAATGAAATCTGTTTTTATTTACCTGCCCTCAAACGTTTGTATCTGCTCAGTCCCCTGCCTGTGTATATGTGTATGCATGTGCGTGTAGTGTATAGCCTTAAGTCACAGTACTAATGTGAAGTGTGAATATAGTTATCATTACTGTGTGTATTCAAGTAAATTTGGCCACGAGATTAACTATATTGGATTAAAAGATACACACATAACTCCTCTGAGGATTTTCAGTTTACTTTGGCACAACAAGAACAGCAAAGAAGAACAGCGATGAAGTCAAGTGAGCAGTTTTACAAGTTAAGACAAAAAAGGCTGATAATATTAGCGATGATTGTAGAGTTTTTACTCTGCTGCTGAAGCACAGAAGGACAATGTTGGTTGGCTTTCGTTGTCCAAACTCCATCCATACAGCTTTCATGACCTTATAATCTTTTGTGCATTGATTATGGTATGTACAGTGTACCCTTTCATTGATCTCAGTTAATGGTGTTTTAAAGCTGTGAATTAAAAGCCTCACAGAGGGTTGGTGCCATGTGTCCAACTGTTGGTCCAGTCTTAAGACAGTATTGCAGGTTCTTGTGAAAGGTATTTCTTATCCTCTGCAGTCTCTACGGAGGCATATTGGCAGACGCTGTTTGCTCTGTTAATTAAATTTCCTCTTTGCAGCAAATGAGGTCATATTCCACCATTGGTGTAATGTCTCTCTCATGTACAACAAAGGGAATGCAGAGAGTCCAGGAATCTTTACTGAAACAATCAAGTATATCATTGTTTGTCTGTGGATCTATATTTTTGAGGAGCATTGCCATGGCGAAATTTGATGCCACTGCTTGTGGTTTTTATTGCTTCAATTTTACAGACAGTTGGGATTAATGTCAGTCTCTATAGCTTCCAGGAAAAAATGGGCAATAATGTAGGAGCCTTTTCCATTATTCTGAGGCTATACAGGATGAAATCATTTGTTCTTAACTCGGCTTGCAATATTGTTAAGATTGTAACGGTGTGTCATTTAAAATGTCGTTCATCATGATTCATGTCATATTGACTTACTTAGAGATGATCTCCAGGGTGGCTGTTTGTGCCAGAATCATTCTCCTGAGCTATAAATAAGTATATGTTTTATGTTATCAGACATTTTTTTCAGATGAGCGTGATTCTGAATGACATATGTGTCTTCTAAACCTGGGAAAGTGATATTATGTGTGTTTACAAGCACATTTGACAGACACGAGCGGGGTTAGGAGAGGACATCGCTGAGTGTCTTATTTATTTACACTGGTACATGCCATCATAACTAAATACCACAGTGAAAGACATGCTTTTGAACCGAGAAGAAATAGTTATTTTCTCTAATTGGAAATGCTCACTTCCAGTGAATGAGTTGGGCTGCAAAGATAAGTTAAGTAAAAGTGGCCATCCAATTAAACAGCCAGGGAAATTTCCATTTTGATATCCATTTTCTTTCTTTAGTCATGTCTCTTTTGTTAAGAAACACTCAAGCTGAAATGAAATCAAAGGTTTTGTTTACCTGTTCTTAGCCATTCATACAAATTCAGTCCCCTGTATTATGTAGATATGACAATGTCATTTTGTTAAAAACCATTCTGTGTGTGTCTGACTGTTTTAATTACTTCAAAATTTAGCATGACCAAAACTATTTGAGAGTGCCTAAAAGCTAAGAGGTCCAACAAGTATAAACAAAATGAAATTCAAAATGTTTGGAGTGTCGAAACTAAATAATTTAGTGCATTTAATATTTTAACTGATTAGAATAAATATTGTCATTTTGAGTTTAACTGGTTTATTAAATTGTGTCTAGAAAGTTTGGGAAATGTTTCTCAGTCTCAGTCAGAGGTGAGAAGGACTGTCCTATGTCTTGGAGCATTTGTGTCAATGTTGAAGTCTCTCTTTTTGACTTGATTTCTTTCTTTCAGTCATGATGCTTATGAATTCTGAATTTGTAACGACTAGTGTCCATTCACTTACTGCCTATTGTACATACACCATATATATATATATCAATAATGCAGCATTTAAAGAAAGGGACATAATGTCCTTTGCTGTCTTGATACATCTCCAACACCAGTGGCACTGCACTTGTTCACAGGGAAGTTCATTAATATGCATTTACATTACAATACTCCCACTGGAGACTACTGATGCATATGTGACTGGTGTAGTAGCATTGTAGAGCTGCATTATGAAACAACAAAGGGCCTGACAGGGGCAAAGCAAATAATAAAGAAAGGGACTTGGCAAGACAATGTCTATTTACTGTCTGTGAACAAAAGCACAAAATGTCCTTTCGCTAAGGAGCAACACCATTATCTTCCACTTCAACTCCTCTTTCCTCAACATTTTCATAACTTGCAAGAAGAGTAAAATGAGCAAATACAGAAATGATGGTCAGGTGGACTAATTAATGAACAGAAACATTGTAGACAAAAAAATTACATGTAAGCTGAAGTAGAAGCGGCTTCTATTGTTTGCCTCAACACTAAGCATTAATGGGAAGAAGGATGCATTTGGGCTACAAGGCAAAAGAAGGAAATGCATTTCTGTGACAGATCTCTCTCACACATTTAAGAGCTTCTACAAAGGCAACTAACCAAGCTTAACTTCACCTGTAGCCAAGTCAAAGAACCATATTTTCACTATCTTTGCAAATAAACTATACTTCAAATATTACAAATTGTCCTGACTATTGTTTTAAGACAAATTTTACACATTGTGAAGATTTACATTCATTCAACACCAGTCCTGTATGTGAAAGGATGAGCCAAGAAAAAAATATTTTGTACTTGTACAAGACTCTGACTGTTGATACAAAGCAATAGTTGGACAGCATAAATGAGTTTGTTGTTTCCTGGTAACTGGTTACTATGTGATAAAACAGTACTCAGGTAAAGCTTGTGGGAACAGTTGCCAGTAAATGTTGCTCATAAAGTTGCTCTCCATGTTTACTTACTTTTAGTTCACAACTTAGTCAGTCATAACTGAATGCATCCATAGAAGCCATATAGCTACATGTACAGTAAGTAAGTCATTGCTTTTATTTCTGGTTCCTGGAAATTAGAGGGCAGAAAACACAACACCATAACCAATGAAAAAACTCAGAAGAAAAAAAACTAAGCAAAACAACAAAAAACAAGAAGTTGACTTGATCCAGATTGTTCCACAACTGTGTTTTAAGCACTCCATGCTTAACAGACTATACCGCCATTCAGCTTTTAAATGTGCTATTTCTACAGTACATCCTGGGACACTTTAAGGAACCAAATCCATAATTTCTGCAATAACATGGAACAAGCGAGGATTTTCCACACTCTGTAATCTGTGATGTCACACTGATGTGCCCCTCCATAGAGAATGGAGTGGAAAAATGCTAAAGGTCACAGAGAGAGCAGCCAGGATAATTTTCTGGTGATCAGACCACATATAGCTTTGAAAAAAGCACTGCTACAATAAAGCTGTGCCCACTTCATTGAGCCGCCCTCAGGCTCTACGTCAGTTCTTTGTTTTTTGTCCAAGAGATGTTCAAGTTCATGATGCTGGAATGCACGTTCCATCACTGATAATGGTATCGGTATGTTTCCATCCAAATGTTAAACAATCCTAAATTTCCAGAAATCCAGCACAATGAAATGGGTTTCTGTCAAGTACAGTTTTATGCAAATTATCTGACGACAGCACAACATGATTAGATAGTTAAAAGAGCTCCTGTGACCTAATAGGACATTTTTATTAGTTTTGTGCTTTCTGGAGAATGTTACAGAGAAACAGAAGCACATACTGTACTATGCAAGTTTAACAGATAAGCTAACTTGTGTGAAAAAGTGTTTTTGCAATATTTAGGCATTAGAAGTTCTGGCATTTCTATTTAGTTTTCATTGTTTTGTTTTTATTATGCAGACATTCAAAATGCCCAATATTTCCCTAATTGAAATTAAAGATTGTATCTGGGAAAAAGCCAATACAAATAGAGTAGGGTGGGGATAATATTAGGGGCCCACAGCTGGAGAGGGACCATAAAAATCTTAGTAGGGTGTATGAATTAATTAAGCAGGGCCCTGAGCAATATTCTTTCAAGGATCCCAGTATTCCTAGCTATGGCCCTGCATGATATATTCCACTTTAATGAATAGAGGGAATAGACATGGTTTTGTAAACCAACCTAGAAGTTACTGCTCAGGGGTCTCACAGCAGAGTTTCAGTGGAACTCTTGCATTGGGTTTTGGATGCATTATTAACTACAACCTATAAAATCTAATTCATTAAAAGGCTGATTCTTTTTAAAAGTTGAATGAGACTATACTGACTTGAAAAATCATTGATGTCAGTTGCTGGAATAGTGCAGTGTTGTTGTCTAAAAGGACAAAATATTTGTTATACTGTTTGGTGTCTTGGGTACAACAGTTGTACAGTAAAATCAGCAAGCTACTTCTGCTATACCTTTCTGCACTTATACAAGGCTCTTGGGGCTGTGCCAGTGCATACTATGAGTCTACTATCTGCACTGAATTAAGTATAATCTATGTCTACCATATCTACCACTGTCAGCCACATTTCAAAAGCTCCAGATTTTGATGTTTGTTTGTCCTGTGGAAAGTCATTACATTAAAATCCATGTTGAAGGATCAGTTGTGTTGGCACTTAACATCAACCATTTAGACTATCCTTAATCCATCAAATCACTGCTTGTAAAAACCTGAACTATATAAATAATACAACACATAAACTACATTACCATCGTTAGTTAGCATTTGTGTTGTTGGACTTTTGCTATTACCATACTTTCACCAATATTGTTTACTGTTGCTGCTACTCCACTCCACTCATGATTAAATACATGAAAATGATATGTAAATTTAAAAAAAGAAACATGGACCTGCTGCAGCTGAATATGGTGTCTGTAAGAGATGAGCATGATTTCCTGTTGTAGTGTAGGTTTTGGTCAGGCTGACACTGAAAACACATGGAAGATTAAAGCGGCCGATAGAAAGTCTCTATTAAATTTGCATTAACACATTGTGTAAATCTGCTGATGATTGCCTCACAGAGACCCCGTGGTTCAGCGTTCCATCCCCAGCTTCTGTACACTGGCCAGATGGCCACTTCAGAATGAGATTGACACAGTGTTTTAAACTGATTTCATGCTAACTCTCAGGAGAGGGAGACAGACCATCCGCTCTGTTGGGAATCGGGATTACAAAATAGCCAATTAAAAAGGAAAGTGGTGAAATCTTGGCCTGATAAGGTGGAGATTAAATCGGTTATAGTTTATTAGGCAAAATGACTTATTAGAAACTATTCCTCTCCAAACAGATTTCCATTACCAGCCCAACTCCTTTTTATCTGCACTCCTTTATCTGATGGCTGCACTCTGTAATTATGAATCCTCCAAATAGCAATTATGACACCAATTGGACAGCATTTCCTCATACATTTCATTTATTTTCCATTATGGCTTTGAAATACCGGACATCTTGAAAATTCTCCTTGGAAGAGAACAGCTGGGTCTGACCTCACTTCTACATACAAAACATAATTTAAATTATGATGAAAAAAAAAAAAATCTCTCTCTTATCTCTCTTAATTTGTTGCCATTGAACCTTAAAGAAAAAAACATGTCAGATTTCTGTCCTTGTTTCCCAGCATCCATCATGTGCCCACCCGGTGCCATGTGTAATTACTCCTAGAGAATGGCTGAGCAGATGCGAGGGCTGTGGGTGAGACTGAATCAGGAGACTCCAGCGGGTCCCAGTGTCCCTGGATAACTGGTGCTTGCTCTGCTTCGGAGGCATCTGTGCAGCACCTGTGGACAGAGCAGCACCCCACCTGCTACCAAACATCAGCTGTCTATTTTTCCCCCGAAGCCCCAGGCCTCCCCTACAGCCTCTCCCCCAGGTCAGCCAGGTTCATGAGAAAGCCCCCTCTAAGCTTTTCTCACCTTCCCCTAGTTCCTGAACATTAAAGAGCTCCTCGGCTTGTCTGAGGTTGATCTGCTACCTGGGACATCCTCTGACCCTGACGCTGCTCAGCCTGCCTCCTTAAACATAGTCAATCTCACACTATACCTGAGGACTCAGCAGCTATTGGCCAACTGCAAAACACACAGGCAGTTTATTATACCTTCCCTCTTTGCTCTAACCAAACACTGAGCTCATATCTAAAGGCTGCCACTGGATCCCTTCATTCTCTTCTAAGGGCCTGGAATAGTCGCTGAATCAGATTGATATAGATTGAATTCTTACCCTGCCTATTGTGAACAACCATTTGTATTCATGAAATCAAAGTATTTACCTCTGAGATGAGCATCTACTATGTATCAGTACATATACTGGAGGCTGAAGTGTTGATAACATGAAGCAATAATACCCGATCGCATTTCCATCTTACCTTTCATCTGAGAATCTTAAAGCCCTTTACTTTGTGTGGAGATAACCAATCCTCTGCCAGTACAATGCACACCAGAGTAATTGCAGCAGGGAGATGAGGATTCATTAATTTTTTTAGAAAATTACAGCAATGTGGTCCTGACAGTGAATTTAATACCTGTAAATGCTATGGCCCATTTTTTTTTTATCATCTCAGCATGCCTTGCATTTTAGCTGCATATAATCATTTCCTCCAGGACACTGAAGAGATGTATTTTGTAATTACTGGGAATGAAAACATTTGAATTTTCACTGGCTTTGGTGAGACACATTTTTTTTTCAGTGTTTACTTGCAGTAAAATGCAGGACTGAACATTTTGATTCAACATCTTATTGTTGATATTTTCTGTGATCAAGGTTTAACTCGACATGGTTGATCAATTTTGCTGCCCCACTTTTTAAATGATGGAAGTTCATGTAGTAACATTTGTTGAAACTTGCAAAATCTGTGCAAAAATCGGAGGGGAATGGCAACTTTGCAGTAAATCTTGAGATCACAATATTGTTGATACACTGTATTAGCATCAGTGTTTTGGAGCCTGGACTAGTAATTGTTGGCAGGTCTTAAAAGTTGCAGTGTTTGCAGTCCATCAGGCTGTTGGCCACATTGTTTTAATCTGTTGGCATATCCAGAAAAAAAATGCTTCAGCTGTTCTATCAATTCAACAAAATGGCTTAATGAAAAACTGGCATTGTTTCATTGTGCCATCTATGGCATAATAGCATATGTGATGCTGCTGCCTCTGGTAATTTTCATATGCATGTTCATATGTTACTCTATACGGAGAAAATAAAGAGGGGGGACTTCAGCTGTTGGAGCAGAGGCTCTCTGTGCAGATATTGCACCAAGCATTGTGATGAGGGATATTGGGAGACCCTATTTGATTTCATTAGAAGGAAAAATTAGATGAAAGTCTTGATCTCAGAGGACACTTAGCAGTACCTCTGGCAAATTGACAGACATATTGCTGTTTGATTTGCAACCAAAACTGAACAGCTGACTGGCAATTCATGTGTTTTACAAACAGAGTGTTGATGATAATGATATTCCCCTTATTGATAAAGAAAACAAGGAGAGGAATATCACATGATAGAAAACCAGCACGCCACAACATTTTATAAGATTATAAGATTATAATAAGAGTTTCTAAGTCGACATCATATTCTATCCATTTGAAAAATATAGATATTTACAGAGTTATCATGTTCATTTCTGACAATTTATAATGACATGGAAACTTTTTAAACAGACTTCAGTTTAATTTTTTGTTCGTCTGTCACAGTATTGCAAAGCTATCTTACATTTAAGAAGACGATTTATACATGACCCTCAAAATGATCTGACAGTAAAAAAAAATAATTAACATTTATGCATGAATAATAAAAATTCAATAAGCATTCTTTACTTATTGTTGCACTGAAAGAATTGCTGCAGCTTTTCCTGTTCTCGATATCACTTTGATGTGGTACATTTTTTAACTAATGGCCCAACCTATGCATAGTGGCCTTTTGATGAAGACAATTGTGCCTTTTTGCACAATTACAGATCACATTTGCCAGCCCCCTGGCCTACACACAGATTTGTTTTCACATGGTGTTCTGGTCTGAGTGGCTGTCAGGGTCTTCTTTATTCATCCGTGGCTGACAATCATACTTTATTGAGAATGGAAAAGTGACGGCTAATTGATTTTACAGTGATACCGATGGAGAGACAATGAATGTGCCATCAATTCAATCCGCTATTTAATGGTTCCAATTTAGTCTGTAAATGCTCACTAAACTAATTTCACTGGGTGCAGCAATCTGAAAAGCTATCATATCTCTAATCTCCTCCTATATATTCATAAGGAAAAGGGAATTTACCCAATTCCAAGGTGTGGAGATGATCTGTTAGTGCAGTGTAAATGTTTAGAACGCGGCAATTGAGTTCATTTATAAGGATATGAAAAGTTTTATTGGCAGGGTCAGTGGAGTGGAACTGTTGGATAATAGGCAGTTACCGAGAAGTGTTTGAAGGCTATGAAGCATAGAGATGTAGGGAATAAAATGCCGGGACATACCGTAATCGGAAGCTAAACTGAAATTCTGAAACGGCACGGCTGTTAGATTCCCACTGATAAAAGGTTCAGTGGCAGAGGCCATTGCTATTCAACCATCTATTTATTTTCCTCTGTGCAAGCTCTTCAATTTTGGCCAAAAGTGGGAAGCAGTGAGCCGCATATGCCAATGTGGTGTGAGATGGTGATGTGGATGCAATGGGCTCTATTTTTCCATCAGAGCGTTTCCCAACCCAATCATCATCGGATATGGCTTTGTTTCGCAAAGAGAACAGGATGTTAATATGGCTATTCTCTCAATAAAGGGAAAATACACAGTAGTCTTTTAAAGATGAGTTCATTCAATTCACAACACAATTCAGTACCCATCAATGTGACCCCAATACTTCCTTCCCTTCTTCTGTCATTTCCCTTCTTTTTAGCCCCATCTCCCCATTTATTTCTCCCTCTTGGCCTTACATGGACAAATACACACCAGCATACACACACATATTTTATCCCTCCCTCCTCTTCTCTCTATTTCTACCCTCTTCCTCCTTTTCTCCAAGGTTTTGCCTTTGTTACATCTTTGCCAGAATTGCTTCCTTTGTTTTTGTAGGGTACATGCATTTAAGGTCAACAGCCACACAGTTTTTAAAAAGTCAGTTTCCTTTGCTGTGGGTATCGTGTAACCTGGATAGATTTCAGCAGGGACGTCCCTGATCACATCCTGTCACTATGGAGAGATTCCATCCGCAACCCCCCAGAGTGTCATGCTTTGCTCTACAGCAAAGACCATTCCCACCCCGCTGCTGTTTGTTTACGAGCTGCCATTTAGACATCCATTTAGGCTATTTTAGCTGTAATGTATGTTAGCCTAAATAGATGGAATCAGGGTTGCAGAATTGGTGTTTGTCTGTTATCCAAATTAAGGCTTAAGATGAGATCCCCTGTTGACTTTGCCAGATGAGTATGCAAAAAAACCTAAGATGATGATTCTTTTTTTTATCATAAATGTTAATAAAGTGGTGAAGACATGTTGAGTGATGTCTCAGTGGATGTGCACAGAGCGGCTAACGTTGGCAATTAGTCTAGAGGACAGTATTCTACTTTGAGATACACAGACGTGAGAGATGCTGGTGTCAGAGCTTCATGATTAGTTTACTGTGGTATTCCTTTTGGGGATGGCAGCCCTACATGCATGCATGTTCCCATGAGGAAGAGATGTAAATATACTAGATATATTGTTAGAGACAACACTTCAACCTATAGCAGGCCTTACTGAGTCCCTTAAACCTCCATGAAATATTGATGAAAACCCTTTTTCGAAAGCATTTGTTTCACCGTTTCATGAGCTCCACTTTATAATTCACTGCTTTCTTGTATAACAGTGACAGCAGATGATGGGTCAACAAATATTCTTTTTAAAATAAATACATGAAAAAACATTTACAAAGTAATTTGGGTATAAGTTCGGTGCGTAATCCGGCACAACATCTTGCAGCATGCCTTTGGTAATTTCACTGAGGTGCAAAATGATTTCTTTATTCATAAATTAAAATTGGAATTTAATAGGCTCTTCTTTCTTTTTGAGGGACTTGATTAAAATATCCATTATGAGATCAGCTCTTTAGTTTCTGTGTTGTGGATTACTTTTATCTTGGCAGACATAAATTATGGAACTCCGCTCTCTGAGGTAATTGCCTAAAATATATTCATTGTCCCATTCTTTTCAGTCATATCCCTGCAACATTTCTCCTATAGCTTTGATCTGAACCCAGATTTTTTCATTTTCTCATGATTGTAACACACATCATGACTGAATATCTACCATTAAAGTTTTATTTTTAATTTCTCTCATTTTATTTTTCTCGCCGGGGCAGTTGGCTGCTCTGATATTTGTCCAACATGATTTGCACAGGTTTATGTGAGCCAGTGTGACTTGGAAAGTGGCCTACAGTTTGTTGATGAGAGCAATGGCACCATGACCTGAATTAGAGGACTGCTGTTGCCAAATAAGGATGCTGCGACAGAGGCAGGGAAAATACCTTTAATCCCTGACAAACAAGCATCTTTGGCTGCGAGTGGTTTTTGTGTTTTGGGGTGAAGCCATGTGAGGGCTGGGGTTAAACGGAGGCCTCCGAGTAGCCAGGGGAGCCCAGCTCAACACAGATAAGGGTGATCATGCTGAAAATGACTCATAGGTAAGACCCCTATCTCTGGATACCCAGCTAGAACAAGCTTTATCAAGCCTCGTCCTGATCTGGATCTTAAAGACCAAACTGCATGAATTCCCCCAGCAGAGAGGTTATATAGTGGAGCGATGGATGCTTTGCTGCTTTCGAGATGGAGGGCTTACCTTTAGCCACATGGATCCTAAGATTGCCAGGAGAGGTCATCTTCAACTTACAGTTCAGACTTATTTATCTATTTATTTATCTATTTTCTCAACATTGCCCATGAAGGATTTGGCACTAAAATTCACTGGTTGGCCAGGAATTCTGATTTTCACCAATCTGGCACATATGATAAGGTTTTTGCAACATGATAATGCCATGTTTGTTTGGCCAAAATATATAAATAAATAAATAAATAAATAGCAATGTTATTTTTGAGCCCTGCTGAGATCTGGTTTTAGCCCCTTCTCCTTTAATTTCATTTCAGTTAAAAAATATGGCAGGTGCTCATTGAAGGCTTTTACTTACCATTATATCCTTCTGCTTTACTTGGAATACATTGTCCGCTAAAGCACCCAGCTCAGGCCATCTGAGTGTGTGGTGCTTAAGTGCACAAACCTCATTTTCAAATTTATTTCAATAGTGGAGAAGAGATAACAGTGTTTCAGTGAATCAAGAGTATTCCCTTTCAAATCACATCATCCAAGTCCCAACACACTTGACTCTGGATTAGAGGAACCAGATTAAAAACCTCAATTTAATTAGAGTGAATGGATAGATCTACCACTTGAAAGAGCAATAAGTAAGGTCCCACTTATAGAGAGATATCTGCTGGCCCACTGAGGTCTATACACCCCAGGTAAAATTGAAGATGTAATCTTTCCAGTGCAAGAATAAACTCCTCTGGCTGCCAGTCGGGGATACACAGAGCCTCATGATGTGCCCCCGCTTTCCAATCACAGGCTGAAGCCTTGTAGCCTTAATGTAGATCAATTATAGGGCAGAAGAGTCACTGTCACATATGATTCACAATATCAATTTCATGCTCTTGGAAACTGTTTGGCAAGTGTTCCCTCTTTTTACATCTGCTAACCAATCGGAAGGCAACATGTCAACGTGAAAGTCAATTTAATGGTGTGACAGTTAACCAGTGAGTGCAATGTAGAGGAGATTTTCCCAGCAGTCTCTGTCTGTCATGGCCTGATATTTATTTATTTGCTGCATAGCCCCGCACAAATAAAATGTCACATCTCATTTACACATCCCACCCTTTTGTGATGCAAAGATTCGCTTTAAATGCTAACTGTAGGGACCGCTCGGGCTGATTAAAGACCCCTTGAAGCGTGCTCAAATAATACACTGTGAATGTTTAGAGAGGGACAGCAGAGACGTTGCAGCAGTGAACATCCCCAAATCTTGTGTTCTGAATGAATTTCAATAAATAAATAAATAAGTAACCAATCACTCATGGCTCACACTGACTTGATGCTGGTTTGCAGTTCATTGCTTAAAGGAGTAGTTCAACTTTAGGAAAAAATGCTTATTCGCTTTCTGCCAGAAAATAAGATGAGAAGATCTATACCACTCTCATGTCTGTCTGTTAATTATGCAGCCAGCAGTCGGTTAGCGTAGCTTAGCATTAAGATTGAAAACAGGGGGAAACAGCTAGCCTGGCTTTGTCCAAAGGTAACAAAATCACCTACCAGCACCTCTAAAGTTCACTAATTAACATTTTATATCTCGGTTGTTTAATCCGTTCACAAACCAAAGTGTAAATGGTAATTCAGTGTTTTATGGGGGTTATGTGCCAAGCTGTTTATTTACTGGGAGCAGTAACTTCCTTGAGTCTCTGCTGGTCGCCTGGCAACCTGCTCCCAACCAAGAAATAACCCCCATAAATTGGCAAATTGTGTTTAAAATTACACTTCGGTTTTTGTACGCATTAAAAAAATGAGATGTAAGTGTGTTAGTTAATGAGTTTTAGAGTGGCTGGTAGACTGATTCCAGTATTTATGCTAAGCTAACCAGCTGCTAGCTGTAGATTCTTATTTAACGGACAGATATGAGAGTGGTATCAATCTTCTTCCCAAAATGTCGAACTATTCCTTTAACAGAAGTTTGAGCGTTATTAGCTCTTGTTCACGTGATTCTGGGTTCAAATAACAAAAAAAGGCAAACATAAATCAGGCTAGTTTTACTGAAAAGCGTATGAAATGATAACATTTTGCCTATCATACATATATCAAACCTATCAAACATATAATGTATAATCTCAGGAGGTCCACTGAGCAACAAGAAGTTGTAACAGTATTCCTCAGTGTTCACTGTCCTCCCAGATTCACATAGACAACAGAGGCCAGTGATTTCTATGTGCTCGTATGAGGCCAAGCGGTGGTGCTCTCAAGAAAAGGACAAGATGCTCTCCTCATCCTTGGAGGCACAGGTTTTGAAAATAAACATGCAGCAGTGCCAAAGCCATTTCACATTCTGAAAAGGCGACAGTCCACTAATCTATGAATAGGGCGCCTAGGAACCCCGGTGACAAATGTTATCTCAGCGTGGCATAGAGGGTTCAAACCCATTCAGCCCCCGACTCACAGGCCACTGCTAAGATTATGTCACCATAATCCCCAAGCAGGCTTTTTGTTGCTTAGATGGGCAGGTGATTCTATGTGTGAGCAAAACAGCACTGCAAGGGCAGCAAGGAGAAATTATTATTTATTCTTGGCATGACAATAGAGGTTTGGACAGTCAGAGTGTTGTCATATTGTATGTACACATTTGAGGTTTGGGGAGATGTAATTCCAAAGGTATAAAAATACTGTAGAAGATGGATTATGTTTTCATATCAGTCCTTACCTTTTACCCTTATCAGTAAGGGTGTATCTGGGAAGAGGAAACAAACGTTGTTTTTTTTTTGAGTTGATTGATAAAGTCTGTGTCTCCTTTTTCATATCGGTGAGCAAACATTTTTGTAGTGGAGTGTGGTGCATGTTAGGACGTAATATAGTAAACAAGCAAATGGAGAAGCGTGGGAGTGGGAAGAGGTCAGCCTAAATGGCACATACTGATCCCAAAGGGAACACAACTTTCTGTGAAGAGGCTCTTTTAATTGATTGCTATAGAGGTATTGATAACCTAAAAGCAGCTAGTTTTATAATAGCTTGTCTTCTCACCCTCAGGAGACATAAAGAAAAGTTTACCTATGTGGAATATACCAAACAGCCATTCAGCTACTGGTGATTTCACCAGCCTTATATGATTTAATTGGGTTTGCATTGCCTTTAATTTAAATGATGATGCAGCCTTGGATGAGGTCACTCACAGGGTTGTGATTCAGTGCAAAGTAATTGAAGTTCTCTCATTTGGAGGAGGTTTGGGGAATTAATCGCTGGACGCTCAAGGACACAGAACCAAGATGTCCAGAAATAAGACAGGATTAATTGAAAATCTTAATTACTTTCTAAGGGCATAAACATCTCAATATCAATTAAAATGTGTTTCCACTGCACTTAGAGGATATGAGGTGCAGCAGTTAATTAGATGTAGAGACTGACGGGTGAGCTCACCGGTTTTCAATATAAGCCCTTCAATTGAACTGCTATGATTTAAGGGCATAAATAATGCATGTGAGGCTTTACTTTTTGAGCATTTTTACCTGTTATGTGAAAATGTTCAGTCACTAATTCAAAGTTGAACAAAGTTGAAGGTTAGATAGATAATATAAAGCAAGGCGTATTCGGGTAATAATTCAAGTTTCTTAAATTATAGAGTGCATATTAAGCAGAGTTATATGACTGGGGCCAACAGGGAAATAATATCCTCCAGCCGCTTCGCTAGTGCTGTGCGGTTGACTGAGCAGATAAAAGCTTGGGTAAAAATGGCTAGTGGATGAGGAAATGTTTTGGAGGTGTAACAGTGATTGTTATTCAAGGGACACCCTTCTACCCCAGCCGGCAGTGTGGCCTTGAGGCCTGTCTGTCATCTCACTGAATTTCACACTTCCTATTTTTTCCTCATATTTATTCATTTATCTATCATTTTTCTTAATTCCAGTTTATCTTTTGGGAATTGTTCAAGGCCCTTTGTTTCACTGTATGTTATTCCCCCCCTCCAGTAGCCACTGCTTTTCTGCTTCAGCTGAGAAAAGGGACCAGTCATGAGCCATTTAACCATGGGAAAGCAGGAGGGCCCCTCTAAACTGGTATTTCTGAACCAATCTAGGTAGTGTATTCGAATTGCAGAGTAACAAATGGACAGTGGAAGGGGTTTGTAATGGTGATTAGAGTCTGAAATTGGTTCAGATTTACAGTGTCAGTCAGAGATGGAGAGAGAGGAATAAGCAGTCTAAGCGGTCTAATGGATCCATCAGCTTGCTTCGGCTGCTCAGTGGGCCGAGTGGGGTCACCAGCCATCCGCAGGCACCACAAAAGCACTTCAATTTTGTTAGGAAATGTATCAATTTAACTGACTCGAGCGGCACACTGAAAACCTAATGAATCTGGACTCAATTTTCCAGCACACTGCCTCTATGAACCAGAGGAAACAATGTTGGTGGTGAAGGGGTGAAGTGAGGCCATCGTGATTGGCTGGCTCTGACTTCCCAGCCCTCGGCACGACCAGTCAGGAAAACAGGGGCAGGCCTCCGTTTATCTAGCGATAGTGGCAGTACCGACTGCTGTCACTCATCTAACAATCACGTCATTAAAGGTAAATTGGCTCCTATTTCAGCGGGATGATAATGCTAATTGAGTGGCAAAACATAATACCAGGAACTGTTGTGTGCCGTTAAGGGGAGGAGGGGGACAGATTAAATGGCCATACAATAGTGGGCGTCAGGCATGGCAGATGTTGCTTTGTGCTCAGGACTGCATTGACATATCTCTTGCTTGTCAGGCCTGGGCTTTAGAAGAGACTTACAGGACAGGGGACCAGATGGTCTCATACAGAGGCTGAATAAAGCAGTTAAACAGCGGCACTGTTTAAAGACAACTCAGCTACAAGAAATGTGCTACTTGGTAAATAAAAAAAGAGTGGCACCACTTTATCGATCCAACTACCACGAGCCAGACCTGACGACCGGGTAATGAAGGGACTCTGGTCCGTGGTTAGGTGTTTATTTAGCAGCCAGGCCCTGATCACCGCTCACCCTCCCTTTAGTAGAGCTGTCAGCCAGCTTTTTCCTGTTGGCTGCAGAACGACAAAATCAGGGGCCAGCTCATAGCCGAGGTCAAGGAACATTGTTAAATGGCTTGTATTCTCTTCATGGGAGTTCAGTCCTTTGATAGATAGAATCAAATGTTGAATAAGTAGATTAACTAATTCAGCTGACACCCATTTGGAGGATTACGTTGACACTTTTTTAATGATATGGCACACCTTGGCTATGCGTCAAGTGCATTTGTAGTTTGTAATGAGTAGGACTGCGTACATCTATGTGCTCTATACTTACAGAGCATAATATAATGCTTGCTGTCAGGCTGTTATGGAGTTGAGAGGCTGCCCCTCCACTTGACCTCACCATTATGGTGAGCACTGATCTCATTTGACAAGGCCGGCTGGAGCAGCCCTCAATGTCTGACAAGTCTTTGGAGAAAATCCTCCTCAATGCAGTATTAATATTAAATGAAATGAGAGTGAAGGTCCAGTGTAATCGGTGAGCATCAGATCCAAGAGCGTGGTGTAGCAGACTATAGTGTGGCCCCTTTGTTTTTCATGCTGAAGGAAGGAAATGAATGTATTAGAGCTTGTTATAATCAGCTGAGGTGTTCCAGGGAGGAAATTGCATGTTCCTGACTCATACTTAACAGCAAAATTGTCCTGCTAAATATAATACCAAACTGACTGTAGTGACTAAGATGTCTGCTGCAAAGAAAAACGATCTTCCATAAATTGTGCCACATGTAAAAACTCCTGCGCAAGTCAAGGTGATTTATCTATAAATCTTCTATGACAGTATATTATTCAGTCAATGTTTCCCTTGTTGTATTTGACTATTATTTATAAGACTGTTACCGTCCAAACTGCACTGAGATTGCTACAAAAAAAAAAAAAATCACGACTATGCAATCTGTTTTGATAAGACGGACAGATAGATTACTCATGATCTTACCAAACCATGTGATATGGGATTTCTGGACATTTTGCTGTCTTTTCTGTTTTTCCTCAATGAGAGCAGAACCGGAGCTTTGTTTATTTCAGCAGGAACAAACATAAACAAGCAGATAGATTTGTGTTGAAGCCCCATGGAAAAGAGAAGTTAGAGATGCTATTTTACAGGTTCGCAGTGACTATTTTATTTTTTCTCTCCCGTCCATCCCCTAGGTGTTTGACTGTGAGACATTTAATCGAGGGACTAGCAGTTTCATATCAGTAACAAAAATCAAATAATGCAAGATGATTTACTCCCCCTAGCAACTAGGGAGCGTACTCTTAGCAACCAGCCAAGCCCCAGGCTTCGGTGTAATCAGCTTGAAAATATTTCAATTATTGTGTTGATTTTAGTGGATTTGAGAGGCGGCTGGTGTGCGCCTCAGTACATTCAGCCCATGACCTGCAAAGGAAGGCATTGATTTAAACAGGTGTCAGAAAGGAAACGTAGAGGCAATTTAAATGGGAATAGGATAGCAAAGTCATTGAGCATTGTTCAGTGCATGTGTGACATCCACCCGATGCTGCCAAATCAATGCAGCTCAGCTGAACTAAAAAATCTACCTGGAGGAATCATCTATCTGCCATGGACCACTGGAGCAAAAGGATTGCTTTTCTTTTCCTGCGTAGCCATGTCTCTTCTATTGTTTGTACAAAATAAAATGAGACTCTTTAGCACATTAAATTGATTGAAGACTACTTGATTCTGTCACTAAAACAGTTCCAGTAGACAGTATACAGAGTGTAAAACCTTGTTATCCCTGTTGTCATTCAGTACATCTTGTAAAATGAATCATTACAGGTCTTTTCAATGTGAAAGTAAAATAAACAGTAAAATTATCATCATTAGGACACAAACAAATTTTGGTAAACTTTTCTCTGGGATTTAACTTTTCTTTCAGGTGCTTCAGTGTTGGATGACTGCCAGCCTGACAGTGGTAGCTGGTTTTAATTTCTAATTACTGTATGTATGGGATATTTGCACTTAATAGGGTAAAAATTCAGTTAATAATAATATTTGTGATATGATAAATGCAATGTGAATAAGTCCTCAAATGTACTTTTTAGGAAAACTATTACAACTACAGAGTGGTCGAAAGTACATTTACTCAAGTTTTGTACACATTTGAGGTAAACCACAAAGCAATATTTAAAGAGTTAGCTTCTCCTCAGCAACTTACAATATTAAAATGTGTGAGTTGGGGTGATATTTGATTATATTTTGATATTTGATTATATTTGATAACAAAATATGTTTGTGGTATGAATATATACCACTCTGAAAGAGGCCATTCAGCATAGTGAAGTACTTTTACTTAAAATTCTTTAAGTAAATCTTCCTGATAATACTTGGGTTATATTTTGAATGCAGGACTTTTACTTGTAATGGAGTATTATTATGGAGTGGTATTACTACTTTTACTTGAGTAAAGGATCTGAATACTTCTTCCGCCACTGCAGTTACGTTAGTAATCGATCTTCTATTCTGCTGCCAAGGTGATAAATCCGGGGAATTTAAAATATGTCAAAGATATAAAAAGTTTAAAAAGGTTGCAAAAGAGAACCTATAGTCGTAGTTGGCAGTTCCAGCTGTCCTTTTACTCCCATGAGTAAAAGGACAAATGTGTTAAAAAGTGATTTTTGTCTTATCGCAGAGTGAAGAATTGCCTGCTTTGTATTTATTTCAAGAGCCAAGGTTTAACACCATAAAGTACTGTTATGTCAAGAACTTTACTGCTTTCCACGTCCTTTTTGTTCTCTGTAGCTGCCATGATATTTTCATATTTGAGGGGGCTTTATTTAAACAACAGAAATTGTTCTGGTTTCTTATAGTGACACCATACCATACAGCAATTAAATGTGTTGCACTTGTTTTGTGCTGCCACTGAATTACTTGGATTTACTGCTTGAATCGAGCCTCGTGTTGATAACAAAGCACCCACTGTTATAATGTGGGCATAATGTGTAGGTGTTATGTGTTATGTGAGCGTGCGTGCTCTTGTGTGTTTGTAGTGCTGAAATATAATTTCTGCTCATTTGGAAACAGAATTACTACTGTAGCACATTTTATTGAAAATGTAGAAGTTCATCTTCGAATCGACGATCTTTCAGTCTTAAACATACAACCCCATTTATAGTTGCTTTATAGTGGCAAAATTCTCAAATCAAAGGATAATACAAGGATGCTTCTTCCATCTTTATGGTTATTTGTATCTTTTCATTAAATCCAGATCCAGAATTGGAATCCACGATATCCTTCTACAATTATGTCATTAATTAATTAATCATTAATTTGGACATGTAGGTGGAAAAGACACTAAACTAACTAAATAAATAATTTAAACTCATAATATAGGCAAGTTTTCAGCTGGTTGATCTTTAGTTTTACCTGGAGGAAAAAAGACAAACATGTCCCTAATGTCCAAGTATGACTGCACAGGCAAACCTGCAATATGACCTCCCTAAAAATGTATTTTCAGGAGCTACACTGTATAGGAGAAAGATAAAAGCACAAATACTAGTTACCATGGGCAAATTGACTAGTAAAGTGAGCATATGGGAAATTCATGAAGTGTAAACATCAGGCACCAGGGAATTCTGGGTTCCGTTTGACCACTGACTTGAAATCTTTCTAGAGCAACAACTGCTGAAAGGTTTTCAATAGGAAATGGATTGAGGACTGGGTGGAAGATGAAAGTGAGAAGAGGAATAAAGGGCTGCTGCTGACATGATGGGTCTCTGTTGAAGGGTCTGATTCACATTGGAATCAAAAAAGACTGATAGCTGTTGGAAACACTTCACAAGTAAGTATATAATTTAGCTATTTTTCCTCAAATAAAGCAACTCAGATACTGTACAGTATGTTTGTTCCTGATATACAACTTTTTGTTCGGTGTGTAACCACATGTTGCTTTCACTCTCTTTAGTTAGTCAACAATTAACTTGTTACATTAAACATTAAAGGCACAAAACAGCAGAAACAATTGAGGTGCAATAATTCCACTTCTTCTCCGAGCAGTGTCTCTTGCTTTCTTTTACTGTCATTAACCTCTGTCATTCTCCTTGCACTAACTACAGACAGTGCCCCCTCCTCTCTGCTGCTTGTATTATTTCGCTGTGCAGTTATAAAACAAGAATAAAAACAAACAATATCTCACATATTGGACATTGGAGAGCCTCACAATTTCATGTGTCAAAGTTCAATCAGTCAATATGCAGGAAGCAAATGTGTCTCAACCTGGAAATGAATGGGAAGCACATTTTGGTCTGCCTGCGCCAGAGGACAATTGATTCATTTGTATCAACAAAATGAAGTAGTACAATAAGATTGTATGACTAAATAATGGGCAAACATGTCTTGGTAAGATAAGAAGAAGATTTTTCTTTGCTGTGAAAATAACAGACTAATGCCAAAAAATCTATTAAATTATATGCCTAATGATTTTCAACTGAATTACAACTGGCACCTGATAAGAAAGCTCAGATGGTGTAGCCAACTGGCAATCTATTAGCAAGCATAGTGTAGGTAGTGGATTGGTTACACATTCAAATATACATGGTCACAACTCCCCTCCACCACTTGATTGAGAGCTCCTTCAACCTCTCAATGGGGAGGTGCTGCTCTAGGCAGCTATTTTCACAGGTGTTGAAAGTCCTTTAATTTGGGGCACAGGTAGTGGGTCTCATGAAAATGCACGGAGTATTCTTAATAGGACCCCGAGGTGGAAGGTACTGTTGAGGTGATACTCTACTGTTATATGATAACAGGGTGAGGGGGGTCCAGTGTGACATCTTGTCAGAGGAGGCAGAATTTCTAGTAGCACCCCTGCTTGTAAAACTTTGTAAGCTTCTTTGCCTTCATGCATAAAAAATATCATTAACAGCCACAGCATGTTCGAGGAAAAAAATACTACAGTTAAGGGTTATATTCTATGGTAACCCTGTACAGCTGGCACTATCAGGGGCACACTGAAATACTTATGCTCTTGTTCGACCGCTTAAGTTATAAAAGAATGAAACTGGAAAGAAATCGTATGTGATTTATTGTTCATAAAACATCAAATTAAGTTGGCTTACAGTCATGACATTTGTCATACAATCATCTCTCTTTACAGCATCCTTACCAAGATAAAGGTCCTGTACAAACAAACCCCGCAACAATTAAGAGTCGACAATTAACCTAACCGGCATGACTTTTTGCACTCTGGGAGGAAACCCAGGTTTCTCCACACAGAAAGGCCCCAGAACCTTTTTGCTACAAAAAAAATAATAATAGTCGAAGTTGTCTTTTCTAAAAGTGGCAAGTTGCAACATATTTGGTAGAATGCTTGACTATTTGTCTATTGATCCACAGTGTTTATAACTTCTCCTTCTAACTACAGAGCTCTTTCTCTACTGATTCCATGCAAATTAGCACTGCTACTGGAAACATCAAAAGCTTTATTTCCTGTGTGTTGCAGTATTTCTTCTGGGAAAGAGTGGCCCAATTGTAGATTTGTATTTGTCTGAAAAACCTTAAAACACTGCTTAACGTAAAATTTTAAAATTAAATTTTTGGAAATCTGTCTGAAAATGAGACTTTTTAATATCTTTCCCATGGAGAGGTTTTCTGTAAGAGCTTTTATCAGTTGGTCTGAAAACACAGTGACTGCACAGCAGAAACGGGGCTGCTTCTGCCTGTGAGCAATTGGCTACCTGCTGAGGGTTTGCTCTTGTACTGAGACAATGACTTAATAGATATCACATGGAGACATTTCAGCGCTATGTTGTTGTTGTTGTTGTTGTTGTTGTTGTTTCATTTTTAAGCTTCAACTATGCATTTTCTATAGATATCAATCCTGAGGTCTTCATCAAGAACAGAAAAAAAACATCAAAAAGTGTCAAGTTAGAAAGGTGCTAATGTGTGTGATCACATTAATCGTCTGACAGGATCTCACTTTCAGCGGTTAGTCCATTATGATTCACACTGATGTGAGGTCTAGGTGTCAGGTGTCATAATTTAATTGTGTTGTTTTCTATTTCTCAGGGATACTTTAGGGACCGGAAAGCAGAGTAATGTAGCAGAGTCCACCTCTGCTCTTTCTCATTCCCTCTCTCTTTCTTTCTCCCTCTTCTTAATTGGAGACACTGGGGGTTCACATCACTTTTCACTTTAATCTTGACCTTAGAAGATAAACCACTGATAAAGATGAGAATCATTATCTGCCCAGAGAATTCAAGGAATAATTTCCTCAGCTCATGTTCTATTCATTAATGGGAAAGCACTTTTGTAGTGGAGGATATCTTGAATTTGCAGACATGCTATAAGATCTATGACAGAACAGGCTTTTGTCAGAAACTGTGCGTTGTCTGGTCAATTATTTAAAAAAAAGCCTGCTTTTAACGATTCTTTTGAAATTACATTTTCCAAGCGATTCAACTTCTAAACAGTTGTTTAGAATAGTCTCAGCAGGTATCTTGACTAAAACAATATTGAAAATCTGAAAATAGCTTGAAACATGACCACACAAGACTCCTTTGAGAACTTAATCTGATGAATTTGTCAAATTAGAGTAGATCTCCTCTGAGAAATACTCCCGCCAATTACTCACCAGAATAAAAATGATTATTTCTCAGTAAGGTTACCAACTAACAGAAAACAATGACATTGCCTTACATTTTATCAACAAATTATGGTAGTTTTTGCTCTGAGGAGGAACAAGAGATCAAAAACTTTCTCAACCTTTAATTGACTGTTTAATAAGCTCCACCCTTATTAGTTACTGTTGCTATGCCTGTCAAGCTTTTAGGTCCTTCATTTCAGAGAGAGGTAGACAAAAGCAGGTGTCTAATTTCTAGCCGGCAACTGTGTGGCTAGCAAATTTTAGCAGCTGTAACTAACTAGCCAATTAAGCTAATGTTAGCTTTATGAGTTGGCTGAAAATGCTGTCTCCTGCTGACTTAAAACCCTGTAAAAGTGGTCTTAAAAATGCACTTGATGGCTACATACTAGGGGTGTAATGGTAGGCTACGTGTATTCGTCCCAAACCGTTCGGTAGTTGTTCATGACTGGATGCACTTGTCGTGAACGGAGCTTTTCACATAATCTCTACCACACAAAATAATGTAGTATGAAACCTTCTATGTAAGTAGCAAGCTAGTTAGCTGGAAATGTTTGCAGCTAACGTTAGCAGACAAACACACTGTTTAATCCAACCCTTACACTTTTGCCCTAGTATTTTTGGTTCTGAAGAGGGTAAATAAAGATGCCACCACCCAAACTGTTTATATACAGAGTATTGCTCTTACTAAAGCCCCATGTACACCATTTCAAATCCAAAGCTTGACTGACCTGATGCGCCTAGTTATGGTTGCTAAGCTATGATTGGACAATCAGTGTTTAGGGGAAGGGTTTAGCATATGGTCAGTTATACCAAGAGTACATTCTTTCCAGCTATGATACTTCATAAAAACCACACAACACTTACAGTTTTACATACATATTACAAACAGTGACCATAATCCAGTCTATTTTTGCAGATCATTCCTAAAATGCATCTTCAAACCCTAGACTCTACTTGGGCTTAGCATCATACAGTATTTGCCTGCTTGAAGGCAACTTGAAAAATTTGTGTTGTGCTGGAGAGGCCACTGACTGCCTTCCATCAAGGACACAGTCACCTTTCTCTGGAGGAGAATCGAGTCCTCTGAGACACACTGTGGCTTGTGAGTCTACTGCTAGAACTAGGTCAGCTCACCTCTTTGCTGGTAGTTATACTATTATTTCCTTAATGTCGTCTCTCTCTCAGTGTGTGACTTTCCTTGTGATTGACTTGTTTGGTGTATTCTCCAGCCACTGCTGACGATGAAACTAACAACACACATTTGTGGCACCATAAGAAAAGTGATTAAATAGCTACAGGTACTGTTGTAACAAACAGACAGATTAAGTTACGTTTGTTTTTGCACACAACCTTTACGTGTATGTAGTCATTGATGTTTCATCAGGTAAGGAAAAACATGTAATGTATCCATCAGCATATCACCATTTGTGGATACAGATATGGAGAAATGATCAGACACATAAAGAATGATCATTTATCTGAGCATGAGTGTTAGCAACAAAATTAAGGCCACTTATTAGATTTCATGATATCGTGTCAACATTTCACATGGACCTGCAAAGGTTAGGTCAGGTAGTTTTAAAGGATAGGGTCACATTTTTTCAAGTCTGTCTTAATACAATACTCACATGTCCATATGCATATTGAAAGAGTTTTTTGTTGCTGTAATCATTCCTCCTGTCCATAGTGGCCGTGAAGAGGTCCCTTACCAACACAATTTCAATGTAAGAGGTGGGGGACCAAATCCACAGCCCTCGTTCTGTGCAAAAATACAATCAAGTGGATATCTTCCTTCTTTTTAGCACAAACCCTCTATCCTTAGGGTCAACACCCTCTTAGACAAACTGAATGAAGAAACACCAAGACCTTTGTGACAATAATGTTTGTAATTTGCAACTGCAAACATTTAGTCACAAAATGTCATTAATTAGAGTAGATAGAGACTCAGACTTGCAGTCATTGTCTCTCCACTGAGGAATGAAAGTCTGCTGGCTGGGATGCAATATGGGGTCTCTTAAAGGAACATTTACCCACTAATGACAGAATGAGAGAGTGGACAGTTCTTGTTGAAGAATTGCTAATTACTAATTACTAGCACTTAGTATTGAATGAGCAATAACTATCTAATTTGCTAAAATAGCATAATATATATAAAATTCATCTTCTGTCTCATCTTGTTAAATTAATATATTTAGAAATATATCACTGGATAGGTGTTGGACTAATTGTGTTGAAGGGTGTTTATTACCATGACTTGTTAATTCCATAAACTGGTCATTTGATTGTCAGAAATGTGGTCATTAGTAGCAATAGTTACTATTGATATACAGTTAGAACGTAGTTATGGTTTGAATCACTAAAGCAGGTCTAATGAACCCATTATCATCTGTCATTCTTGCATATTTAGGATCTATGTTTGATTTTAAAACATATATTCAAAACTTGTCTTTTGTAGCATTTTTCCTGTACCTTGTTTGTAAGTAAGAACCAAACCTGCAAACATTAAACCTATTTTGAAGCCGTATTTGTTGTGTATGAAGAGAAGACCAGATACTGTACAGATAATACTATGTGCCTTCAAAGAAAGGGAGAAGGTGAATGTATGCATTTCTCTAAACTGCCTATACATCGGGCTTAAGAAGCTGCAGGTGGTGCTTTAATTATTTCGTACCTTTCTTAATCACTTATTTTGAAAGCCCTGTCTACACATCGATAACAGAGAAATTAATGTTATGTCTTAAAGTGTTCCTCCCTCAGGTCCTTCTCAAACTGTCAATAATGAGTTGGGAAGGAGGGATCCTCAGCCATCCTCAGTGCTGCTGATGGATATGCTCACATCTCCAAGAGGTAAACAGCATTGATTCTGTCCCACTATCACCTCTAATTTGCTTCCAGCCTCTGCACAATAAGCTCCTTTATGACTAATCACACCCATTTACAGGACTGATACAAGGAATTTTTTATTTTCAGAAGTGTGCTCGAAGCTCTCAGACACAGTGTGTCAGTATTGAAATGTTTCTGGGCTGTCACATCTCGCCACTTCCTTAGCCCTAATGTGATCGATTGGGCCAACTACAGAGCCATAACATGCTCCTCTACAGAGCACTTTTATAGTAACATTTCAGGCCCAGTTGAACCCTACTTCCCCTGGGCCATTAAATGAAAAACTGGACCTCATGTGGATCTCTGAGCTTGGTCCATCCCTGAGCTTACAGGCACGTTAATGACAGAAATTGTACATGTCAGTACTACCAGAGAGCCCAAGCATTAAATAATGTGCATGTAATAGTGAGATCTGAGGTCTTGGCCTTGACGTGCTAAGAACATTTGCAATACCACTTTAATGACGAAAGAAAAGAGCCAGGTCTGAGACTCTTGCCTTAGAGGACATGTCAGGCCTTTCATGGGAGCCATTTTTAATTGCAACCAAAAATGTCTATTAGTGAAGTCTCCCTTAGGCACATATTGTATCCATTATAGAGGTCATACTGTTAGGTTGAAATACACCATTCGAAAGATTGTATCAGTATATTATTTATTATTATTATTATTATTATTATTATTATTATTATTATTATAGTAGGTATTTTTAAGTCATCACTACACTACATCACAAATTCATATACATGATATGGCAATCCAAATATTTCTGTGACATTGTGCAAATCATTTATCAAATGTACTTTTTGACATGGTCAAACGCATTGCCAAACAGAGTATGAATTCCTGATATTTGTAACAATACATTAAGGATTTCTTGTAAATTTCATGGCATTACTAAACTGCCTACTAAAACATTTATTGACAGTTTCTTATTGTTTGGTTTACACGGCATTGTATTCATCATGCTTACAGCCACAATAATGCCTTTATCTGACTTTAAGATTGACATTTAGCTGAGTTATTGGTCACTACAAACTTGTGCTCAAATCCAGTATATAAAGATAGATGGTGTTGGTTGTTACCTTTGCATGTGAAATATATGTAATATAAACATTGAACAGTAAAACAAATGTCAGTAAATTCCATGAATTCAATTCCAGTTCTTTCTTAGATCTTGTTATTATACCCATTTATGTGGACCGACTGGAACACACAAGATGGCATTAGCCCGAACAGTGTTAGCAGATGGCCCATGGGGCATGTTTGCCAGATTTAAGACTTATAAAGAACTGACACACACAAATAAATTTGGACAGTGTTGCTTTAACATCTGAGAACACTATTTAACTCATCCCATCTCAGGACGTTTTCACACTTCACACTTCATTAACCTCTAGGGCACAGATTCCCTGGGAAGTCAAGGAAGGAAAACGCTTGTCTTTTTCATATAAATCACCACCAAGCGGTAAGCCCCCAATGACAACATTTACATGCACAGAGTATTCCAGATAATAGCTGATATTCCGGTTAAGGTGCGATTCAGTGAATGCTGTTTATATGCATCTTCATGTCTGGATCACAAATATCCATGTACACGTGCATAAACAGAATATTCCAAACACTACTGCGAAAACCAAGCTTGCACTAATCGCAAAAAACAGCAATAATTGTAATAAGATGAAGTTTACTTGTCTCAGTATCCCAGATTAAATTGACATATGCCAGCTACCAAAGCAAATGTTTACATACACAGAGTAACACTTGCATGGATCCCATTTAAATGTATTTTCATTTTTTGTTTACTGATATGCCTGTGTACATAGCCATGTATACAGAATTCTCTGATTTTTGCTATGTAGATGCAGCTTTCAGACTTCAAAATTCAACAGTAAATGGGATTAGGTATTGTTACTCTATACAGATATGAGGTTTACATGTGTCAACCCATGAAGAGAGTACTTTAGTATATCCCAATTAATGCCATGAGTCCTTGTCTCAAAGCATGTCCGTTTTCATAAGGAAAATATGTTTACTCAAAACACATCAGATTAGTTTTTCGCCGTTAACTTTTTAAACATGTAAAAATACTTTGTAAGATACATATCACACCTATACTGATGATATTCAATGTGATATTATATTTTGTTGCTTTAGAGTTTGTTGTTTCCCTTGTGCATTAAAACATACACCTTTTTATGAGGTGATAATTAAAAGACACGATCTGAGATTCAGCAGTGGTTAAGATATTTAATAAAGACAAATAACTAAAGGATATGGTGGTAATTGCAGGGTCACTTTTCTGATGTTGATTCATTATTGGTCACAATAATAAATAAATGAAATGCTTAGAAATAAACACATCTTTTCCAAACAACACAAATATTATATTATTATATTTTACGCTTTGCATCACACAAAATTCTCCATGAATGTAAATTAATAAAACTACAATATCTCATTTAAAATCTTTTCAATACTTTGGACAGCAAAACTTCTAAAGCAATAACACAATATAATCATATCTGTATCATATCATATCAAATTATTGCCCAGCTCTAGTAAACAGTACCTCTGAGATAGGTTAAAGGTGGTGATGTTAGTGAAAATAGCTACCCAGCCTAAAAAATGTATGAGGGGCACTTCACTATATAAAAGGCACACTACTTCCTGCATTGACACCAAACGTTGGCACTGGACATTCAGTGGCATCATCGAAAGAATTTAGCAAATTAGCTTTTTGACAGTTTCCTCAAACCCATAGTCTGTTCACTGGATGTAAGTTGTGCACTGCAGATGCATCAAATATGAACGTATTTCTTCAGGATAGTGGGCTATGCCATTTATATTGGAAGGTAAATTTGTGTTCTCCTATTAAGGTGCTTTAAGTACCTGCATGTACCTGCATGCACTGCACTTGAGGTGTTCAATGGACAACCATTGAAGGTGTTTCATTTGCTCTTGGACTAAACTCTCTTTCCATATCACCCTAGAAGTGACAAATATGCAAACAAAACAAGGATAGTATACAACCAAGACTTACTTTCAGTAGTTGCAAAGAAGCAGACAAAACAATGAATATCTTTAAATTTGCTCTGGTTGCTAGCTTCCTTTAGCAGGTACAGTAGCTAAGTAATCATAGCATCATAAATATTAAGTGTTATATACAGTTTGTAATGTTGGTGACAGAAATCATAATTATTATTCTCTTTGACAACATAATCTTAAATCAAGGTCCACTAGCACGTTTACCTTGAGTTACGCAATTTTGTCAAGGTTAAGAATTAACCTTAACAAGATTGTTTTCTTGTTTATTTTCATATTGATGTTTCTTTCAGTTTACCTTTGAAAAAAGGTTCAAGCCCATGGATGCCATTCACATCAACACTTTAGCATCACCTGAATCCAACAAAAATCAGTGAGCTCGACCTATGAGGATCTGGTGGCTCTGTCTTTGTCATCCAGCTAGCAGTGCTGCACTGCAGGTTGGCCTAGCTACTGCCTGGGCAGTACAACAATCACTTCCTCTCTTTGTTCCATTTCTTTGGAGGTGGACCTTGACTCATCCAAATCCATTTGACTCAGTCAAGATATTTTGAAATGTGAAGAAATCCATTATGTCTGTTGTGCACATACACAGTAAAGTTGATTAGCCAGCCATGATTGCGTTCTCAACTCTGATAGCAGGCTGAGCTGGGGGGCTGGTACATTTTGAAGTGAGACTGTGTGAGTTGTCACATACACACACAAGCAAGGCAAAATTTCACATCCAATCTGAATGCACCTTTCTGGGAAACAGCTTGCTAAACTTTGACCAACTGTGTAGATACTTCAAACAGCCCCTTTTTAAACTTTTCTACCCAACTATAGTCAATATGATGGTCTCTGAGAATCTGTGCATCCCCCTAATTCAACCATCTGCTGCCAGTCTTGTGCTGTTCTGAGAAGTCCACATGGGGCTGTGCTCTGGAGCTGTGTCCTCTTCTTCCTTGGATCACAGAAATGTCTTGCCTTGGATGATGCTTCTGCAGGCCTTTGGGATGTGGTTATTGAACAAAAGATAGTTTTACTCTCCCAAAGCTTTCAGGCAACAGCTGAGGATGTTCTCCAGGGTTCCTCTTCTGAGCTACATACAGCCTGCTAGTGATTCACATTAATCCAGCAAGAAAGATTCAAAGAAATTATAGGTTTATTGAACTATGAAAACCTATACTGGGACCTCAAGCACTGAGGTTACCTGGCTGCACTAATTTGCTACGGGTAGCAACTAGTTCCTGCTTGGACAGATGAATGGCATAAGCAGAAAACCACTTCTCTCATCTCAAGTTAAAGAGGTAGACTGTTTAATTTGGGAATATGATTAGTCGGATTATCCTATATGAATACTATATGCACCTAAAGTGGGAGTGAGTGCAAAGATGGTCTTTACTTTCCTTGGAGGGATACAATTAAAAACAAACTGCTGTGCCCAAATGATAAACTTCGGAAGACTGGAGCATCAATCTACAGCAGTTGAAGGAATCTAGAATTAGAAACCAAATTTTCCCAGCAAACAAATGCTTATATATATCACTATTTACCATGGTTCATTGAATACAAATGCTTTGCTTTACAGTATACCTTCTTGCGCACCCCTAATCAGCTCAGTGGTCACTGTGTCAACTCCATCTTGTGCACTGAAGAGGTACACTCTAGAGGTAGTTTGGTCAGCAATACAGAAAATATTTTTCCTCATGCAACAGGTTCTGGGGATCTGAAGGAAGTGCAGGTTCTTCTCTATCTGGATTACTGTATGTTTTATGGAGGTGACCATGGATTTTTTTGGAGGGTGTAAAGTATCCTATTTGTTACCCAAATGGCTCTTTCATGAACCCAGTGGTGCACTGCAGCCTGTTTCTTGGTCTTCTTTCTTACTAACCTCTTGTGATATTCTGTCCTCTAAATGTTGGGAAGGTTCTTTTTTCATTTTAAAATGAAGGTCTTCTAGTGGGCCCCTCACTTCATATCCTGCCTCCTTGAACTGCTGTTTCAGGGGCCTAAGCTCCTGCCTCAGCTGGCTAATCATAGCCACTGGTCACCACATATTATACCAAACGTTTTAGAAGCAAGGCTGATTGCTGTTATTGCCTGGAGTTTTCTGTCAGTGTCACCCTTCCCACTTGGATCAAGGATTGCTTTCACATTCTCGCCACTCCCAACTGACAGCCTAACTCCGCCTACATCTTGTACTCTGCTTTGGCTTAGCCAGCAGCACATGGAGGGTCTGTTGACTACGTGCTGCCTTATGATCTGGCAGGTCTTAGATCTCACCATGAGTTGTTTCTGTGTGATTCCTCCACTAGCTCTTTCACCAAGCATTTCATGCAGGCCTTGTGGTAGCTTATTGCCAGTCATGTGGGTTATTTTCTACAGATTCACCATCCTGTCTCCTACAAATGTATCTGCAATTCTGCCCCATCTCAGCAGTTAACCATGACCACATTATCTCCCTTAACCAAGTGATTTTGGTTGCTTAAACTTGGCCATACCTTAATCACGATTTAGCTGCCAGGAGCAGATATTTTGGGCCAAAGAAAGAAAAACAATGACAGTGGATATTTTGAAGTTATTTTTAGCATGAATGTATGTTGACATTGAACATTTTTTATATGATCAATATATGAAGATTTCGTCTTATACGTTGATTTAAAGATTTGTATTTTGTTTCTCTCTTAAAGCATATTTTGCTAATGCAGAATAGTTACATTTGAACCTAAAGAGAAGGGTTACGTGATTCATCCAGTGGTGGTGCTGTTAAAATAGTTCATACTGTACATACCTGTGACTATTCTAATGCATCTTGACATACTAATGTAAATGTAGCATTTGCACCAACAAGATTGAATAGGCCATCCAAAGGATATTTGAAGGCTCCAAATACTTAATCTACACATGGGAAATAGGCTGCCAATTAGCCTACACATGTACGAGATTGGAGCCAAATGAAGACCAAGGATCTTATTGTAAATTATTCAAACCATATTTTTTTTATAAATAGAATCACCAGAGAAGGTGATAATTGGTATGTATACATATATACGTAGATAGTTTTAAAGTATGCTTAGATATATTGCCATATTGCCTTACAGCATTTTGTATATTGGAACAACATGTTTATGCATTAATGCAAAACATTATTATTCTCATATCTGATGTGTTAACAGCATCATGAAATAATGCAAAGCTTTACACCATGTTGTTGTCAAAATGGTATAAAACTCTAGTACTAATGTTTCACCTGTGTTGATTATCTGCAACAGAAGACTGAGCTCTTAGATGTCACTCCAAGGCACCTGAGAAGATGCTTTGGATCCCATTCACATATCACTCTGCCATTCAAAGTGAGTTATCGTGTAGGCTATAAGCCTCAGCTAATATCCATTCATCAAAATCATACTTCATGTCAAAAAAAGCTGATGTCCACAAAATCTGAACTATACCTTTAATGTACAGCCTACACTCTACAAAGTATACCAACTGTACATACAGGAAGTACCAAGGCTACCTGAAGAAGGGCATCTAGACACAGAGAAATACATTCCAAATTGTTTTTTTGTTTTTTTTTAATTTGGTTTATTTTTCTCTTTATTACATATCGAGATGTGGACTGATGTTTTAAACTCACCTGGGAGTTGAGTTGGTTTGGAAGCCTCAAACTACAGAGAATGCACCAGATTTGATAGCTATGACAATCTGAGACAAGTGCTGTCAAAGTGTCCCTCAAAATATGTGATTACTGAAGGATTTAACATGGTCTTCCAAAGATTTATGATACCTAGTCATTTTGGATACTGTGGTAGAACATCAGACTTGCTCAAATATTACTTAATAGCGCATCAAACATTTTGATACACAATGACTTCAACGTGGCTCTTTAGAAGGAGGAAGCTGTCAAGTTTAAGTACCAAAGACAATGAGGTGTCAGAGAGCGGTTGTTCATTTGCTTTGAAATTTATGTCCAAGCATGTCTGCCAGTAGCCTTATAAGGAGACCCTCTTATCCTTAAACTACCAAGACATTTTTTAACACATTATCTGCTTTCTCTAATATGTTCTTTGTCCTATCAATTGTTAGGTTGTGTAATCCAAAAGCACAATACAGGTCACTTTAGATAATGAGGCCAGACAGATAGTAACAGGTGTGACCATTCTGAAAAGACTCCTCTCACCTCTCACATCATCATACAAGGATGCAAGTGCTCTTATTGTGAAGAGGAGTCTAATATCTAATCCTTCCCTACAGCTATTCCAAGACAATATGGAGCCAGCATAATGCATAAATGTGCAATATTTAATGAGAAAGACATTTTTACAAGGAAGAGGGGAATGTTGTGTTATTGCACTAATGTTATTGCACTTAAGGAAACTGACAGCACCTTCTCATTCTTCTGCATTGTGTAACTTCACAGTAAAAGACTATTATAATTGTTTGATTGGTCACTGTGAGGTATATTCATTTGTATTATTTTCATGTGATGTTATAGCAGTAGTTCTCAAACTTTTACATTAAAGTTTATGTTTTGTAGGCCACTCCCCCCACAGTGTGTGGGAGAAACAGAACATATTTTTAAAAAAGGAACATTGTGTGAATATAGTATCTACTAATAATGAGCCCTTTTGAGTGCATTTAAAAGATGGACGTTTGCCCTTTTGCAAATATTTATCTTTATAATTTCACAGACTCTATTCACCTATTGTGTTCTCCATTGCTCCACTAGTCGTTTGGGTCACATTTCTCACACACCACAAGTAATATGTGAATGCAGTGTTCTGTAAGGTGGGGATGTGAAATGCACTTGTTTGCTATATGCAAAGTGGTATTTGTTTAATTTCTAGATCTTTTTTTGAGGAAGGTTATTTGGAATACCTTATTTAGCAGAAAGCTGACATTTTGGAGCACATCATGTCACTATTGCATTAACTCTAATACAAAGAATAAAAACTGCATAATATATAATGAAAAAACATGCTTTTCTCTTTTTTTGATATATATATATTTTTTCAATATGCTATGTGTTCTGAATTGTTTTTCTAAGTCTTGGAGATTTACTCATTTACTAGTACACAAACATCATGTACACCATCACTTAAAGAAGTGATAAAGTTGTGACAATTTGATCCTCTTTTTATCCACATTTTTAAGTCAGCTATCAGAGTGGATGATAACTTTGGCATTAAGTTCATCACTGAGTAAAGTGAGTAAAATAAATATTTAATCAGTTTAGCTGTCAACCTCAAATAAGGGCTTGATTTAAAAAAAGAGTTAAAAAAAAAAGTTAGGAAAATAGAAAAATCACACAAACTGCAGATGAGTTAATGGGCCATATGGTCAATTCATCTTATTTAGCAAAGACTATGTACAATTTTAATGAATCTTTAAATTCGCCTAAATTTGAGTTATGTCTTTTCCGTGTTAACGGCACACAGAAACCTGAGCTGCGAGTGTTCAAGTGTTATTAACTAAACTTTGATTAGAGGGATTTTGCGCGAAATACTCCGAGATAATTAAAATTATTTTAAGGATCGTCCAGAAATCAATGCAGATGGTAATTTCAGGCTTATCCCAGGTATGCACAGGGAAGATAAGAATGATTAAATCCACCGGCGCATTAATGAGTATGTAGATGTAAAATAATCCTAAAAGGCATGGCAGAGTTGCTGCAGGAGAAGCCAAATGTCAAGTGCCATTTTATTTTATGGAGGATCCTTTTTAAAGTGACACGGTTCTTTCTTATCCAAGCCTCTAAGATCTCATGCAGCAACACAAAGCGCACAAGAGTAGCCTGTACAGACAGACGGATTTGTGGCGAGAACACAGGTTGTCCATTGGAGCTGATTTGAGCATGAAACTTGTAAAATCCTTCCCTGTCACAGTTATTTGAAAATTCATTAATTTGTGTCAAATGAGGTAGAGCAGTAATGCAATAGCTTAAACTGATACTTCACGTGATAATCAAAGAGAAAACATAATTGTTTTGTGTGTTGTGTAAGGTGTTATATGAAGTCAGGGTTATACACATTTTAAGAAAAATCTAAAATTCAAAACGCAAAATTATATAATTTCTGCAATAACAGTAAATAGCACAAATTTACATTTCTTTCAGTCATCCGGCGCAGTAAAATAGATATGTCTAATATGCCTTATTTACTTGGATATAAAATGGGAAATAAACCGATATGATGTCTGTGATGGAAGCTCGTATAAAAACATTTGGTTAGTCATTTGGTTTGGAAATGAGAGGCTTATTTCTGAAGACGCTGATTTCGGCTGCAGCTCGAATGCTGCAAATGAGACCCTTAATATCATAGCCATAATTAATTGTGCAAATTTGTTTCTATTAAATAAAACTAACACATACTGAGAAAACTCTATTAGCCTTAATTAAGCTTGATATCCTAATTTAGGAAATGTGTGGTTGAAAACAAGCCGTTTTGGTAGATTTTTTTCTCTGTCTTTCTCCGATAGTGAAAAGCCTACCAGCTTTCTGCCTTTGGGCTGCTTTTCCTCCTTTGAGAGTTGGAAATGAGAAATGGAAATGGAAATACCAGGAGGTGCTAAATTAGCTGCCTGATCTGCACTTATTGCCGCATACAGGCCCCTATTACTTTGCCAATCTGTGCCTCTCTTTTAGCATTCCGGGCATGGAGAAGCTTCGAGATAGCAGATTTATCAAATGGGAAAATGAATGCATGATGATCAGTTAAATTGAAAATCAGCGTCTGCATGACAGCCCGACCTGACACCTCCGTAATTAGAAAGAAAAATGATGGCGTCCGATGCATAATAGAGCAAAAACAATTTACACTCTCCCATAATGATCCGGCGTTCAAATTGAAAATTTCTCCGGGTATAAATTGAATTCATAAAGTATGATTCATGGACGACACATCTCCTGGAGGCTGCCTGGGCATATCGATTGATAGTTTGTCTTGAATCATGCAGCGTGCAGCTCTCAGGCAAGAAAAGCTTAACTACTTAAGCAAATCGCTAATTTCACCTTAAGGCCACCAATGTGCAGCCAGCGATACTCCTATTCAGTGTGCTAATGAATTATGGATGAACTGGGCATACGTCCCAAATAGCCTAAGAGTAGTATGGAAAAATACACACCGAAGAATCTTAGAGGTTATGTCAAATTGGCCCCGGTTATCCCACAATTTAGTAAATAAACCTTGTATCTCTAGGTTTATAAAGAATTGACAACCTATGAATTTATCAACTTACGTCTTGAATTCAATATTGAATATTCCTGATTTAATAATAGAAACATTAAGGCTATTTTAACCTTATAATACAATTTATGATAACATTGCAACACAACAAGCTCCTTCACAGACCCCTTTTAACTGACTAGAATATTATCGAAAAGTTAAAGTGATATCATGGAAGATAAAATAAACAAATAAATGTACATTGAAGTACAATAAGGTCTCTATAATCTCAGCATGTAGGATACACCTCTGAACCACAGCCTATACAGGCCTAATCTTCTGCATGTTCACTGTGTGTGTGCCATGTTGGCTGTGTCTGCCCCTGCACCCCCCACCAACCTAATAAGACATTGCTTCCTAGAGCAAACAGCTGCATGGGTTGAAATTTATGTAAATATTTTGAAAGGGACACTGGCTCAGAAATTCATTTGCGCCGGCTCAGACGTAAAGCTCACCCCTCTGATTATTTTCAATTTATTTGCAAATCAAGACCCAAAGAGAACACTAAAGGGCTTGTGGATTTTAACAAGGGTATGAGCAGCTATAGCTGGACTGGATGTTATGTCTTTTTTTTATGCTATTACACGCCACACAGCAGCCTCGACATTTCTTCCTTTGGGTCGACGTGATATTGTGGTCAACACTGCTAATATTGCAAAAGGGAGCAGATGTCCCAGATCCCGCATGGCTTCCCTGGGGACCACCAACCCTATTAGAACAAATGTGTTCTGCTATTGTAAATAGGCACGTTTGCCTCAGCCCGTCCTATTACAGCCGACGCATGATCAATAGGCTGATAACACAGAAACATCAATGTAAAGCGACAGAACAATGAGGGATATCATCGAACATCTATCTTAATATAGCCCAGCTACAAGGGGCCCTGACAAAGTGGAGAGAGAGGGAGAAGAAGAAGAAGAAAAAAAAGCTCATGAAAATGCCTCCCCACGAATCCCCATCTCCTATCCAATATGCACAAACACACACACTCCCAGCTGCCGGGGCTATTATTTTCCTATTTCAATTTGACACCCAGGCCTTTTCATGCTAATTCTATTATTCTTGGAAGTTTATGTGATTTCATATCACTAGAAATCGGTAATGTATTATAACCCCCTTTGAGCTAAAATAAACTGAATCCCCCTGCAGTAGCCACCGGGAAAATAATTACTTTCATATCAAAACTCTGCAGGAGTCGAGCGGGTCCTTTTCGCCTCAGGCTTGTAACCTCATTTCAGTGGGGGCTTATAGATGAATAAATTTGTTAAGGCAATATACAAAGTACAACATGAGATTTCTTAAGAAAGCCCTTCCTACTGTACTGTAGTCCTGCTCTGTATGTGCTGCTATTTAAGGTCTCACACGGTTTGAGGTGCTTGTATACAATAGATTTATTTAAGAAAAACCTTACATATATAAATAGTATAATACCTTTTTTACAGCTCTTGAGGATTTGTGTTGGTCTCGTGGTCTTGTGTTTTTTTTCTTGACAAGTTATCACACATTAAAGGATATCTAGAGACTCCTGACTCACACACACATACACACTCGCAGAGATAGAGAGAGCGATAGAGAGGAGAGAGAGAGGAGAGAGAGAGAGCACACCATTGTCAAAATATCAGCAGAGTGGGGAAACCTAGAGATTAGATGCAAAGATGTAGTTTCTGGTTAAGCTTTGGCCTAATGAATGGTGTCGTTTAGAGGCTATATCAGTATGTTTCTGCTTGTTTTTTTTACCCCCAAGGATTTATTCCAAGTCGACATCTTCTTTAGAGTCTGTCTTTGTTTCTGCTGGACTGTCACTGAGGACTGACTCGGGGTTGTCAGGGTGGTCCTTGTTCTCTAAACGCTCTTTTCTGTCTGCATCGACAGGCTTAATGAGTTGTGGACTGTGTTCGTGGGCGAAAGTCGAATCGCTGCAAATAACAGAGGTCTGAGTACTTTTGCCAGTGGGAAAGGCGGCCCTGGACGGGCTGGTGTGCGGTGAACGTGTCTTTTCCTCTGATCCCACCTGGCCCTTTTGTGTGGCGTCTGCAGAGTCCGGCGAGCTGCTCCTACATCCCGCAGAGCTCGCAGAGACGCTGCAGCGGACACTGGACTGGTTTCTCTCCGCTGGGGTGTCACTGTCAGAGTTCACTGCTGTTGTTGTCTTCAGAGCAGTTTGAGGAACAATGAATCCAAGCGGCTGTGTGATGGGATAGAGTAGGAAGTGTCCTTTCCCTATCAAAGGCCGTGAGGGGGGTAAGGCCGCGGGGTTGCGTCTCGGTCTGGAGTCCGAAAGGAGGCTTTCGACGCTAAAAGGGTTGAGTTTCTGCACGCCGGAGGCTCTGTTGTTGTTGGAGCACAGGCTTGACCGGTGGCTGGCGTCGGGCGAGTCCAGCTCGGATCCGCCAGCATCCCGGTCCAAGTGTCTTTGGTTCTGGTTTTGGGACTGGAGAGGGTGAGGTGTTTGGTCGCAGCTCGATTGCGTTTGGTTTCCCCCCACAGATTCAAAAGGCGGGCCTGTGGTGTGGTCACTGTCGGTCACATGCGACACCCCACTGTCGCTGTCTGATCCCGGGGTGTGAAATAAATCCCCAGAAAGGAGCCTGTTCTGGGACTTGAGCAGCCGTCGCTCCTGCTTCCGTTTCTTCTTCTCCATCCTGTCCAGTTCTCTCCGGGCGATCTCCTCGGGGTCCATGGGCTCCCCGCTGCAGGTGGTGGGGTGGGCGTTGTGAGCAGGTCGACCTGGACCTTTCTTTGTGTTCTCCTTTTTCCTCCATTTGGCTCTGCGGTTCTGAAACCATACCTGCAGAGAAAACAGTGAAAACGTGTGTAAAGTGCGCTTCTGTCACTGCAAGGGGGAAATTAATTAGACCAAAAAATGTCGGTGTTTTAACAATATGGTAATTAAACAAATGGTGAGGTAACATCTTGCTCTTGCTGTTTTCTATGCAGGCCTTTAATTAAAAACCAGTCTGTGCACAGACAAGGCTGCAAAAAGTTGAGATGAAGCCTAACAAAAGAAGCTTTACATTTACAGGAGTATAGATCAGGTTTACTGTCCTTTATAATCTTTTGTTCCTATGTAAGCTCTATAATTACATTTAAACTTAGCAAGTTTAGTTTTCATCAACAAACATATTCTCATAATAAAATAAAATACTTTGGTATATTAGTAATAGTCATGCAATTAAGCTAAATGAGGTTGGGAACAAGTGCTATACACTGAATACTTTTGGTCTTTGTTTATCCAAGATTGTCAATATATTTGACAAACATAACGCCAAGATTTCAGACTAAATAATTCAGTTAAAAAAATTAAAAATTACCAAAATACCAGCCGGCATTAAAGGCTCCATTATTTTTCAAAATAAAGGTGTAATTAAAATTGATTTATTTGACTAACATAAGCCATGAAAGGTCAAACAACACACATTGATGCAGTGGGTCATTTTAATTATTAAAAAAGATAATTCCAAGGTATATATTATGACACAAAATTAACCTATGCTACCTGGAGATTTATTCCACAATTAGTTTTCAGCAGTTTGGACCTAACAGTTAAAACACTGAGCCTTTGCCATGAATGACTAATAAACAAAGGGATAAAGATACACACACAAGCTTAAAATCACAGCTAAAAATAAAGGAACAAAATGAATATTTACCTGAACCCTTGATTCTATCAAGTCCAATCGGAGAGCCAGTGCCTCCCTCATGAAAACGTCCGGATAGTGGCTCTCATTAAAAGCCTTTTCTAATTCCTCCAGCTGCCAACCAGTGAAATTTGTGCGAGTTCTCCGTCTCTTGCAACCAGGGCTATCTTTGTCTGGGTCCCCCGAGTCTGACAGCAGGATGAGAATAAATGTAAACAAGGGATAAATATGTATATATATATTTTAATTACCACATTTTAACACAATTCTAACAAGACTGGTTTCATGCATTACGCAAAGAATTCTGCAAACTTTAGAGCTGAAGAGGGTGATTGCATTTGAAATGTTGCAGTCTACACACAGATGCAGCCTGCAGCTTCTATCAAATCTGTCGCCTTTTCTCAAGTAAGAAACCGTCAGATGTTAACACAGGCATTTCCTTGCTCTAGTATTTACCGACTGACAGGAACATTGTTTTTGCTTGGGTGCATCTTCAGCTTTCGGTGATGGAAATTAAGTGGGGGGCGAAGAATACTCCTCTGCATGCGTGTGCGGTTTGGCTTGCCCTTTAAACGCACCACCAAGAGGATAACTTGTATCGCAATATCCTGTCTTTGTTTCTTTCTGTTTTTGTCTTTGTGCAACCAGCCAACCTAGAGGAGAGGTTATTGTGTAGTACGGTATGTAATGTGGCTTACCTGTCAGTTTGTAGTGCTGATTATCTCCATTCATCCCGCAGCCCGAAGACAAGAGGGGGTTGGAATTGCCCACTGAAGCCGTGCAGGAACCATTAAGTAATCCGTCTATTGAGAAAGGAACCGCGGACGCAGATTGAAGTTGATGCCCGGCTAATTCGTAAACATGATGGTGGCTCAGATGGTACGGGAAGCCCACCATCCCGCCGAGAGAGCCTCCGAACTGGGCGTGAGGTGGATCCAGTATCCTGCTGTCCATCATCCCGCAGGCAAAAGGAAACGACGTCTGGAGGCCGGTGATGGGAATTTAAAAAGCATGCAGTGAGTGTGGCCAACGAGTAGGGGACATGATGTGAAGGGAGGGATGAGCTGTACTTTATCCACATGAACCTCCCAATAATTAGCCCAGGCTCTGGGAATATGAGACCCAATGAGAAGCGGTAATGGACTCTGACGTCAGAGACGCGCTCTGCAAACGCTCCCCGTATCGATTGCTAATTAAAGCTGACATCCACCTCAATAAACAATATCAGAGCTGTCACAACAAGACAGGAGGGCTTTGATAAGAACTACATCGCAACTACACGGGGGACCCACCGGGAGGAAGGGCTCACTGAATCCCGGGAAGAAAAGGCAGGCGGATGGGTTAGGCCAGAGGCTCCCGGAGTTTTTGTTCAGTGGAGGACCTGCAAATAGGCTAGATAAATATTAGACCAGATTAGACAACACAAATTATCATATTTTATCCAAGTTAAAGCCATAGCTGTTTATCTTTTTTAGATAGGCTATTGGCACATCTCTTGGGGAGGTAGCAGAAAAGAGTGAAAGCTGATCAAAAATTGCAAAAACTACAATATTAACTGATAATATATTGTTGGATAAAAATATTGTTTTTTTCCAGGGATGCCTGCAACCTTGTTTGGACTGTGGGACCCTTTCTTGTCCATGAGCCCCACTTTGGGAACCATTGAGTTAAGATAAACCCCCATGTTAGTTATGGATCATCATTTCAATACATTAAACTTTTACAATCACAACACAGGGCGATTGTTGAAATATGGGTGTATTTAAAGAGGAGCTAAATGCACAAAGCGAAGGTGAAACTATAATATTTTACTGTTACAAGGCGAAAGCTTCAGTTACGACCAATGCTGTGTTATGAACAAAATATATGACCAAATAAAGGAAGGCTTCAAAAAGAACAAGGACAATAGAAGTCAATATAACAGAATAAAATAGCCACAAAATACCATACTCATATATACGTAGGATACATTACAGGCAACATATACTGCCAGGAAACCAAATTGGAAAGCTCCTCCACTTGTACAACCCCTGCACTCAATATGTGACCAGCCTAAATCCTATCTGCTCATTAGGTTTTCAAATAATTAATTCGACTTTATTTATCCCAAGTCTGGCGCTGTCATAATGTTAATCAGAGTTGAAATTTCGCACCCCACTCATTCCCTGACCCTTGGCACCCGGATTGGCATGTTGTAATAACCTGAATCTCTCAACAGAAGCTGCGATAATTGTTACCCTATTAGCATGCAAATTGTTTAATTAATATTATTATGAGGAAGTATATAATCCGCTCGTCACTTGACCCCCAAGCCCAAATAACAACCCTCTGTATTTCAATGTGCAGCCCTACATTTTAATGAACTCCTCAGAAATGATCTCGCCTATTTATCCATCTTCCTTTTTTTTTTTCTTTTTTTTTTTTAGCAGCAGTGGGGCTTGTCTTTGGAGCGTTTCCCTCTTTGTATTTTAACTTTAATTTTAACGCACACGAACAAGATCTTATGAATAATTCCTCCCCATTCATTTCTTTTTGAACATCTAAAATTCAATAATTGCTTTCCGTCATTTCCAAGCACAGCACATACAGAGGCTGTCCCCAACTCGGGCACACAGGAGCTCAATGAAAGGCAGCCCTTGACACAGTCTCCAGAGACATTGCATTTAAATCCGTTTTTCTACAACCGGGTGACATTGTCAGATTCTAGCTTTAATTAACCCGATAATAAGGCGAACAAGGCCAGCATTCAGTCGCGCTGTTGCCCTGCCTTGTTACCTTTTTTATAACTGGCCCCTTTGGCAGCAGTTCAGAGGCAAAGCAAACAATAATACAAATATATATTTTATTCCCTCATTGAGAGTTCTGAGTCGTTTGTTGCAGCTAGACACATCGTCTTTATTGCATTTATGTATTGTTGATCTGAATCAATAAGAGCACATATAGGGCCTATAGACTAATTGATTAACTTTCCATCCATGGAGATACATTCCAGGACAAATAGGCTAAGTGATGGAGGAGAAATCGTGACAGAGGACAGAAAAATAGGTGTACAAAACAATATGTTATATTACTTTACAAGGGCGGAACATTCCCTCTTTGAATATATATGTAAGCCTAAAATAAACTGTTGGGATCTTCAAACTGTAGAAAGCAACTTGTCCTTTCTAAAGCAACTAAACATTAATACTTAATTACATTTGGTGTCATTTAATAGCCTGTTTCATTGCATGTGGCTGTTTTTCACCTCATGGCTTAAGTCAGTTCACCTCAAGCACTGTTTGGGTGCTAAAACAGCCTTTCCCCCCATTAGACATACATTTAAATTCCTTTTTTAAGAGTGACTGAAAGATATAATGACCAATACCCCACACTGAAGCCTGGAGAGTGTTTATATCTATGATGAGATGATGCTTTTTGACTTATGGCCAGTTTATACTTAGAGCCAGACACATGTTAATGTTTTCTGCTATTGCTGCTTTAAGCTAAACGTTTATTTTATCAGTTAAGAGTGTTAAATGTTGCTTTAATCGCTTAGGAGTGCTCTTGAGTTGGCTGTAAGTCCACTACTCACCACAGTGATGAATTAGGTGAAGAAAAACAGCAGTGGCACTGATGGAGCACATGGAAGTCCCCCTAACACACACACACATACACACACACACACACACTCTGCACTCTGCACTCACTCATTCACTTACTTTAAGTCTAACCAAGAGTTCAAAAGTCCAAGCATACAGCCCAGCAATTCATGTTTTTCTGGAGACTTTGTACCCATCAAAGTTTCTTTTTTGGGGATAAACAAATACAAGTCAACCACCTCTACTTGCACTTTATCTTTTTCCCTCCCTAAATAAGTGTCTTTAATGCCAACTTTCTGTGTTGTTTGTCTGTTTGGCTGAGTATAAGAGGATTTTGGAGCAGCACACTCACCTGCCTCCAGATAACCAGATAACCTGAAATTCAGAGGCGTGCCAACTTAATAAAGGTGTTCAAATGATACACCCCCAACCCCAAATAAGACACAGCCCTTATCAAGACGCCCATCCAACACTGATGCTTACTTTAGCAGCACAGAATCAAATTCATTTTTAATTAGGCAGGCAAATTAATAGGCAGCAGTTTAGGAGTTTAATTACTCAATTAACTTCACGCACGTTAATTTTTAACTATCTAAATTAGGTTGCACATTATTCGATTTGATGATAATTATAGAATTAAATCTAAATTAATTGTTTTGGATGATTTGGATGAACTAGATGCAATTCCAATTAAACAGTAGGAGAAAAAAAAGCTGGTTGCCATTTTAAGCTCGCAAATCCTTTGATTCGATTTTAAGCAAGAAACTCTGCCTCGAAATTTTCCTCTGATCCTACAAATTCTCTCTCCCTCTAATCCCACAATTAAAAGTTTCCTCCCATCTAATTATCTGTAATTGTGCCGCTGTCAAAGTAGAATGGAGAAGTGAAAGCGATTGATTTGGACTTTTAATTCAGTTCATTTCTGATAGAAGAGAAAGTAATTCCCTTCAAATTACCTCATTCAATCCTGACACCCTAATGCCCTTCAAAATCTTTTTTTTGCTCCCCAGCATTTATATATTAAAAATGAAGCTAGAATGACTAGTGCCTCCTAATAATAATAACCAAACTTCCATTAGAATAATAATTTCATTTCAATTAAAACTGACTTATCACCTTTGCTAAAACGTGCTTAATATGCCGAAAATTATCAATGCTTGAAGGAGCCCAAACTGGGGAGTCTAATTGTAATCAGCAAATCAGAGGTGCTTGTCGCTGCCGTGCCTTTGCAGAGAGGCAGTCTCGGAAATAGAACTAATTTACTCAACTCCCCCGGGAAATCCGCTCAACAGATTAACATTTTCAAAATATAGTAATGATATAATTTGAGAAATGGTGACGCCAATTTGTGAGGAGCCTTTGTGCAGAATAATTTGCATTTTTTTTTTCTTCCTTCGCCACCGCCTGCATTTTGCCCCCGTTAATTACAGCTCTGCAGATGAAGGGTGTGCTGTTTGACTCAGTGCTTATTATTCAACTTCAATCTAATAATTCAACTCTACAGGAATATAAAAAAAAGTGTAGCCTATCCACATTTTAAGCCACCCTGCATATAATCCCAAATGGTTTTGGATGGGTGAAAATATGAATAGTCTGCATGTCACTCTGGGTGTCTGTTATTACAGCTCACATAGCTCCTGTGCATGACTCTATGTGTTTGTAAGAAAGACTTGTACTTGCAAATGATGGCTTTGCTTGATTTTAAGCACCTTGGACAGCGTCAAACACCCCCAAAAACTCCCTGCAACAACATCACAGTTCCCTGAGAGAGACATGCAATAAATAAACTCCACTGCTCTACAGGTCACCTTCTACCTACACATCATGCAGGTATATAAACTGTGATGCATCTGCACTGAAGAATAACAGTACTTTCACAAGACTTATATCCCTGAACTTTGGAGACTAATCCAAGTACAAAAACCAGGGATAAAGTTGAGACAAGGCCTGAGAAATGTAGCTATTTATTATCATCAAATAAGTTTCTAAGCGTGTGTAGTTTATTTTGGCTGTAGCCAAATTGGAAGTGATGGCAGGATAGCTAGCAGTCCCTCGCTGTTTCCTCACATTACAAAAGATCTGGTAGAGAGAGAGCGGTGACTGTACTCTGCAGCCCGGCCATCTGCTGCTGTACAAAAAAAAAAAAAAGTAGCCAAAACCCCAGAGATATTTACTGTAGAACTACACTGCAGCAAAACAAGACAACATGTTCTGACACAAAAAGACAGATTGAAGCTTAATGTGAACTTTTGAGATGCATGCTCAACAAACGTGAGGCTTATGTTTTACCACTGTAACTGCTGTTCTTTTGCACAGAAAATTATGTCGCAAAAGAAATGTATAGTTTGGACATAAGGTGCTGTTGTCTGTCTGATCGTTCACAAGTTGAGTTTACTGTCACATTCTGCAGGAACACAACCACTCTACCTCATTCTGCATCCTGCATTTTGTTATAAATCAGTCACTCCCACCTTAAAAATATGACCAGACTAGTACAGCTACAGACCTTTAGGCCTCCTTGACCTCACATCAGGGCTCCTTCAAACCAAAATCTCAAAAGACCTGCTTCAGTGGGGATAAAAAGACCTGTTGTGCCCTCTAGTGGCTGTTTGCTTTCAATTGTTTATTCTATTTAGTGTGCCACAAGCAAGAGTGATGGCAGACACATAAACACAATGAACAAATGTCTCGAGGGTTTACGACATCAGGACCAATAATATGTGGCAGGCTGGACAAACAACACACGTTTATGCATTTGTGTCTGAAACATCCAGTTTGCCTAAGTGTTCTTCAGCAAGAGCTGACCTCTTGATTTCCCCACAGCAATCAATAAAGTGTTTTATTATTGCTATCACATGGATATAGTAGAAAAACAATCTGACTTTCCAATATTGTCATACAGTTGTTTAATACTCACTGAATGTGTAGTACACTCTACAGATCTGCAGTTAAAGCTGCCAAACTGACACACACTCAGAGATGTAGCTCATAATGTCACAAGAAGTTTTTTGAATAGTGGACTTTGGTATATGTCCTGAGTCAGAGGTTATTTATCTTTAAATATTTCCTTCTTTGTTTTCAGGTGAAGATGACCCCCCAGTTTACAGATGGTCTGAAAAAAAATCCTGTTTTTTCAGCAACCTTCCTTCCTCTGGTGAAGAAAACAAGTGGAGGGATAAATACATGTTAGACGTCATTCAACTGCACTGCTGAGAGATTCTGTAATCCTCTATTATGACTGAAAATCTGAAATTGCATCCTTAACATCAACTGAAGAAGAGGTCTGGGGTCTACAGCGTGGGAGAAAGCGGTGGGGATGTGTGTGGAGGGCCAGGTGTTTTCAGAGCAGTGCCATCTGGCCGCAGCGTTAGCAGCTTATGAGGCAGGTGTTGCAGAACAGGAGAGAAATGTAAACTGCCTCTGCCTGTTCCTCGTGATGCACTCTAGCATTATATTTAACATCTCAAAGGAAGAATATGTTCAAGTACTGTCATTTAAATCAGTTACTTTATTGATCCCGTCATAGTAATTTTGTTGAAATGTGCAAGAGAGTAATGGAAACACTGAAAAAGTCACGACGATCCTTAAATATTCTTGTAATTCATTAAAGTCTATTGAGACTGTTGATCAATTATTATGTATTGAAGAACCTTATTTCAATACATAATAACTGTATTTACTGTATTTCAGTCTATATTTACTGAAATAGTAATATAGACAGATGTTGTGCAAAAACCTGTAATAATTAAAGATAATTTCCATTTTTGGACAAGATTTTCACCCTGTAGTGACAATACACAGACAAATGCACATATTTGCAGTGTGTACACTGTAGTCATTAAATCCTTTGGGCTCTCTATTCATAGTTCCTCCTCAGCTCAGTGGCTTGTGGAAGAATCCTGCTGCTGCCATCAGCTGGCAAAACCTGCAAAGACACCGCTCAGCCTGGTGGCATTAAACCAAGAAGTCCTCTGCTCTGATAAATTCACATTTTAAGCCATCAGTTTGCGAGAGATTTAGCCTGCGTGCCATCTAAAACAATGTTGGGTTCAATTTCACTCCATTACACTCACTCATCTGAGAGAACAGTCCAAACTCAAATTGAAGAACATAATTTAAGATCCATTCTCGGTAAATTGTCAAAAGATTGGATGATTGGACTTGAGTTTAAATAATTGATGTCAGCTTGTGATTATATGGCTCTATCTCCCTTTTTAATAAAACTGAGTTACGCACATTTTCACGAATGCTGAATATTACTTTAGGCTTTTTTCAAAGACTCTTTTGGGGTTAAATATTTCAAAAGACAGAAAGCACATAACTATTTTTCTAGCCGGCATGCCAAATCTTCAATGATCAGTTTATCAAAGCTGCTGTCGACCAACTAGAGAACCTTACACTTCCAGGCTTACAAGACTGAATTTATTATGACTCCTATTAAGTCTAAATCAACCCTCAACTTAGCTAATCTTCAAAGACAGTAAAATAAAGACACTAGTGCGCATATTTAAGCTAAGACTTTATTGATCCCCTGAGGGGAAATTCACTTGTTACATCAGTGGCAGAAACAGTCTGAAGAGGTAGAAAACAGATAAACGGCTATTTAAAATAATGAGTAGGGCAAAATAAGAAAACCAAGTTAATGACATTCAAAACCTATATACATTATATACATTACAATACTTAGGCCATTATGTGACATGACTTGAGTATTGTGTAGGAAGCTGTGCAAATATGTGCAGAAGTAAAGAGTAGTGCAACTCTGCAGGCCTCACTGAGGTAGAATTGTGACTCATACTGTTAAAGTTGATGAATATGAAATATACAATAAACAGTACAGTAAATATACATATACATATACTGTATATTCTACATATGTATGTAGTAGAATATGTAGAATACTGCATACAGGACAAACTATAATATATAGTAGAATATATTGTAATATGTTTTCTGTAATCCAGATCAAGGTGCAGTGATGTTGTTAGTAAAGATTCAATGTACAAAAAGTCAGAAGTGTTTCTTTTTTTAGGTTTACTGTATAAATGTCCCAGTTCTGCTACCTAATGTTGAATTGAATGTGATCAAAGAGAGATTCTAGGAGGAGGCAGCACTTTTAAAACAGAAAGAAGATCTCACAAAGTTTATGAACTTAAAATCTATTTAAACTGATACCAAAAGAGTTCCCACGGCAGCTAACAATCTAATGTGGAGTACTCCAGACAGCTGGTATCTAAACAGGGATCAGGGCATTATGGTTTAAGGAGGACTTTTTTTAATGAAATTTCACCCAGGATGGATTTAACTCCAAGTCAAATCCTCAATCTATTACCTTTACTGTAGTGGACGGGGGAAAGCTCATATCAAACAGATGAAAAACAGCAATAAAACACAGCGTGGTTAAAGGAACTTTAATATGACATTCCCTCACTCCCTTATTGTCTCTGCCTAGTAATACTGTAGGTACAAAATGTTAACTACTAGCATAAAGTGTCTCCCACAATGCAACACTCACACACTGTCCAGCTAATGATAATGAGAAAAAGAATAATTGCAGGGTTCAGTGAGCAGATTTACCTCCTAAAACAGACTGTGAATAAACCAGCAGGAGCCCACAAGTACCTGCAGCTGCCAACTGGCCTTCTACTAAGCAGCCATCTCAGTAGTCAAACTGCTGTCCCACTCAATGGGAAACTCTGCCTCTCAGGTAAAACATCTTAACCTCACACACACCACGTCTCCCTCCCCTTATCCCATGGGAGCACTAATTATTGACACCATGAAGGGGTCCGGGTGCCCAGTGACCCATTAATGGTTAACATAAGTCTGGTCCTAGAAGTCCAGTAATACTGCTACAATACTAAGGCTTTTTGGAAAGTACAGTATAAAATCTGAAATGTATGAGATTTGGTGAATCTCATAAGTACACTCAGGCGTGTACAGAAGAGGTAAAGTACTGCCCCAATGAAAACAGTCCTGCACTTCATCTGCATAGGTTAATCTATATGCATCAGATAAACGCAGTGCATGTCAGATCATGCACAGGACACCAACCACTGTGCCGCTCTTGCATTATGTCTTGACCTTGAAAACAGTAGTTTGAAACTCAAAAAGGTCCACTTACTATTACTGAGCTCAACAGACCCATCCATGTCAATGACAACTGTGCAAACTCCATCTGATGATGAAGACCGTGGAATATGATTGAGAGCTCTGGAAAAAGCAGGCAACAGGGGGACAACAAGACAGGATGAGCAACAGTGACAAATGTATTAAAATATATGCATCTTTCAGAAGGCAATCAGCTGGCACAGATGGTGAAGGGGACAAAGCCGCAAACAAATATATTACAAGTGGAGGTGTCTTGATTCTATCTCTACTCAGAAAAAAGATCTGCATTTGGAAATTAAAAGGCTGGAGAGATGTGAAGTGTCATTTTGTTGCTCTACACTCAAGAGAAGCCCAGATGGGAGTCATTTGCTGACTGATTCCAAGCTGATTCAATGCTATTTGAATAGGTGTTCCCAAAGACAGATGTGATGATTATACGATAGATTTATTTTAGGGCTGATTATTGTAATGCATTACATGGTGCAGGGGTTTATATTGTTTGATAACAAAGTGTATATTATTAATACAGATACTATTACCACTAGTACAAATATGACTAAGAAGGCCCTTATTGGCATATTTAAAGAATTATAACTGCATTCATATAATATAAAATAATATAATAACTGACCAATTAGAGAACGATAAACGTAATTCCCTTCAGTTTGTTGCGGATAGCTTTATTTTGAAAGTACTCACGGGAAGTGCATTATGTATGTATGTATTGATAAAACTTGACGAATTTAATGTGTTGCAGTTCCACACTGTGACCGCTAGAGGGAAGCAAACACAAGAAAACGTAATGTGACAAAGTTACACGGCAGCTAAGATTAGTTTAGGTTTTCTCATCAGTGCAGCATAATGTTTGTTTTCACCCTTCTTGGATTATGTTTTCTCACCAAAGTAACTTATTGTTAGTGTTAGCTCCAGTTTGTTTCCTCTGGTCACAGAAGTAACCAGTGTCTGAAAGATAATTAACCGGCAATGTTTGATAGAAACAGAAGTTCGTTTAAAAACACTTACCGTTGTTCTGTGGGTATTTCCAGATTCCTCAAAGACTTTTCTAACCATCTGGATGAAAAAATATTCCGTCAAGAGATTTTTAACCTGTTTCCAAAGTTGCAACTCTGTTTCCTGTTTAGGTTGCCGGCGGGTTGCCATCTTTGTTTTGATTCGGAAACAGGCGTAGACTGGTCTGCACTATAGGTCTGCACACCAGTAGTAAACGATTATTTAACTAACAACTATTAATAGAATTATTACCAACACTGACGCTACTTTTGTTATTTATAATAATCACACTGGTAAGGAGTTGTACAAAATATTGAAATTAATAACTTTATACCAATATTAACACTGTGTTAGCCACTAATTTAATGGTGTTGCAGTTCATCCCTGTGACCACTGGAGGGCCTCAATGCCACATAGCGTCAAGATAGAAATAATACTATACAATCATATCCGGTAATCCCTTTCAAATTAAAACAATCAAGGCGACAGCAGTGTTTCCGATTTCCTGCCCAACGGTAACCATACAATATAAATGAAGGTATCAAAACCTTCACAGAGGTAGTATTTATTGCAAGGCTGTTTATTGGAATACATTTTATGGGACAGGTTTGTGCATTGTTTGATAACAAAACGTATATAGTTAATACAGAAACTATTCATATTAATTGAAATATAAATACTAACGTGACTGAATGCTCTTATCTAAAGAATATTAATAATCAGAATATTTTTTCTTCAATTTTCCCACCGAAGAAAGTGTGATTGTAGACTCTAATTGTGGCCATTACAAACAATTAACATTGTCATATTATGATCGTCTGTTAATTCGTTTGTGATCGCCTAAATTTGGTTACTTTACTTTGAAAGTACTCACGGGACGTTTTAGTATGCTATCATGCGTGCATTGATGCTAGTTTAACTAATTTAATGTGTTGCACTTTGACCACTCGAGGGCAGCAAACACTCATTATTCTAAATACACAGGCTGTCTGAAAAATAACAACACTTCCGGTGTGGGCTTTCAAAATAAAACAAAAATAAACAGCTGTATTTTTGAATCTGTGTATGCTGTGTAATGTAATTTACAAAATATAATGGAGAAGATACGGATAGCGAGACAAGGATAGAGGGATGTTGTGGGACAAATTAACTTAGCCAGACATTGTAGTTTGTGCTCATCTTATACTCACAGTAGCAAACGCCGACTGTCCACCAAATGCCACGAACATGAATGTGTAGATATGAAAAAGTCTGGATCTTTCCAGAAAGTCTTGATCTTTCCAGACTTTTCCTGTCATTTCCACTGACCGTCTATAAAACCACACCTGCGGTGACGTGTGCTTTCCTGACGTCGGGTTATGTTATTGTCGTGGGAGGAGCGTGCGTGACACATCAAAACTTGATGAAAACAGACAGCTCAGCGGCTAAGAGGCAGTGGTGCTCTAGGATCTGTGGTTAAAACTGCTGTCAAAAAGGCACGATCAAATCAGAATTAACCTGGATAATTTAAGATAACATTGTGGCCTCCTGCTATAACCCAACAGACCGACAAGAAAACGGGATTTGGTGAGTAAAAGTCAAACAAAAGCTAAGGTTAGCTGTCAGATTCAACTAGCTAACCTAGCTTAGTCAGCTAATAGTACAGTTTGATTAACGTTGGGCAGCACAGCCAACGGTATGTTAACGGTGTTTAGTCTAGCGAGAAAGAAAGTGCATATGTTTGTCTTCACCCACTTATATAATGTTTCCTAGACAAGGTAACTTAATGTTGGCTTATTGCTTAGCGACACACAAGCTAGCGGCTAGCACTTGAGTGGTTAATAAACAAGTGTTACTCATGGCGATTTGAAAAACATATCATTTTCCTGATTTGGTCACAGTAATGTCAATGTTGTTAAATTATATCTCTGCTGTTCGATCGTAACCAACGTGAGCTGTAAGTTACTTATGTAACCAACCTAGTCGTATAAGTCAGCCTGGCCTAGCTAACGTTAGCTAGCAGTTTAGCAGTTTCTTTGTAAGTTAAGGTCTCATAACATTTAGTTTTCCACTGTTTTCTGGACCAAGACGACTTCTGAAAACCAAAGCCAGCAGTGGTTCTGAGTTGACGTAAAATTGTATAGTTATAAGCTGTCGATACGATGCTATAACAATTCTTAAAAGTCATGATGACTTAACTCATAATGCCAATGTAAGCGTTAGCTAGCATGCAGTGGGTCCACCCATTTCAGTATTCACACAGTCAGAACTTCATTAGTCCCAGTTTGGATAAAACACTAAACATAATATTTTCTTCCTCCTTCAGGTTGTTGAGATTTCACCACTGTCAGCTGTAGAGGTATTTCTGCGATGGAGTTTCCAGATTTGGGAGAGCACTGCTCTGAGAAGACCTGCAAACGTTTAGGTGAGTACTGTTTGGGAAAGATGACAATGTCCTGCTTGTTTTTCCTGCCAAGTCCGATGTGAACCTGAAATTTAAAACCTTATTCGATACAACAGATTTTCTTCCTATGAGATGTGACGCCTGTCAAGAGATTTTCTGCAAGGACCACATTACCTATGCAAATCACAAATGCATGTCATCCTACAAAAAGGTAACTGATAACTGTTTTCAGTACAACTTTTATCCTGTGGTGAACATGTTTTAATTTAACTCACATGTAAAGTAAAAAAACAAAAAGGAAAGATGTTAATTTCAGTTGTTTGCCTCTTTAAGCAAGAATGTGCACATATGTCAAAATAATTAACACTTTTATTAGCTTGTGTTTTTTTTGGGATCAAAATGTGATTGCTGTAAACTTAAAGAAAACAGTGTATCATTACTGATTGCATCATGCTGCATTAGTGTACATAAATAAATGGTGCCATAGCGTTTGATTTTATTTTTCCTGTAGGATGTCCAGGTCCCAGTATGTCCTTTGTGCAACATCCCTATTCCCATCAAGAGAGGAGAGATGCCCGACATTAAAGTCGGTGAACACATCGATCGAGATTGCAAATCGGACCCTGCACAGAGAAAGAGAAAGGTTAATATAAAACTGAGGTTTTACTTTACAATCAGTTAGAATCTAAGCAACAATAACAGACTTTTCCCCCTTTCTTTCAGATTTTCACAAATAAATGTTCTAAAGGAGGCTGTAAGCAGAAGGAAATGATGCGAGTGACCTGCGACCAGTGTCATTTAAATTACTGTCTTAAACACCGGCACCCACTAGACCATGATTGTAAGACTGATGGGAAACCTCTGTCCAAATCAGGGTGGGTACAGTCACACTTCACCTTCAGATACTGTTCTTTTATCTGGGAAATATCACAGTAAGAATGATTTGATGTTTTGTCTTAGGCATGCTGCTGCATTGAGGGCCCATGGTGCTTCCTCCACCTCTGCCTCTGGTTCTAGTTCATCTGCTTCAGGACACTCTAGACCTGTTTCTAATGGTGTGAGTGCAAATAACAGAGGCCACAACAGTGGGTGAGCACTTCTACTCAGTATTGATTTTAAAAGTTTAATAGAAAATGGTCATTCTAATCACTTTTTAAATAGACACCTAAAATATTAATTCACTCCTTTGTTGTCCTGTTTTTTTTGTAGCTCTACTCAGCGGATCCCTACTTCCGTTTCAGCACAGAATGTAATACCACCATCAGCATCGTTTCAGGCCGGCATGGTATGCACATTATTTACATGACGTCACCTGATAAGAAATTCCCCAGTGTGAGGAAAATGTAAACATGGGTGTGCTGCTCTGGTGCTGTCATTGCAGACGGAGGAGCAGGCTTTACAAAGGGCTCTGGAGATGTCTTTGGCTGATTCGAGGCCGACAGTTCAGCCGGCCCTTAGGTGAGTAAACGTCACCAAAAGCCATAATCCTAGAAGTATCCTAAAGTCAGCTCATTATCACTCCTAACACGCTGTTGCGAGTGGAACTGTGTGTTTTTCTCATTGACCTTCAGCTTAAAACGGTGTAACTGGCTGCTCTGATGCTAGCAAGGCTATCGAGATCCAGATTATCAATATTTATTCAGACAGTAAAACATGAAGTAAACTATGGACAGAATTTGTTTGACAGGAAGAAAAGAAAAACAGGCAATGCTCATCAAGCAAACTCGTCAGTCAAATCCAAAATAATAATCTTTTTAATCTATACAGCACCTTTCTTAACAAGGTTACAAAGTGCTGCACAAGGGAAAGAAAAACATTAAAACAGCCAACTAAAAGCATGAGTAAAACATCAGATAACAATATGAATAAATTATACAAAGCACATAAAAAGATCACAGAATGAAAAGGTGTTTTTTATTTAATAAAAGGTTTTCAAAAAGGATGTAGAAGAAGTCTGCCTTGCTCTCAAGTTCACTGTCAAGATAGCGGGAGAGCTTGGTCTCGAAAACTCTGGCAATTTGGATAAAGTACAACGTTAACTCATGAGAAACATGCATGAACAGAAACATGCCATTCATGTTGTTTATAATGTTATATCAATAAAATTCAGCTGGGCTCCTTTCGTAACTAGTTTACTTGTTGATAAAAATGCAATCAGTTTACATGTCGGCAGCTTCCAGAAAGAGGGCATCATAGGAAAAAAAAAGTGGGGAAACATTTTCAGTTGAAAAGTGCAACAAATAAACACAGTTTGAAAAAGGGTTTGGCCTGTAATGTCACTTTAACAACATCCTCCATGGTGCCTAACACATGTTTGCTCCTTTTTGCATTATGGGAATATCATTCCACTTGGGAAAATGTCATAGCTGGCAGGTTGACTACAGCAACGACAGCATCCATCTCGTGTAAAATAGAAAGCTTTATTACCTTTTATTTAATGTAATGTAACACGCATAGAAATTGATAATAAGATAGGCTGTACTTGTTGTCTTTATATTAAATCTCTTACATCCTTTAGGGTGCTACCAGCCAGAAGCAAAGATCCAATGAATTCACATAAGTAGGGTTTTTTTTCTTGGAAATGCAACCAAAATATATGTCAGAGTGCTCAGCCTACTCATTTGTACGGTTTACTCATAAGCAGGTTTTTGTGAACAACACAATGTCCACTCATTAGCTGTTGTGGGAAGTAGTTGGATATTTACACCAATTTATCACCATTCCTATTTATATAAACACACATCATCATCAGTTAAATTGACTGTATAAATAATAGTGAGGTAGCACTATAAATAAATCCAGGTCTAACTTAACTTTTTTTTTTTTTCACTAAGTGTCTGTCTGAAGTTTCTTTGTTTGTGTCTCAGCCCTCAGGAGCAGGAGGATCTGGCTCTCGCTCAGGCTCTCGCTGCCAGCGAAGAAGAATACAGACGTCAGCAGCAGAGACAACAGGTACCCGGAAAGCTTAGCCGTCAGTAGCATGCTAACAGGAACGCATGTAGGTACACTGTTGTCATGGCAACCCATCCTCTTTGAACTTTTATTGGCAGAAGATGAAATAATTTGCCTTTCGTATATTTTTTTTATTATTATATGAAAGGTGTGGGGATGAACGAGTCTTTGTTTCTAACTGTATTTTCTCTTTGTTTAGGGGAGAGAGTCCAAACAGTCCAACTGCAGCCTTTCTTAATCTCCGACCACCATCTAGACTTCAAGCTGTGCTAATTATCTACTAGAAACTGCACATCTGGGATATCAATATCCAGGATCAATGATTGTTAAATGAAGAAATACTCTTGGAAGTTTGCTGAGACATTGCCGCCTTCTACAATATAAGCACATACTTTCCCAGCAGGATCTGTCATTTCTACAAATGATTTGCTTTGTACATATTTTATATGCCGATCATGATGAAACCATTATATTACCATATATGAATATTGAATAAATTATTTCAAAAAGGCGCACTCTCAATTTTGAATCCCTCATTTGATTCAGATTTGAAGACACACTTAACACTGAGACTCTGACGGGTCCATTACAGTTGTGAAGTGGAATAATTAATTTATTCACCTTATTCAGCAGGAAAGGTTTACAGACGACTGCTCAGAATTCAGCCTGTTTCTGATAAACTTGGGCCAGTTTTATTCAACAAAATACAGTATGGTGATGACCACATGAAGCTGAAAGTGGGAATACTGAACTTTTTCTTATTGTTTCTGCACATACTACTGATCAATGATGTACAGGATTTTTTTTGGGGGGGGGTGACAGTAATACTAGCTAGTTACTAGTTGCTACTAGAGCTGAAACAATCTTTTAATTAATTAGTCGTTGGACAGAAAATTAATCTGCAACAACTTTGATAATTGTTTAATCATTTAAGTCATTTATCAGGCAAAAATGCCAAACATTTTTTGGGTCAGATTTCTCAAATTTGAGGATCTGCTTCTTTTGCTATGTTTTAGTGATTCCCAATCAGGGGTACTTCTGCAGTTACCAGGGGATACATGGAAAATTGCTAAATGTGCTAATTTGTAAAAACAGAAATTATGATTTGATATTATATATCCACATATTTGTGTTTAGGAGAAAAATCAACACACAAGATTACAAATTTGTGTGTTGATGATCTTTATAGTTATTGTCACAATAACTTACCAACTATGGTAGTCTGACTGCACAAGACATGCCTCAGTTTTCCACCAACCTGAGTCAATTGTAAGTTAATTAAGACTGCAGAAAGACTAGTTCAAAAAAAACAACGAAAAGCTGAAATTGTTTAAATTGATACTGTAAATGGTTGAAAAAAACTGTTTCTGTCACTCCAAATGGCAGTAGTACAAATGCAAACGTGGCCAAAACTACTAAAAATACCATTGAACAATACCATAAAGCCTCCCTTCTATCAAAGGAGTATGATAAAGGGGCCCATCTGATAGGGCTGTGGGGGTACGTCGGACAAAAAAGGTTGGGGACCGTAAATGGAATATTTTTGAGTTTTGGATCGTTGATAGGAACAAGCAATTTGAAGACGTCACCTTGGGAATGTGATTTTATTTACTACAGTTAGAAAATATTGCTGAATTAATTGAAAATGTACTTGTTGCAGTAGGAGTCATTCAGGGTTTGTACAGCAGAGGGCAGTAAGATTTCATAGATGATATGACATAGCAGGCTTGGATGTTTACTTCACAGCTGTATGCTATTTTTTTTTGCGTATTATTCTCTCAAATGTCATGTAAAAGCTGGTGAATTCTCCTTTTGTTCCAATATTTTTGCCTTTGCCGCCATTTGTGTGATGAGGAGAGACATTGTCGAGGTCCACTAAGCTGTTTGATGTGACCAACAATGCCAGCTGTTGAAATGCTGTGTTGGGAAGCAGAGTGTTGCGACAAAAACTGACCAAAGCCATTTACATAATAATATTTAAAGCACGGCCGAAGGGCGTACAGCTGCTGGACAAGACCTCTTCAACCTGCTCCAGTTAGCATGTGTCACAAAATACCTAATTAATCAGAGGCCAGTGACGCAGCTGCTTCTGTTATAACACTTTGTCAGAATATATCAAAGTATTCATCACTAATATTGTGAAGTAACATTTGCCTCTTTAGTTTTCTGTATACAGTTCATTAAACATCTTCAAAGCAAGCCTTTCTATTGAACAAAGTTATGCATTATGTAGCATCTTGCTGCATCAATTTGCATATTCATAAGGAAAGTAATTTTCTTCAAACTACTATAAGTTTTAAATAGGATTTGGAGCTCATATTTTTACCCTTTGTGTAGAACGTGTTGTTAATATGTGAATTAGCTAATCTGCTCACGTTATCGCTAGAAATTGGAGGAGATGTGAGTCTGGGAGATTCTGTGGAGATTGCTCAACATGCTGCATCACACTGCACAGTAATGCAGACATCTAAAAACAGAGTGCCTCTCCTGAGTTGTTACTAAGCACTGTTTCTAAGTGTCTGCAGTCACTAAGGAGAAGCGCACCAATTACTTCAAGTTAAATGTAGAAATTAGAAGTTGGCACAACACTGTCAAACATCTTTGTGTCTGTCTTTTGTTGCCTTAGTGAAAACAGGTTTCACATTTATCAAAAGGAAAACATTCTGCCACCTTCTGTATTACAAATAGTGTTAGAAATGCAGAGAAAATTGCTCATATTTGGCTGGTAATCGTGACATTATCAAAGATATCCAATAAGATTTTTAAAACCATGCCCAATATATCACGCACAACCATCACATTAGTCTGAATACTTAAGCAATTACTTCCTGAAAAGCAGACCAGTCCTGCACTCCTCACATTCCTCTCCTTTCATGATGCAGGCTGAAGTAAAAAGGGTTTATAGAGACAGAAGATCAAAACAGAAAACCACATTTGAAAATAGAAATTCTCGCTGTGATTGGTGAAAAGGTCATTTCCCTGGGCGTAGAAGACATTCAGCCTCTGACATGTTTAACACTGAGGCAGGTTTTCGCCTCTGTTGCCTCTTGTCTCTGAGGATTTTAGCCCAGGCATAAGCTTCATGCACCTGATGCCGGTGACACAACAGCATCCACTCAGCGAGCCAAACGAGTATCTTGTTCATCTCAGTGACGAATGGAGACATGATCTCCTTTGTGTCGTTTGAATTTGTTTCAGCGTACTTTTATGGCTTTCTAACTGACTGCTGCTTTGTCAGTTGAGGAGAAATTGACAAGCTGTTTCTGAATAAGAAACAAGAAAGTGGACCAGCATGTGCCCCTGCTGTGTCGGAGCAAATGGAAAAGTTGGAGAAGGGGCAGAAATCTTGAAATGGTTTATTTAGTAGTTTATAGTCTCCACATCCACAGCTAAAATGCAGATTTTCATAAGTAGCTTTTAAAGGATTCTTACAGAACTGATTGCTATGGTAACACAACAATGTTCATGCCTGTGTGAAACAGATTCACTAATGCAGAGTGCTCATGTGAGCATTTCACTTTAGCGGACCATATGGTGAGTGAATATGGAGTAACTCATCAGCTCCAACATGCATCATCTTTACTTGAGCTGTCCAACATGGTTCACCAGCAGCACCAGCACCTGGGCTACTGGTTTGGCACAAATAGGCCATAAACCCCACACAGCTGACACTACTGGCACCTCCATACTTTTTGCAAGCTGACTTGGCACTGTTGGTTATTCCCAGTACTGCTAGTGCTGCAAACAGGAACAACGAAAACACTTTTAGCAGCAGCAAACCAAAAACAGTGATTTTATTGTGCATGTAGCTCTACCATATCACATGCTGTACTGTATATAGTGAATTTTAAATATTTACTGCTCTTACTCTAGGAACGATAGTGTCATTTTTGTCTTTGGATATTATTATGGATGAAAACCCTGTTAAGAGCACTGCGGAAAAGGACATTAATTACAGCCATTTATAGACTAGAAGCTGAGGCTCAGTAAGAGCTCTAAAGCTCAGTAGGTATCATTTTATTCTACGTATTAAGTATACTTGACACTCATTGTAGTAGGAAAGTGGGACAGTCCGGACAGCAAAAGCTCTGGCTGAGTGTAATTGTTTTTTTCCCCAATGCAAAATGTTCAGTCATTGAACAGATGAGTGGTGTACAAGCATAAAGCAGGTCAGAGTATGGGACACAGTAGAAGCTGATTGTAAGCTCTTGTGTAAAATACACACACAAGAGCACATAGTGTTCAAGTAAATGGGCCTTGACTTCAGTGAGACTGAACTGATTGATTGAATATTCTTTTTGACAAAGTGGGTAAAGATGAGTGAAGGGAGCTGAGGTTGACATCATCCTCACCCTGCTCCACTTAACTCCTGCCAGTTTCACTACAGTGAAGATTGATTTATGCAAACTACAAACGGAATAATTCCAGGTTTGATATATGTTGCACTGAATAGAAAAGTTATTCGTTCCCCAAACTGATGTTGGTGGAAATAAATATGTTGCACTGAACAGACCAGGTAGCAACCATATGAGTCAAACAAGCCACAACTCCTAGTCCAAATTGCCTATAATGTGGGCAGTTTTCACTCAGCAACAGCAAGGACTCAATGTTTGTTTTTTTTAAAAACTAAGTCCTTGATTTCAGACAGAGGTAGACAAAAGCAGGCTCCTCATTTCTAGCCAAACACCATAAGCCAGGTTTCCATCCAAATGTAGTGCAAATTTTAACTGAATTTTGAGAAAATCAGCAAAAGAAAATGCAAATAAATGTGCGTTTCCCTCCTCTATCGTTATGCCATTATTCGGAGTTTGTTCACACTAATTCTCCAGTCGGGTGCCATTAAACAGTTGCAGAGGAAGAGGGTGCAACAAGATGACTTAATTAAATGAGAACCAGTCAAAAACACAAAACATGATGGAAAAATGGCATTTCTGTTTGATTCAGGTATTCATTTGAAGAAGCTTACAGTCTCCTCATCGCTCCACACAGATCTGATGTTTTTGGATGATTTTTCGGTTTCTTCAGTGGAGTGGAAGCTTCAGTGGATGTTTTAGTCACATGATTCATGTACGTCATGATTTATTAGCTAAGTCTGTTGCGATTGCACGTTGAAATGGAAATGTAGCCTAATTGCTTCTGTCTGTTTTTTTTTAATACTACTGCTGGGTGGTGCTAAAGTTGGAAATTCTCAAATTCTAGACATTTGAGCCTTAACATGTTAAAAGTATCAGAAATGTTAATGTTTCATAATAGTTTATACTGTGGTGAAATCATGAACCTCTTTTATTCCTGGAAAACATACCAATATTTACTAAGTATTGACATTTTAAAATGAAGAAGTCAAAAGGTTTCTTTAGCTTATAAAAAAAAAGAATTGTATTTAAGTGGCATATAGTAAATATGCAGTATACCAAACATGATGATACAACACATCACAAAAAGACAACACTAATTGTCATCTATTTTTTCCAGTTGGGTCATACATTAAGGCTCCTGGTACTTGTCAAGTCTGAGGATATGGACATCAAGACTGAAACTGTAGGGCATTTCTGAGTGCTTCCTATTAATTCAATTGCCATTCTTTTGTACTGTGGCTCTGTGCTCATGCTTGTAATTATCTCTGCTTTTCATTTCACAAACACCAGATTCATAATTCAACAAGGGCAAGGACAATTGAGTGTCTGCTTTGACACTGCACACCATGATCAATAAGAAACCAGTTCAGGTCAGTCAAGCTCAGTCATGGGTGAGCTGCTCTTCTGGGCACGATCAAACTTATATCACATGGTAGATTATTTTCAGCAAGTCATGCGTGTTCTTCAGAGAAATATCTAAAGAATAATAGTAAGTACATTTTCCATTATTGCAAAGAAACAGCTTTAACATACCATGGCATATTTTCAGTTTTTCACTGTTCAGCCCCACAGTGGATTCATCACCATGGATTTTTATTGAGGCAATGGTGTGGCACCCGGGGGTGAAGCGTGTCTTTCACAGAGGGTGCAGCCAAGCATTAAGACCTCTGTGCAGCTACAGTAACCATTTCAACTCATAGGTGTTAAAGAGCAAAAACTAAACTGTTGTGTTAAATGCACTACTGTGAAATCACAGAAGATGCAGTCTACATGCTAGCAACTCTGCAGGCAACATCAGCATGCTAACATGCTCACAATGACAATGCTAACATGCTGATGTTTAGCAGGTAGTCTGCTAACATTTGCTAATTGGCACAGCTGAGGATGATGGGAATGTCATTCGTTTTTCATGTATTTGGTCACAAACCAAAGTATTGGACAAAAATAAAAAATGTGACTTAATGATGGCATTAGATGAAAAGTGAAAGTAATTACAATTTATCCTGAGGGTGACATGAATGTCTGTACCAAAAATTCATGGCAATCCATCCAATAGTTGTGGAGACATTTCACTCAAAACCACGTCAATTTCATGTTGGCGCGGGAGGAAAAGTCAGAGAATGACCAAAGTCATGAGGATACATCCTCTGGGAACCATGAATGTCTGTACAAAATGTCACAGCAGTTTCCACCAAAATGTTGAGAGTTTATTTCCCATTTTATACATCATAAGTTATATCAAAAAGTAGTTGTTTTTTTCTTTCATGATGCACCATTCCTCTGGTAGTCAGTTAAGAAAATCTTACAGGCTCATGGGCTCATGGGAAAACATCCACTCAAATCATTCATCAGCAAACCATCACAACCATCAGGTAGGGGTTCAAGATTAATTAGAAAAAAAATTAGCTATGTAGAAATCTGGAGAGCCCATTTCAGTAAGAGATGACAAGGAATTGACCATTTATAGCAAATAAGTCTCCACTGTGACTCCGTGTTTTGGATGCTACGCAGGTTTTCAACACCCACAATCAGACAACTTATTCTGTTATGATATCATATTGATATAAATGCATAATAAAATACAAATACCAACACACTGACCAGTCACCATGACTATCATAACAGTAACATGACCAGCTGATCCCAGATCTGTGTGGGTGGAGAACTGATTTAATTAGTGTCTCTATGTAAATAGCGGCTGTTTGTCAGACTGCTGTCAGAAGAAAGTCTCTCATTTTCCTCCAGCTCTGACAGGCCTTCACGCTGTACGTTAAATTATAAAACTGGTCAGGTATTTGCTAAAATGTAGGTGCAAGATGACCACAAGCAGCAGATGTCAGAACATATTCGCACTTCTGATATAGACAGGAAATTAAAAGACAAAATAATGGAGTCGCAGCACTTCCTTGTTGCTGAAAAGAATAAACTGAATAGATTCCATTATGATATGAACAGCCATAAACCAAAGTTTGAGTCAAGTATTCACTAGTGATCAGTTAAATAGCATTCATGTGGTAAGAGAAAACCGCCAAAACAACTTCAAACTTTACTTAAGTATTTCAATTTTATGCTACTTTATACTTCTACTCTGTTACAGTTCAAGGGGAAATATATTTTGTATTCCACTACATTTATCTAACTGCTATAGTTACTAGTTACTTTCATTTTACATACAAAACACATCAACTTATTAGTCTAAATATGATGCTTTGTTAAAGATGACTCCACATACTTTCACAGGCGTTTTCAGTTATGTTGCTGATTTGACCTACTCAGATACTACTTTTACTTTAAGTACATTATGCTAGTACTATGTACTTTTACTCAAGTATTTCAAATGCAGGACTTTTACTTGTAACAGAGTATTTCTACACTGTGGTATTGTTACTTTTACTTAAGTAAAGGATCTGAGTACTTCTTCCACCACTGGTTACTGGCATTGCCAAGCAAATTACTGAGCCAAAATGTGAAGTCGCAATTAATGAAAGCACAATCAGCAGCTACTTAGCTTTGACCCCGGCATAATGGCAAGTCGAGATCAGGTGAATAGGCCCCTGACAGAGTGGTCGCTGTCTCGGCTTCTGTCCTGGCATCTGAACCGAGGCTGTTTGACAACCAGCTGACCACCGCGGACAGCAGGCAGCAGAAGACACACGACACACTTTGATTATTTACTCCTTAATCAAGTCATCCAAAATAAGAAGCACAGACTGTGTCAGATCAGCTGTGGCAGCAAACAGCGTTGGCAACAGGTAATGTTGTAATGTCCACGCTGTACACCTGCATGAATATGATTGGACGTTACAAGCCATACAGCTGAGAATGAGCCAATCATTGTGAAGCATATTGCAAACAGCTGATGCCAATCAGCCAATACAAGCGCGACTTCGGTGCTCTGCCTGAACTAACGCTATGCTGCATTAGTGAACAGAAGCATGGGTGGGTGGAGATTATTTGAGTGTCAGAATCAACAGTTAATAAATATATTTGATATCTGAATATCAATATATAATATCAGATACACTGCATTTGTTTGTATGAGTTTTTTGCAAGGCCTTTAATGTTTCACATACAATAGTTGTATGCCTGTTACTTGACTTTTGCATGTGGAATTGTGATAAATTATAGTAAAATGGAAGTAAAAGCTGATGGTCATTTGACAGGAGAAATGTTTTGCTCATCACATGATTCTTGCTTGCATCCGTACACACATGGTTACCCACTTCTTTACAGTGATTACACATACAGACATTTTGTTTTAACAATAATGCAAGCAGCATTTCTTCCGTCAGGTTTCTCTGGTTTTAATAATGAGTCAGGTTTTAGTTTTCAGGTGAACAGCTGAGGTTGTGGTGTGCTGGGCTGGAACATTTCCATTGTGTAAACATACAGTATTATAAATCAGTTACACTGTGTTCTTCTGTCTGAGTACAAGAGCCGACTTCAATGGTTTCAGAGCAGTCTGTGGGTTCGCGGTCTTCTCAGCAGCTGCAGATGTCTGAAAGAGCGACCAAAAAGCAGCTCTGAGGCTGAGAAGTTATGATTTATATGCTAAAAATAAAAAAGTCATATGTTTCAAAAAGTAATATCCGTAATATGATTGATATGAACAGTATTTTAGCAATCACATGGCCTCTTATCAGATGATGAAGGTGGTTGTCTGCTTTCAATCCAAACCAAATAAATTGTGATTCTCCTGCTGAACCCAGCCGAGCGTACAGTTCCTTTCAACTTTCCTCAGTTTGCTCTTGTTTCTTCCGGCCTGATATGCAGAAGTAATTTGTACATCGCACTGTGAGTGCTGTCCATCTGTTGTTTTGATGATGTTTTGTCTGAAGTTTGTTTCTGAGGGTAATGAATGCTTCCTTTTCCGGCTGACCAATTAAGTCAGTCAGCCGATGGGGTTTGCTTAAGGATTCTCCATGGAGCCGAGCTTTCTTCGCTCAGCATCAGTGTGACATTATAATGTAATTAATATAATTATAATGTGACATGTCCCTGTTCTAATAAGGCCTTTTGAATGGCACTGCCAAATCCATATAAGCATGGCTTAGTCTGGATCACACAAACTTGAATGGACTTGAATGTGGAGGTGGATGCTTGAGAAAATAACAATAATTTTATTTACAGTATGAAGAAAATTCTTGTAGGGGAAGTGGAAAGTGCTGGAGTGTTTTATTGCAGTGAGGGGACAAAATACTCTGTAAAACAATGTATACACGACCAATAAACCTATAATCGTAATGCCTGCTGTTGTCCCTAGATCAGGTTGATGGTAGCATTTTTTCCTGGCTCAGTCTGACCACCATAGAGTGAGTGCAATGTGGGTTAATATCATCTAATAACTCTAAATTGTCAGTTTTCAAAAAAGTGGCACTGCCAAAATTCTGAAAAGTTGAAATATTGTCAACTTGAGGCACCTTCAGAAGCTGCACCAAAAGGCACAAAGTGCTTTGAAGGAGATGCCTGCTTACAGAGGCTCTGCACAGCCTCACATGCTTCTTATTTTTTGTAACAAAGCAAAAAAAAATCCTGGCACACTGAAAAACAACCCCAGTGGAAGCACACCCCAAGACAAATTTGTTGTACTCAACATTAAGTGCAGACACTACATCATCTGCATTGGTTTCTATGACAACCAGGGGATAATGATACACGGTAGGTAGCTGAAGCCTGGCCTGACCCATGGTAGCATTTTGCAGTGCAATACTGTAGTATTTTCACTCTGCAATCAAACCTATGTTTGAATCAGTGTTTTGATAGGTTTTTTTTCTCATCAGACACTCCTCTGACTCTGACTCAGACTCACAGTCCCAGAGCTCACTGCAAAGCTGGTGAAACAGCATCAGTGTTTGTACACCTAAGCCATAAAACAGACTGCCTACTAATGAGAGATTTGCTCCAACACCATGTCCATTTAAATTCTTTCTTAAAAACACTCTTTTTTAGTTTAGCTTTCACATAAAAAGATAATTTAATAAGGTTTGCCATTATAACAAGACTAAAAGAGTACAGCCAGGCTAGTGGTTCTGTTGTGCTTTGAGCTATATGCTAACATCAGCATGCTAACATGCTCACAATGCTAGCACTAACATGCTGATGTTTAGCAGGTGTAATGTTCCAAAGTGGTGAACCGACAGACCGACATTGCCCTTCATAGAGCCATATTCTGCCACTAGTATGGCTAAAAATTGTTGTTGCTAGTCGTTCATTTTGTCTTCATTTTAGTTTTTTTTTTTTTTTTTAACAATCTAAAGCACTGTGAACTGATGTTGCCATACAAATAAACATATAAAGGAAAAGTTACAGATCTTCCACATCTGAAACATTTTTTAATTTAATTTTTTTAATGATATTATCTTTCCCAAGTTTAGACAACAATGTTGTGATGGTAATCACTGGCACTGACTGTTTGTGTATTATACTGTAACCTCCGGTCAACATGAAAACAGTAGGATTCTGTGGTCTAGTCGTCTCGTCCTTAACTATTTGTGAGACATTTTGTAACATGTCTTTATCTGAAAAAAATACTTCTTCCTGATCCAGTGCATTCACTTCTGGAAAAACCTTAAGGATAGTATTAATGATCTGTTATGAACCACTGATATCTGTAGTTGCTGTCAGTCACTTCTTTCTTTCCATTCTCATATTTCTCCCACAGTCATGTCTTTTTATGTAGAAGTGCTTCAGCATGAGCTCTTGCCATCCGCCGTATGTGCCATGTCAAGATTTTGATATTTACTGTGGCTAGTAATTCATCTTTTTTTGTAACATCACCTAATTCTTGTAGGATGAATGAGTAATGATTCAACCACTGCAAGTAGCCTTGAAGGCTTCCCACACAGTTTGAATGGAGGTGTGTGAATACAGTGAGCTATTCAAAGTTTTCTTTTACACAAACGTTCATGATGTAATCTATGCTCCTCTTCATTTTTTTTTTCTGTACGTAAAAGTCATTGAAGGTGGTGCATTTTCAGAAATTATAAAGTTACGAATCATGCAGCAGAACTAAGAGGAACATCATATTCAGTCTGAGTCAGAGTGGTGCTGTTGAAAATTATACTTGATCTGTGCTGGCATGGCTGTGGAGCGGAGTGGTAAAGACCCAGGCCAGAGGTGAGTGACACACTGCCCCGTAAACTGAACATATTAATTGCCTGTTCTGCTCTTTGTGCATAATAACCATTGTTGTTTTAGCCTTACAGGCTCCTAAGAGAGAAACTGATGAATGTAAAGACACACAAACCAAGACTATGACATAACAGGATACTTAGCCACTGGTGGAAAGTAACTAAGTACATTTATCAAGGACTGTACTTAAGTACAATTTGAAGGTACTTGTACTGTATTTGTTTTGTTTTTTTACAACTTTATACCTCTACTCTACTACTTTTCAAAGAGAAATATTGTACTTTTTTAATCCACTACATTTATAAAGTTATTAGTTACTTTTCAGATTAATATTTTACAATAAAAAAACATATGATAAGCTTATAAAATATAATGCATGGTTAAAGATTAAACCAGTGGTTCCCAATCTTTTGGGCTTGTGACACCTTTCAAAAAAGCAGTGTCTAGTCACGTTTCATATGTCTATGAGTTGTAGACAGTTGTGTTGGAGGCCCAAAGAGGTAAAATTATCCAGTATTTCACTAAACAAGATAAGACAAAAGTCCAAAGAATTGAATACAAATTTGTGTAGCTGAACTTAGTTTTTTCTTCTTTCCCACCCTATTAATCATCTCTCGACTCCCCAGATTTATCTTGTGACCCTTTAGAGGGGTTCAGACCCATAGGTTGGGAACCACTGGACTAAAGTATTTAAAACTAGTTCAACCTCTACCAGCTACAACGGTAAAATGCTACTTATATATTGATACATCAGTATTAACAATAATAATGTAATATAAAATAAAATATAAGTCACAGTGGCCATTTTTCTGCAGAACCACTACTTTTACTTGTGATACTTTAAGTACATTTAGCTAATACTTTGCTTTTACTTACGTAGGATTTTGAATTCAGGACCCCTTTTGTAATGGAAATTTTTAAATTGTTGTCCTGGTACTTTAACTGAAGGAAAAGATCTAAGTACGTTTTCCACCACTGGACTTCTGGAATTGATCCATCAGCACAGTGTAGGCACTTCTCTTTCATTTCACTCTAGTCGGTGCACAGCAGGTTCCAGCTAATGTAAATGCTCCAGTGATCACAAGCCAAGGTGTGCATGTGAGGTTAACACTTCACCTCAGATACACCACTCATTTCCTCTGAAGCTATGGCTGTGATTCATCTTCTGCATTGAGAGGGGACCAATAAAGCAAGATCACATGCGGCATATAAACCAGTCCATCACAATGTAATTGATTTCTACTGTAAAACATCAATATTGAATGCTTGCTTTTACACCTCAGCAGACGACTAATTAATAAGGCGGTCTGTTCAAAGTAATTGAGTTGAGAACATGCCATTCTTTTAGAGATGTTGAATCTTGAAGTTAATGACTCTATCGGTATTTTTGTCACACTTTTATTATGGGAGCTATTTGATTGCTTGTCGACACTGAGGCTGTTATTCACACAGGCAAAGTGCACAATGCTTTATCAACTCAGAAACAGTGTCACTGCATGTCACTAGTACACTGCAGAATATTCTGCATTTTCTGATAGAGCGTCTCTGAAGACATTTAATCCATTTTAGATATAATGAATGAAAGATTACAGCATAGAGGGTTGCTGTTTTGCCACATGTTCTTTCTTAATGCTAAAAGGATGTTAAGTGGAGACAACTGATGAGTGTTGGATATTGGATTCATTAGAGGAGTCTGGATCGATCTGTTTTATTTGAGTAACTTGTTGTTGGCAAACACTAAAAGAATGGCTAGTCTTCAGACACCATTGTTACGTTGAATTCTACAGAGGAATGTTTGAGGTTTAAGTCAGCAGAAGAAATATCTTTGATTCTGTTTGCCTGCAGCTGCCTTTTAATAATTTACAAATTCACTGCATTTCTATGTAGACTACTCTGTAAAATGTCATGCTACTCCTTGTGTTCTGGGTGGAAATCAATCCTGTGTTTTCTCCACCCTTTCAAAGTGATCCATCTGCGGTTGCCATGGAAACGTTCACATGAAACAACACCCAAAGGTATTCATTTGCCTTACACTGAGGCCAGAATCCATCATTGTCCAAACTAAGCTGTTCGCATCGGCTACATTTCTCACCCTCCATTTTAAATAAGGGTGGTCCTGTTATATAAGGAACCAGTGGAAAGAGCAGAAAGGTTTTATCTCAACTGGAATCAACCTGGTAACTTTGTAGTTCAGTGTTAATTGTCAGATGCAACACATGAATGTATACTGAGGAGAAGATGCATAAAATGAATGTTTGTAGTTAATGGCCTTTGTATGTGGGCTTGAGCAGTGAGATAAATTTCAGATTTGCCATGCCACTGTCATTTTTTTAGAAGTAGGACACCAATATTGAAAAACCTGTAAGGCCAATAATAAAATAAATAAATAAATAAATAACATATTGACAGCAGTATAAATCATAGTAATGGATGAAAAAGCATGTTTTTGTTTTCCACAGGTGGTTGCTCTGTGTCAACATGACGCTCCGTCTGTGCCGTTTTGTCTGACCCAGTGTCATGCAGTCCGTTGATGGATAATACCTGACAGCAGCGCAGACAGCATGTCAGAGCTTGTGTTTGGAACAGGAAGAGGCAGAAACGTGTCAGACTGAAGGTTTGAAGTTGCATCTGAATGTTACTTGATTCAGGATTCAGGATCCTGAGCCAACTCAGCCTACCGCAGGGAGAGCGGCCCACGCCGGACCCTGTTGATTTGGCAAAACATGTTCTGCTCACACTGGAGCGTGCTGGAGATGGCTCATCTGAGTTTACAATTGAATCTGTGAATAAATAAATTGTTGTTAGGGCCACACCATAACAGGAGCTGGGCTTCTTCTCTCCTGCACACGGATCCTTTATTAGAGGTAATAGGAGCCACCGGGTGATGTTGTGTGCACACTTAACAGTTTGATGGATGGATCGGTGGCTGGAGATACAATGACTACAATGAGGAAGCATGAGGAGCTCACGTCCACATGTGGACATTACATTATCAATACTATTATTAAAAGCTAAATCTGCAAATGTGTCAGGAGTCTGATTAATAAACATTAAAAATATACATTGTACTTGTTAAAATAACAAATACACCCATTGTTTTATGTGTATCATAGACCTACACAATTTGTCATTAAGTTAGCAGATGGTATTGGTCATGGCTAGATGAATCATAGCCTAAAGCAAAGATTTGTACATCACATTCCTGAAGTGATTCATCTAATCTCAAATGGTAGTTGTGGGGTTATTATATGTTTGGAAATGTTATATAATCATGTTGTTAAAGTTTTAAATGAATAGTAATTGTTAGGTTAAATGGAGAACAGCTGTTGGATGAAGAATGATTTCCTGTGAGTATTTTCACGGTTTGTGTCCCAACAGTGAAGCTTCTAAAGAGACAATCATATTGGAGGTCCCAGGCATCCATAGTGACGTCACAGGCCTGCTTTAATTTTGAAAACCTGACGCTGAACTAACCATTCAACAAACCATATTACCCACGAATAAAGCTGTAACAATGTCTACATAGACAATATTATTTTTCCCTTGTCCCTCCTGAATAGATTGGCTAAATTGAAACGTGCTCCATCTTAGCAGACAATGGTTTCACTAATTATGCAACAAGCCATGTTAAAGATTAATGCAAATGCAAAGGTGGCTGCCTCATTTTAAGACAGGCAGATGTGGGCGCACGTGCAGACTCTTTGGAGGGGTGATCAATGTTGCTTAAAGGTTATTTGTCAGGGAACCTCCTGACTGTGAATAGATTGCCGGGCGCTGCAGCCTCCCTCCATACCTTCGCTCTGCAATCCTTTTCTGCAGTGAAGTGTGAACATTAAAGTGAATGTGGAGGAGGAGTCCTCACTAGGAGGAGAGGAGTGGAAGTAAGATACCAGCAACACAGGCAGATAGCGATGCACACTGGGAGAACAGAGGCTTCAGTGTAAAGACTATGAGCGTCTTAACAGAGCAGGTCTGCTGGGAGTGTCGTTCTTAATTTGAACGGAGCACTGAAGCTTTGGATACTGTCCACTCGTCACCAGCCTGGTAGGTTTATCACACTGCATCTGCCTGATCTGCATGCTGATTCTGCTGTTTGTGTGGAATGGAAATGTTGGGAAGGATCTATAGAACATTTGCAATTCAAATGTGTGATACACAATCAGCATTTTCCTTTTAATCATTTGATTACAAGATGCAGAAATGTTAAAGCTGCTCGACTGATATCTAAAGTTTCGTTGTTAATCTTACCCTGACATCATCCAGGGAAGATTTAATATCATGCATTTTATTCTAGCTCTGTTGCTTATTGATAAAGATGCAACATATGGTGATGGAGTCTGTTTCCTTATCTGTGCCTGCTCATCATTTTTTAATGCTGAAGACTCTCCTGTCAAAATGAAGATGTTTTCCCACAGAGTGTGGTTTAGGCTGTGCTACATCCCCATCACCCTCCTCCTCCTCTCTGGCTCCGCTGTTTTCATTACTCATTGTTTCGTTCTCAAAAATTCTAAATTATACCCTCACATCCGTCACGCTGAGCTCAGCCAAAGTCTGCACATTCCACAACCTGTCAGGTCCCTCAAGCTCTATTACCAGCTCATAAAACTCCTGTATGTCTATCCCTGTTGTCTCTGATCTCCACTGAGACTCTTGCACATGTTCTGGCTGGAGTCTTAGCCCTGATATCCCACTGCAGTCGGAAATGCAATATCAGTCCAGATTGTCTTCCCTAGTGTGAATAAAGGGGAATCAGCCACACCATGAAAGAGGCTGCTAAAGTCAGGCATGGATACAGAGCTGTGAGGAAAATTCCTCTGCAGCATCAACCACCCGATGCTATAACAATGCCTCTTTATAAGGTTAATAAGACTATGTTCATCCCACTTTAGAGTGTAATTTATTTGCCATTGACTGTGATCAGTATATCCTCTTCATTTTGCTCTCAGTCACGATTCTGATTATGCAGATAGACTGGCAGCAGAGTTTATATTCAAAGGATGTTGAAAGTTTAATAATGTTTAATAATTCATTTTAAGCGGGTTATTGCTGAGATTTGAGGAATGGAAGCAAAAGAGGCTGAGGATGACTTAAAATAATGTCACAACATATCAGTTTAATGGTCAATATTTACAGAATATTAATTCCCTGTGATTTTGCTTTACTGTCTTAAAAAGACAACAGTTCTGTGACTGATTTCTTCAACATTTCTGGTGAGACTTACTGCCAAAATAAAATATAATCTGTCCATCTACAAGTTGCTTTGTTGCAGTGTGAGCTTCTCAGTGCTGCAATATCATTTCAGCTCCATGAATTTTATAAACGATCACATTTGTACTGCCATAAATATGGGGCATTAATTAATCATGCGGCATCAATGCTAGTCTGTTAATTTAGGTAGGATAATTAGCAACCTTCATTCATGCTTCTTCAGTTCATTTCAGATCAAGCTACTTTCTTGTTTTAGGGTGATTCCATGAAAAAATCATTTTTGTTTCTTCTTTTTAGTCTAAAGCCTGTGATGGTTGTAGCCTGAGCTTGGCATAGCGTGGCGTTATCAAAATATGTGGGTTGTTTCCTTTTTTCAGTCACTTCCATGACTGGAAATTGCAAACACAACACAAGCGATGTGGTGGTAATCAGTTTGGGTTTTGTTTTCACATGAAAAGGCTACGACAAAAGTGCCATTTCTAAATGCAGGCCACTGTTTGATGGTGATATGACATGGATTTCTTTCGCTACAGGAGACTGTCCATTTAGGAGCCGTCAATGGTCAATAAACAAGTGTTTCTTTGAAAAATGAGAATTTTCTAATTTCTTCTCAAAACATTATTAGTTATATATGTGGGCACATGGAGTAACAATATGAGATGTGAAGGTTTTTATTATTATTCTAAACGTCCAATCCAATTGATCAACTGTGTCTCATAGACATTACGTTTATATAGTACTAAATGGCCTCGTCATGTAATTTCCTTATTCAGATTGGTTATTCAGATGGTTAAATTCCATAGATATCGACCAGTTCTTAACAAACAACACAATGATGCACTGAACAATGTGGCACTATCGTCAAATCACAGGAAGGAAAATAACCAAACACACGGTTTACAGTCTCAGCTGGTCATTTAATGTAGTTCAGCATTTTATCCAGAAGTGAACTCTCTAATGGATAGATGGGATTAAATTAAACGTTTGGTCTCCCATCACTGTGACTCATCAACTTCACCATCAAGAGAACCTATTTACTTTCAAGCCCCAATTTTGCACCACTCACCATTCGGCAATATTTGACACAAAAAAAAAAGCCTGAGAGTGCACACTGACGTCATTGGAGATGCCACTTTATGAAACTGCAACACGTCAGAAGCTTTAATATGACATTATTGGTCAGAAATGGACAGATATAAACCACAGCTCAGCATGAAATGATGTGTTCTTTGCTGACAGCTGAGGTCCCCCAGCTGAGATGGACTTCTGCTCTTCCCGTTTTCACAGAGGGACTCTAACAGACGGCAGCACTCAGACAGCTCTGGGTTTATTCCACTTACCTGAAAACCATCTAGTTCATATATGAAGCCAACAAATCACTGCAGTGTATTACATGAATAAATGGCAGCAAAGCATTAAATCTTCACTTTAAAGGCGACCCTCTTTCCCACTGTGTGACTGTGACAGTAAGTCATTCAAAAAAGAAAAAAAAAGGTGTAATATAAAGTATGAATTCAGCATTACCATTTAATTGAATCTAGTAACATTTCCATTTAAATTGTAATTTAAATCTATAGATATACTGCATTGCAACCTTACTTAATTGTAATTTATTGTAATTAATAAACAATGAAAATATTCCCTGGACACATCTGACAAAACGTCACCAGCCAATTAAAATCAGCCTCTCATTCTTGTCTTATTAGTATGTGTGACATGTCTCGACTGGGGATTATTTGGATAAAGAAATCTTCTGGTGCATGTAGGCTTGTCAACTTTTTTAGTGTCATTTCAAAAGTTGCAAAGACTAACTCATCATTAAACCTCCTCTTGTCATCGCATCAATACTGACCAGCAGTGCATGAGCCCTGTCTGAGAAGTGAATAACACTGGACTGGGAAATGTAAGTGCACAACAGTATTCTCAATTGATGTGATTTAAGATTTCCACCCAAGAGACATGGTAAACCAGTCAAAAGCTTATTATAATTTGCTTGACACATGCATCTTCCCTCTTCTCCTATTTCAGACTTGCAAAATGTCTGACTTTGAGGATTTCAGCAAGCCAGGAGGGCAGGCAAATGTATCTGAGAGCTACCAGCTGAACCCCACCAGTGTGATTGTGTCGGTGGTCTTCTCCCTCATCTTCCTGCTGGGCACCATCGGCAACAGCCTGGTGCTCGCCGTGCTTCTGCGGAGCGGGCAGGTCGGATACAACACAACCAATCTGTTCATACTCAACCTGAGCGTAGCTGACTTCTTCTTCATCATCTTCTGCGTTCCTTTCCAAGCCACCATCTACTCTCTGGAGGGCTGGGTGTTCGGCTCCTTCATGTGCAAAGTGGTCCACTTCTTCATCAACCTCACCATGTACGCCAGCAGCTTCACGCTCGCTGCCGTCTCTGTTGACCGGTATGTTCATCATTATCTGTCAGTCCTAGAAGAGAAATTATTTAATTGTGCACACTACAACATATTATACAACACAGCAATTACTATTTTCCACCTACCTACCAGGCCATTATGTGACTTTTGAAACATCCATATCCAATTATCAAATGACCTTGAAATAATTATTGTAAACAAATGAGAGACCAGATAGGATGATTGTCAGCGTTGTTAGCGTTGCTTTTCAAAATTAGGGCCACATTTCCCATAGAGCCCTTTGCTTCCTGTTGCAAAAGGTTGTCGCTACTAGGGCTGCAACTACAGTAATGATTATTTCCATTATTAATGAATCTGTCAATTATATTGACCCAATTTATAAAATGTCACAAAAAAAAGTTCTCAAAGCCTAAGGTGACATCTTCAAATTGCTTGTTTTGTTCGACCAACAGTCCAAAATCCAAAGGTATTTACACTGATATAAAACAGAGAAAAGCAGCAAATATTCACATTTGAGAAGCTGGAACCAGAGAATGTTTGACATTTTCACTTCATAAATGACACAAACCACAAACCGTTGTCTCAAATTACAAATCACTTCCTCAAATTGATAATTCATGCACTCATATACCTGTTTTGTTGAATCTATTATGCAATTCCTACCTTCAAATTTTCAAAATTATCACCTTTTTTTAATTTGTCTTTCTCTTCTCAACACTCTCACAATGTATTTTTTCAAACTACAACTTAGATACATTGAATTGGCTTTTGCTATTAAACACAATATTGTATTATCTCTAAAAAATCCAAACATTTACAAGATAACAGAGTGTTTCAGCATTAAAACTTTGATCCAGTTTCAATGTTCTGCTGCAGCAAAGGCATATTATATTGCTGCCCTCCACAAGAGAGGAGAGAGAGAACAAATTCATGAAAGATGTAGTAATTCAAGGGCCCATATTATTAATTCGAGGGAAGGAATTAAGACTTTCAAGGGTATGAATCAGTAAAAGGAGGGAAAGGAATCATATACCGAGTACACAAACTTGTAATTTAAGGGTGGGGGGTGTTTGAAAGCTTTGTTTGCACTGGAGGAACTTCACTTTCCTGCTTTTTTGTGCCATAAAAGAATCCAGCAGATTTGGACACACAACGTTAAATGCAGAGCAGAGGCTGCACTCTGGGTAACACTTTATAATAAGGGTACAAAACATGTACTTAAGTAATGTGCATGACTCGTGATGATTTCATGAATGAATGAATGCAGGTTGTATCATGAATTTACCATTAACAAATGATCAAGTCGCTCTGAGTTTATGTGATTACTTAATATATCATCAACTAATGACCGTTAATCCACAGTTTTTCATTCATATATTACTGTAACTGATATGCCACCAAATTAGCAGGATTTCAGTTACATTGGGAAAGAGCATTACAGACCCATGCACTTGATTCAGCCTCTCTGAAAGCAGAACAGCACCTAATCTCATAGAAATATGTAGCATTTTTATTTCTTTTATCAATTGTCAGATGCATCGTCAGATGCTAACATCTACGTGTTGCTGCATGACCCAATGGTCTTTATGTCACATTTTCAAGCTAGGGGAGTGGAAAATTAGATAATTATTACTTACCTGACGTCTGTCCCCTCATGTAAAGGCATGTTGTGATACTCGTTTGCAAATTATTACTTAATTTTAAACAAATATAATCAAATAATATTTTTTTTAAAAGTCATGTTCCACCCCAGTAGCTTGTGACATGAAGACCATTGGGTCACAGGTTAATGTTTGCATCTGAAGATTTTAATAAAGTGTTTGATAAAAAAATTTAAAAAAATAAATTAAAAAACAGAAATGCTTCCAGACTTTCGGAGCGGCTGATCAAATGCATGCATCCTTTTTCTATATTACCTGAATACAGTTAATTTGGTGGCATATCAATTAATGTACCAAATAACATTGAATTAACATTCATTAATTGTTGATATTTTAAGTGTTAACTAATCACCTGATTCAATGAATCATGCATTATGATTAACATATGTTTTGTACCTTTATTATAAAGTGTTACCCTTGCAAGTATTCTCAGTGATAGTGTTTGTTAATGGAAATCATATTTATGTCTCTTTATTAGTATAAATAAGTTTTATAACACAACAGTGTATCAAGCCTCAAAAAAATCATTAAGGAAGGCTGTAAGGAAGCTTTTATCCAAGTCCACACTTTGTCTGTTCCTGCTATTAATTCTTTTATTTAATATTGTATCACATTATTTCACAGCAAGGTGAATCTAATTCATCCCAAATGTATTTTTCTCATCTGAACTCTGGGAACATTAAGAACAGGCAAGACCCCAGAGGTGCACATTAATGGAATTAGTCAAAGACCCATTAGACCTTACAGAGACGCTGAATCTGTAATTAAATATCTTATGAGAGAATCATGCATTATCCCTGGCTAAAGATTATATCCCCCATCGAGTAAGCGCTAAGCCATCATTCTAGTTGTTGGGCAACATTGTCAGCTCAGTCAATATGGACAGAGTCAGTGTGCATCTGCCCTCTGCAGCGGACACTCTCCGATCACACTGGCTGTGTTTACACTTTTAGAGGATTCAATAGATTTTTCAGCCAGCCAGCCAGACGTTTCCTCCTCAGTCTGGAAAAGAGCAGGAACATCTGAGTTGGGAGGTTAATGAATTTTGGCTGTTTTCCTCCACAGTTCCTGTGTAGCAAGTAAAAAAAAAAAAAAAAAGGAAGCAGCAGCTTACAGTTACACTTTAGACCAGGAATCCCCAGCAGGAATTAAATCACAGTTCAGCCTGAATGAACAGCAGCACACACACACTTTTCTGCTGAAGTGTGCTACCCACAGGCAGATCACAAGTTTACTGTGATTTTATGCCAGAGAATTATCCAATGTGAAAATGATTCCATATAAAATAAAACCAATTAGGCATTATTACTTCTAATCAGGGAGTTAATTTGCACTTTCAGTTTGAAAACAAATACTTGAGATCTGGTAACATGTAACTGAGGTAGCAGTACAAAAAATCCAATGCCTGAAATATATATATAAATCTGTATAGAATTTTTTAACCTCTGTGTTTAAATGAATATTTGTTGAGGCTGCAGTTTATAGCATTATATATAGCTATATATAGCAGTTCATGTCTGTGTTTTGGCAAAAATCCAATGATTAAAGTTACATCTCTGCAGACATTTGGGAAGAAAATACTGAAAGAGCATCTGTGTTGAGCCACTATATTGTAAAGTGGGGATACTTAGAAATTTAGTCATGGGCTCAATTTCACAGAAAACGTGGTGATTCTGTATTTAATTCAACAGATGTTTCCCAGACTGCTTCTCTACATTTCAATTGGTTTGTGATTCAGCAAAACATAATTTAGAATCCTAACAAAAACAAAGAGTAAAGCATCTTGTCAGACATTAACAGACTGTCCGTTAGCTCATGTTTTATTTATTTTACAAATCTGACGTTTTCAGCCAATCATACAGAATGATGTCTGAGTACTTGCAGTTGTCCAAGCCATTGAGCCTACATATGTGACAAGTAGGTTCAAGGTATCTGCTTTCTTCCTTTCATGTTCAACATGAGTGTCTTTGGCCCCATTTCATTGAGGTTTCAAAGACCAGAGAGGCTGTTTCCTCTGATTCTGGAGAGCTAGCTGAAGTGTCCTGTAAATGTGGATGGGGAGGACATGGATTTGCAGCTTTACCCACAATCCCTGCCTTGGGCAAAAGAACCTGCAGTACCTCAAGTACCCCCTATCCCTCAGAGAACATTAGTTGATAAAGTAGCATGTTGAATATGGCGTACAGCTTCACATGTTCAAAGATGAACAAACCAGGTGACGATGAGATGAACTTCAGCAATAATAGCTGAAAAACAGTGTGGTGTCAGAGATTATTGAAAGACATTGGTGCCATAAAAACATCAGGCTCTTTTTTTGTTATAGCATGTGGTGTGTGGGGGGATTTGTGCCTTTATCTCCTACCTGCTCAGCAACATCAAAAGCACAGCACAAGGCACAGTCATGTTCTGTGCTATTCTCATGGCTTTACCAAGCAATGCATGCAAGATCAGATCCTATTGAAAATCCTACAAAACCTTTCTGCGGATATTTGCAGCCAGTTTGACACATTTCCCTATGTTTTTTTTTTATTCAATAAAACCCACAAACGGGCTGTGGTGTGAATGATTATCATCCAACACAGAACCCCTCAGTAAGCCTGTAACAGTGAGTGTGGAGGTGGCAGCATCCTTTGTGGATATTCCCTTGATATAATCAATCTATTGGCGAAGTAACCAAAATCAATTGTCATATCATCCTCACTCATGCAATGCTCTCTGTATTTGACTTAAAAATAAATTCATAATATGCAAGGTGAACCCTCGAAACCAGAAAATTATTCATTTTTGAGTGAAGGATGTCATACAATTTCTCCAGTTAGTGACTGACACAAAATCATGGATTTCTGTTTCTTGAGGCTTTGAAGGGATTTGGAGCCGTTTTGGCAGACGCCTCTCCCTCTCCGCCAGCCTACAGTCTAAACACTTAGAAGAAATCTGCACCAGCATGGTCTACACAATAGCACTCATTGGCTGATGAACTAGTACAGCTTTTTGTCATAATATTTACAATGTTGTGAAAATACAGATTTTAGTTTAGAAGATCAGATTTTAATATGAAGCTTTAATTTAGCTTTAATGGTGAAAATGGTAGAAGAATTATACTCTTTTAGCCTATTATTATCATACTGTAGCACACTGGCTCAGCATGTCCACTAATTATCATGTTCATGTGGTTTGGATCACATGTCAATGTATTTATTTTTTTTTCTCTTTGTAGATATCTGGCCATTCGTTATCCGCTGCGCTCCAGAGAGCTACGAACCCCGTGTAACGCAGTAGTTGCCATGGTGATCATCTGGGGTCTTTCCCTGGTCTTTGCGGGTCCTTATCTCAGCTACTATGACCTGATTGATTACGCCAACAGTACTGTGTGTATCCCCGGCTGGGAGGAGCAGAACCGTAAGGTGCTGGACACGTGCACCTTCCTGTTCGGCTACGTCATCCCCGTGCTGATTGTGAGTCTCTCGTACACTCGAACCATCAAGTACCTGTGGACGGCCGTCGACCCTCTGGACGGCATGTCGGAATCCAAGAGGGCCAAACGTAAAGTCACCAAAATGATCATCATTGTCACCGTGCTTTTCTGCATATGCTGGCTGCCGTACCATGTGGTGATCTTGTGCTACCTGTATGGAGACTTCCCTTTCAATCAGACCACATATGCCTTCAGGCTTCTCTCCCACTGCATGGCCTACGCCAACTCTTGTGTCAACCCCATCGTGTACGCCCTGGTGTCCAAGCACTTTCGCAAAGGCTTCAAGAAAGTGTTCAGCTGCATCCTCAGCAAAAATGGGAGAAATAAGGTTCATGTGGTTCATGTAGCCAACACTGTGCCCGGGTTTGAAGCAGGCTCCACTGAGGTGTCGCAGATGAACGAGGAGAACGTACGACAGAATGAATGTGAAATGATTAACAGGCCGATCGCAGAGCCAAGAGAAGCCACAGTGACCCTGAATTTGCCCTTTCAGCGGCAGACTTGACAAGTGATTCAGCTTTGCTGACAGGCTCAGTACAGATTGCCTTATGTATGTATATAATGACACTGCAGCTAATATTTAAAAAAAAGTGTGAACATGATATTCACATTTTTGGTGGCAAACAGGAAATAAAGGGATTCATGCACAAACATATTTACACAGATAAATACAGAATATTAAGGTGTTTACAGTTAGTCCACAACCAAAAATGTGTTTGTTTCATCATGTATCAAAACATTTTTTGTCAAATACTACTTCTCTTAATGTTCCACTAGCAGATATACACTCAGTCAGAAAGGTTTGTACTAAAAGTGAAAATTTCTCAGTATTTCCTGTTTCCGCAATTTGCCTTAACCGCGGCTTGCACTTTGGCATTTATTTTAAGTTTTTTCAGTATTTGAGAATCCACATTATTCCAGCACTTTTTAAGAGCAACACAGAATGTGTCTCATAATGTTACAGTATGTTTCACCTTTTCCCTTTTCAAATGGTCCCAAAGATGTTCAAAGGTTGGTGACTGTGGAGGGAAATTCATGTACATGTTTGACTTCAAACAGGGTTTGATGCAGGTTTAGGGTCATGAAGTCCGAAGGAATGGCATTCCTCTGCAAAGTGATGCTTCTCCTCTGCTGATGTGAAGTCCATTCTGTGCAAGTCACCGACAGGCCAGCTGCCACCACACCACAGCATTTCCAACACCATGTTCGACTGTAGGTTTTATGTTCTGTTACTTAAATCTCTTATGTGGTCTTTTCCTCACATAAGCTCATCTGCAACTGTTAAAGTCTGATTAAACCTTTTTGACTAGTTTTACAAAGTGGTAGTCTATTATTGAGGTTGTAGCTTTTCTAACTGGAGCAGGATGTTATTTGGTCCTTTTGGTCTCTTTTGTATCTTGCATGCAGATGCTGTTCTGTCTTGTCAAGATATTACTGTTATTACCAGTATATTTGAATTATATATGTTGCAACATAAAAAAAACTTTCCAAGAATTGTGTGCAAACATGATATTCAGTTATATTTCAATTTCATACCAGCATTTAAAATCTCCAAATCTGTAATGGAATACATTCTGGTGTAAGAAGCAAAACAATCAGGTGTCAAAAGGTATAAATTTGGTTTAAAAAAAGAGAACTTTATTAGTATTTGATAAATATGAAAAACAAACAGTTCTTGATAGAAGACTCGAGTCTTTTTAGACCCCACTAGAAAACATTTTCTTGCTTTACTTGTATTTTGCAATGATTGTATTCATGGCATGTTTCTCTTTGGTGTAAAATAGTATATATTTAAATGAATATGTTTATCAATGAGTGCACTTAAGAACATTTAAAAGTTGTATATTAAAAGGTGTGTATTTTGTGTATTTAAAAATGTAAAAGCTGTGAAATGATAATCATCATTTATATGGTTTGTTTAGTTTCTTTCTCCAAATGAAGGCAGATCCTCAGTATCACTCTCTCTCTTTCTCTGTTTTGCTGTAAGCGTGTGTCCTACCTCAGAGCTGTAAAAAGAAAAATCTTCTTGCCTCTTAGCTGTATTTTGTTCAGATTGTGTAAGATGCAATTTTCCTCTTGAGAGAATCATTTTCACACATTTTCCTTTGCACTGACCAATTTTCATCCAGTGTGTCTACTGTGATTTTGCCCTTTTGCATCTGCGGTATATACTTAAGTGTCTCTCTGTTTGTTTTGTTTCATCATGTAGAGTTTTCAAATGTAACAGCCTGTATATTATATATAATATATATATTTAAATAGATATTTATCACAATGTTTTAGAAGACAATGTAATACACACTTAAATTACCAAATAAAATATTTTCTGCTGTGAGATTTTAGTGGAGGTTTTATTCAATTCAAAATGTGCATAAATGTGAAGTGAGTGAATAGAAATTAAAGAAATTATATTATACCAAATTATGTATTATCAAACATAAGCTCCTGCATCTCTTTAGGACTACCTCACAAGTCAACACTGAGGTACACTGGATTTGTTAGCTTTGCCATTAATGCTCTCTGTTAGATCTGTGAAAGAACCATTAACTTCTAATAAAAGTAATTTAAAAGTATTTTCATGCTATAGCTCCACTCTCTGTGGTGTTTCACTAATTGTTTTCTCTGCTTGAGTGTCACAGCACCGCAGGACACACAAATTGAGATGGCCTCGCCATGCACTCGCTAAAGTAATATTGCTTTGTCAGGCTTATTTCAGCAAACATGAAACCAATTAGCTCGCTGAATATTTTTAGCTCCTACAGCACTGAATATTTACCTAGTGTATCAGTTCTGATATTGACTTTTATAGCATAGCACAAAGGCTGTAGACAGGTCTATCTATCTATCTATCTATCTATCTATCTATCTATCTATCTATCTATCTATCTATCTATCTATCTATCTATCTATCTATCTATCTATCTATCTATCTGCTTTAATAGAGCAAAGCCAGCTAATTCATTGGAACTATGTTTACAGGGTCAATAGTATAGAATAGAATACATACAGTACATACGTATATATACATTTGAAAATGGTTGACATCAAGCTCTGCGGATTATCCTAACGTTTACATTCAGGCTTTCTAGCAGCCGCAGTAATTATGACGGTTTTATAAGGTGACAAAGTCCACATACAGAGGGGGTCGGGGTGGATGGATGGGTCAACAAAACATCTGACTCTTAACACGGGAGACTACTGTTTGTTTCCTGTTTTTATAAGCATGACCACAATCATTTCCGAACCTTACAGTAACCACGTTTATCCCATGTGTTACGACACACGTGGGATTCCCTTCACCTACTATTGGAGTAGAGTCAGAAATTTACCCAAACCTGCACGAATAAAACCGAAACTATGTCGATAGCTGGATACCATTAAAAGTAAGATAATATGTTTTTGTTTTTTTTGTGATTTCAGAGTGAGCCGACCCTTTAAGCTTATATCCACGCACTGACGGTTATCTGCTGCTTACCAACACTACATAATATTTTATAGAAAGAGATTGTTTGCTCCAAGCAATTATTAATATGCTTAGGATAACAATGATCTCGAGACCTAGAGACCTTTAGATTGATCGGTTCACCATATAGTAGATTCCCAGTAATGGTTGGTAGTGTTTTGCTTGGGGAAAGGGGGGTTATTATTATCACTCCCAAACATTTCTGCTGTGCTGAGCTTGGGGCATGCAGGGAGTGACGAGGTCAGAGCATTTAAGCCAAATATCAACTCTGTATGGAAAAGTCAGGACAATGGTCTACATCTGTTCCAGAAAGACATTGGAAATATCAGAAAATATCAGTTTGCTTCTTACTGCGTATTTACTTGCTGCCTTAGGCTGTTGGCTGCTTTTTTCTGCTGCAGGAGTGACAGATGATATTAACGAGCGCAGCACAACAGAGCAGATCCCCAAGAGATCACTGCTTCTCTGGGAGGTGAGAGCAGAGCCAGAGGCATTACAGGCCATGCTGCACTTAAAAAAAAAGACACTAATGAATAAATTAAGCTCTTGTTGTCATAAAAGAAGACTGGCATTACGTAATGATGTTCAAACTTTTCAACTAAGCTGTTCTTTTGGATTTCTGTCTGCACAGTAGGGTGGAAAAAAGAGGAAATGATCAATAACGTGTGATGTTGTACAAACAAATGGACAATAAGCATGGTACATACGGTATACCTGAAAGATCTGACAGGGTCCATAAGTGATAAGTATGTCAGAGGTGTAAGGTAATAATAAAGACATTTATTATAAGATATGGCTGCCTTACTGTCCTTAATGGAAGACCAGAGAAAGGGACACTGCAATAATTCATTGATCCACGAGAAATAAAAAGTTGCACCACAGACAAGTGCTATTTATTAGTGTGATAAACTAAAGGATGTTTTGGGACATGTGTTCATGTCTCTCACACCATCAGTGTATCCACAGGCCTGTGGAGTCTGGAGTGTACCACTGGAATAATTGAGTGAGTTATGGTGTTTTTCAATTGCTGAAGCACATTTTCTGAAACACTGTTGCAGTTCCTCAAAACATTAAGAGCAATCACACCTCATTTAACTTTATACTTTCACATTTTCCTTCTTTATGAGCAGCCTGTTTTCGCTCTGATGTCTGTAAGTTAATAAAGAAGCAGTGTAACACATTTTGACCACCAAGACTCAAACTCAGTGCATCACTGGCTCATTTCAAGATATTTGTACTGATACACTTTTATGTGAGAGCAACAAGAAATGCATATACCGTTGTGAGAAAATGAACTTGGGATTTGAGAATTGCACGCAGTGTTCTGAGTGTCGTGATTTCTATTCAACAAATAGTGCCAAAGCTACTGAGAAAAAACTGTAATGCATGTAAAACATTGTTTTGCTGAAGTGTCTTTGAAGTCGGGGCTCCTAAACTTTGGAACTCTCCCGTTGGATTTAAGATCTGCGAACATTGTGGACCCCTTTAAAAAGCAGTTCAAGCCTCACCTGTTTAGACTTGCCTTTGATTAGTTTTAACTTATTATTAATTTTTTTAATCTTATTTCTATATTGTGTCTCTATTTTATGTCTCTCTTTTGTTTTTATTGTGAAGCACTTCAAGAAAGGTGCTAGATCAATACATTTTACTTACTTTTACTTACTACAGAGAAACTTCTGCTGGTGATCTAAGATTGAAATAAGTCAGGGGCAGAGTATTAGTGCTCAGCTAGTAACACTAATGTTAAAGAGGTCTTGGTGAGTAACCATCTTGCATACAAAGCACTTTACAGCGAGATTACGTAAGCTACAACCAGCAAGAAAAGAACAAACAAGAATAAAACTGCTGCTAACAAGTACTAATACAATAAGACTATAGACAACACATCATTAGTTAGCAATATAACACAGTGGTACATCAACTAAACATCTCTGACAGAGCACAACAGGTGTTTTTTTTTTTTCTCGTGATCATGAAATAATTTTTTGATCCAGATGTAACCTAAACTTCCTATGATCATTGTAAAGGTTCATTCAGGATCAACATTTGACTAACGATGATTCACAATCTCAACATAATTATGCTGTGATTATGGCCTCTTCAGCCTTCCACAGTTAGACATAGACATAAAGAGACACACTGATCCGCACCAACCATCTCCATTATCAGAGAAGTTAGAAGTACAACTGCTGAGGGAACAAAGCTTTTATCGAAACTCACATCTTACACTTAGATAACTAAGTGTGTATCTACAAAGTGGGGTTAGAGTGGGTGTTAATGCCTTATGTGATGTAGCTGTGGAAATTAGGCCTGTTAGGTTGGAAATGATTGTAGGAAATGCATACTTAGGTCACTGACAACCTTGACAGAATTTGTGTCGGTGCTATGGTTGCTTTGGAAACCACACTGCAATTACTCTTAGAGGTTGTTTAAGAGTATAGTCATGTTGCAGTTGCAGTTTTTCATCAGTTTTGCTGAATTTATTTTTAATCAGTCTATAAAAGCACTTGTTTAATATGTGGAAGTGCTGTAGATGCTGTGCCACAGTCTGCAATTACATTGATGCCATAAAAACAAACATACAAAGAATGAATCGAGCTCTTCAGGTTTTACAATTTGAAAAACAATTCTGCCTGCTAGGTTCCAAAGGGAAATTAGATTTCTATGTTTAGTTACATTTGGCTGATTATTCTACCCAATGTGACTCCTCTGTTACTGAAATAGGCTGCAAGTACATTGCATTTAGCAGTGGTGAAGATTTGATGGAACAGAGTGAATGCTACAGCAGCCCCAAAGACAAGGAAAAACTAATAAACCTTGGAGGAAGCAATTCAAAGAACGACCACCTCTCTCCAAGATGCAATTGGAGCTGTAGATGGAAATGGTTGGTTTATGAGGCAGTAAGCAGTAGTGGAGTTAGATTATTTTTCTTTGTACAAGTATCCACATAACATGAAGGACAATGGTGATTTTTGTGTGCTGAGAGATTTTCTTTTCTTTTTTTTTTTTTTTTACATGTATCAGCAGTTCCTTTAATCATGATATGAAAACTTTTGGCCAAATTATTTGTAGGATTATGCTGCAGCGAGAAATGCATGGTTTGAGCATTAATTACTCTAGTTGGATTTGAGTTATATTACCAAAGATACATAAATCTCAGATCAGATCAATGTATGTCACTGAGTGTGAGACTGATGACACTCTACTAAGTAACTGTAACGCAATTATGGTTTCTCTCCAAATGTATGATATAATATCTGAGGCAATAATTCACCATGGGAGTTAAGTCTCTTTTGATGACACAACACACATTTCATTGGTACAGGTTCATAAAGAAACCAATCCAACTTGGTTCAGTGTTTACTGTATGTGCTATTTGACGATGTTGTTAGAGGAATATAGAGCCAAAATCACTATTATTATCATCACTATCATCCCCATAATAACTATGTGTAGCTTTAATGGGTGATTTAATGGTCATCTTGACATTTTGTGCAGTGTACTGTCCATAAAATAACACTTTCTGCAACAGGTTTGCGAAGAAACTGACTTGACCTTACTGTGTAGGTCACTGGACCAGCCTCTTGTTTGTCATACTGTATAAAACCAGTATATCGATTGCAGACCAAAAGGCACACATTTCCTTTATATCCAACCTGTTGCCTCACTGGGTTGATGTTACAAACTCATGTCCCTGTGACTCAAAAGAAGAGGTGAGTGAAACGAATGGTGTTTACAGGCAGGTCAGCATGTTGCAAAGAGATTTCATCTCAACAGTATCAATGGAAACAACAACAGGTAGCAGGATGAAGTCATACAGTGTTTGTAAGAGGTGCAAAATACTACGTCAAAACACCTGCAGTGCAGCTGTAAAGCTGTGTTTACTACACACTGTAAAGAGTACACAAAGATTTTAATTTAGCTTAAAAAACAGTCAAATTAATGGTTATTTCTTTAATTTAACTCCACAAGGTGCTTTAAGGCACCGACCAGCATGTTGATATCACCCAAAGAGGTTGTTTTTATTAATCTGAGCCTGTGGGTTGAGAGCACAACTAACACAACATGGCAGCAGCAGCAGTGTAGCCTTAATTGCTCCAAACGCCCTGTTCATTTTGACAGCTCTCCCGAGTATGAAGTGTTGATTTGCTTGTATGAGTCAAGGTAAAAGCAGCACGACTCTTGGTAATCTCTGCAGGAAATTGAATATTATATTACCAGTAAATCAGGAGTGCCCTCTTCAGTCTGAGACATAACACTGCAGTTCTGCTCAACTTCAAAACAAAACAGATGCTACTACATATGTAGCATGCTGTGATTTCAACATGTCGGGGCACCCTTTATATGATCATCTACAGTAATCTGCCACATTTTAAAAGCTCTTGGGTGTGTTGGCAATGCACAGCACCACTACCACTGCAGGTCCTTTAACCTGCGTTTGCCTGCAACAAATGGCAATGAAGGTTGGGCCAATCACACTCAGAACTCAAGTGCTGGTTTATTGCATGTATTTATTGTCCAGGTACCTTTAAATGGTGACCATGCTAGTTAGTGAACAGAAACAGGTCCAGGGTACTGAATGTGCTGACTCGGCTGCTGGTTGATGACAAATTTAAGTTTTACATATTTACATAGAAAAGTTGGAATAGTGACAAACATTAAACAATAAAGACTTTGCAAAACAAAAAAGTCTAAACAAAAAAATAAATAAATAAAGCTAGTCCCTGGTATTTATGTCCCCACATCTGTCTGAAAGTCACACTGCAGACATCATTAGCATAGTAATAAAGGCACTCTGAAGTTTAATATATACATTTCATTGATCTTAAATAAGGGAAGTTTACTTTTGGGGCTTTCACAGTAAGAATCATAACAGATTTGATACTCTATATTTCAAAAGAAATAAACAATGAAAATCAAGATAACACATTTAACTTGATCATGTACTCGAAAGTTATAATTTAACAAAGGGCCACTGGAGGCAAATGCAGTAAATTATATTAAACTGATTTAATTTAGGAATCTAAAAAAAAGGCAGCATCAAAAAAACAGCATCTCAAAAAAGGTGATATTCATTACACTGTGTTTCTATGCAGCAACACATACGATACAGCACTCTGGCTTCGAGGTCCACTTCTCTTTCTGCCTATTATTCCATCACAAAAAAGGCTTTTCTTATAGCACATTCCTCACTATGGACTCAGCACAATGAAGAGGTACAGAAAAGAAAAAGAAAAACACAGTAGCCTTAAATCTTAATGTCATGTAGCTTCCCCAGCTGACTGTGCTATGATTTTTACTTTCATTTCAGTTTGTGCTATTCCAGTGCAAAAGCATTTACATCGCCAAATAGAGGGGATGGGAAATATAAATATGAGATATGTTTTCAGTGTTGCAATAATAACATCTAAATGCCCTGCAAGCTTCATGAAGTGCTCCATTCGAATGTTTGCAAAGCTGATGTTCATAGCAAGATGCATCAGAAAACTGCAACTGTCATATACACCTTGTACATTGCAAAAAAAACCATTCTGGCCTTTCATGCAAGAGCTCCAATGTTTTAACATTTCAAAAATTATAAAAAGGATACCAAATAATAAGTGCTGCCACAAAATGAAGAGGAATATAAACGTGAAAAGGGCAATTCAAGAACGTGCCTACAGAACCATACCATCTACTTTTTTCTCTTTGGTGTAACGTGATCTATCAAGAGATCATTTGCACTAAACTATTCATTCCTGCCAGGCACAAGATGTAGCTGTGATAAGCTAGAGATCAGCTCTTAGTGCAGCCCCTTCTTAACTGAACTAAGCAGTGATTAAAAGTTTAAGATGGTAAGTCTTGGGGATCACAGAAATGAACATGTATGGACCTCGAATCTGGAAAAAAAAAATCTTGATGTGTAATTGCAACATTTCAGTGTCTGTTAGCCCCATGGATAAAATCTATGTGATTACAGAACTTCAGAAGACTCTGAATATGCTGAACTCTCCTCCACACTGACTGTTAATTGGTAGAGCACCTACAGTATGTTTAAATATGCCTTTATGTGATCTTCATTGCATACACATATCAACTGTTGATAGTATTCTGCTGACATTCACCGGCCTTCTCATTCCAATGCTGCGATATGACCTCTGATGAGCAGGCTGAAGGGCCTCTCTGCACTGCAAGCATGAACTTGGGTGTGCAAGTCTGCACGTGGAAAAGCTGCTCTTCTGTTTCATTAACACCAACCTCTAATGCTGAAGGCAGTACTTGACTTTATACTGAATGAATGTGAACCCCAAACAGTGTCAATCAGTGTTGAACTGGAATTAATTAAAAGAAAATTGGCAAACCTGCCTTCTAAGAGTAATTTCATTGGCAATGACTATTTAAAAAAAGGTCAAATTACTCATCCACAATCAGGATTAATCAGAATTGTAAAACCTTTAGAGCAGCCCTGTTGGCCTCAACCCAACTGAAATTTCAGCCATCTAAAATACCATATAAAACATCTAAATTAAGAGACATTTATTCAAACAAGGCTTTTAATAGCCTGACTGTTCTTATGTGTAGCCTCTAATTATTTTGAACATTTTTCTAATGTTATTTATTAATGAGTTAATAAATGCCAAATGTAGTTTTTGGATTAGGGCAACAAAAATATACACCAACTTGCATAGATATTCACCGTGCAATTTCCAATCATATCTTTTTTTACAGTATTATTGCATCTACTGTGTTATTCCAAGGCAATTTTCTTAAAACTTCGAATGGGTTGGGTAAAAACAATGCAGTAGAAGGCTGTACATAAACATAGCCATCGGCTACATTTACATGCAGTACACACCAAATAACCAGCAAAATAAAACAACCTGCACAATATGCAGTAATGCAACCCAATAAAACAGCCTGACAATAAATAATAACTTTGTGAGACTTACAATTTATGTCGAGACTGTGTTAAAGAGGAACTGACTCAATGGTCATTTTTTAAGGCTGAGTTTGTGGTGATGTATTGGATTGCATTAGTGTTTCTTATGTTGTATTTTGAATCCATTACAACACCACTAGAAAATTTGAGACTTGAAAAACATTACCATAAATGACCACAATCTTCTTAAAAGTACTATGTTAAGACACTGGGCTGTTGAACTGGATTGCAGTAGACTGTACAGGGGTTTGCATTTTGCTGGTCACTCATGTTTGGTTCTGTATAAATTCATGTTGCAGCCTACGCTGAGACATAGTCAGTGGTATATAATACAATGAAAGTGCAGCCTGACTGAATGCCACAAAATAAAGAACTGGTAAGTATTAAAAGCACAAACATCAGAGTCCAGAGGGCTCTTACAATAATTCAGAAAAAAACAAACAAAAATCACCCCTATAAAGGATTTTGATCGTCTTCAACAGGGGCGACACTCCTGCTTCAATAGGATTGAAAATTAGCATTTTAAATATTTAAATAGATATAAAATTTTGTTATCTTTTAACACAAACTGTACACATCTGGTACCAATACATATAAAAATTACAAGTGTGGTTACTTTAGAAAGGACACCCTCTGATACATCATATCAAAAATATGTAGCTTTAGTAGCACTTCATTTATCTAGTAAACTTTACAATGCTACATTACACTCCAAAGAAGTGAATGAGGTCTTTTTTTCTTCTAGTCCAACGTCACTGCGGTGGTGCTACCAAGCCTCAAAAGTCACTAGTCATCCACTGCTGTGACCGCTTCTTTGCTCTTCACCTCTAGATCCACTTCTACTGTATCACTTTCTTCTCTGCTCCTCCGGTCTCAATCCTAAAACACTTCCTCTTCGCCATCCAATCGTTCCTTTGTCCATCATACGCTGGCTTTTTCATCTCCTTCCTCTTCAACATTCACACTTCAATCAATTTTTTCGACTTTCCCGATAATCTTCTCCTCAAAGATGGGCAAGATAGCATCATCTTCACGTACCTCTTCAAACACCACCCCGCAGTCAAACTCGTCGCTTACCTTCTTGAAATAATACCTAAAAAAGGAAAGGAACAAAGCTGTGACCTTTACTTACATTGTGCCCAGCAGGCCACACTTGGGTTATCTAAATGTTACAAAACCAGTTTGAGACGATCAAGTTAAAAGATCTGAGATTCACTTGTAGCACCCTTATCAGGCAGTGAGTACAGGCAAGTATATAATTTTTAATCAGTAGATCGTGCTATAATTCATCATGCCTCTATAATTTATCACAAATTGTATCAGTGATGCAGAAACTGTGGCCTTTCAGAGTTAGAAATTATACAATTCAATTGCATCTGTTCAAAGACGATCACAAATGTGTTACGACTATCTCTTCAGTCAAAATCACTTGAGTGAAAATTCTGACCTTTAACCATAACACCCCTCCATTCAGCCAGAGTTAACGGACACACTGAGAACTAATATCCATTTCCATATATCCCCCAGAAAACTATAGCTCTAATAACATTTTAAGGAATCCACAGTTTGCCATATTTTGCAGTCTCAAAGCAAGTTGTGTTATAGACAATGCTGATAATTAAAACATACATTTTAGCTGTGATACATCTCATGATATATATGTCCATAGAAATCAAATAGCACCATAAATTTCACCTGTAGTTTCCTTTCTTTGTTAGCAGTTCTTTGAACTGGCCCAGTGTGACAACCCTCCCTTTGACGGACGTCCTGTACGGTATCAGCTCCTCGCAGAAGTAATACGCCACAGTAATGTTTTCACATGGCTGCTTTTTAGTGGCTTTATGTCTGCAAATGTAAAAAGAGAGAAAACTATTTAGAAAACTTGAAACTTTCCCATTATTAACATGTTCATATGGACTAGAGTCTGCTAAGGCTAAGGGCAACGGCAATTACAAACAACATGCTCATGTTCATAAGTAGCTGTATAAATGGGGAAACAATGACAGTGTTTCAAATTACACAGTATTTAAAAAAAACATCAACAGATGAAAGAATTAAGTGAAATACATGAAATGAGCAGGAGGGCTGAGGTCATTCCAATACTTAAAGGCTGTACTTTCTAATCAATATGTGCAATTACAGGGAGCGAGCGAGAGCAAGCTATCTGAGAACAGCTTATAAAGACAGAAAACAAAAATAACATGGTAAACATGGAAAATGACAAGCAATGTTTCAACACGATGTATAGGTGAAAAGTACACAAATCAATACCAACGAGGGGAACTGGAAAATATATGTTGTTAAAAGTATTTTGGGTTAACTTAACCTTTCAGACTCTAGCTTCTTGTGTGAATAAATATAATTTAAAAAAAAGTTATCTTGCTTTACTGCTATTTTTTTGCTGATATTGCTACATAATGTAAAATTTAAAATATCTTATACTCTTCTCTTTTTTTTGTGTGAAAGTGAACAATGCAACTGAAAAACACATTTTCGAGCATGGATGTTGGAGGCACTGAGAGGTTCAGTTAGTCTTGACACTAGACCTCTCCTGAACCCCAGTCCTCACACGTCTGACTGGAGGCTTCACCCACTGGCAGTGCCACGTAATCTGCCTTTCATCTGCCTCTTACACAGGTCCCCTACTCCCCTCCATCTGTTAAGTACCCATCTGAGAGGGCCGTCAAACATCAAACGCAAACATGTTTCTGACAAAACATCAAAAAGCCGAATTTCTCCTTAATACTTGTGCCTCTGCGAGAACACAGAAAGCATACACTTCTACTTCCTCTGTGATCCTCCTTTTGGTCTTCGTGGCAAATAACCAGCAAGGGATCTGACATGTTTTCTACCATCAAGTGTGATCCTAGTGATTTAAGACAGCGTGGAGAAATAATACTGTTGATACCATGGACACTGAAAATAGTATTTTCTCACTGGCTGCCCGGTGTCTGTTAAAATCATAGATTGCTCCAGTTAACAGTTTAACCACTGTTCTAAATCAAAATGCAAAATATTTTAAACTCACAATACTAGTCACAAAACAGGCCACTTTCCTTTAATAAGTGGCCATAGTATAGGTGTGATAATGCACCCCAAAGTGTCCCAATCTATAAAATAATGGACTAAAATGCCATTCTTTGCCTCCATCTTGTCCATTATTTTCTTTTTTCTGGACACCTTGTTTTACATTATTGCTCACTCAAAACCCTCCACTGGCTTAACATGCATTGTAATAGCTACTGTCTTAAGCTGATAAGGACTTGGAGTACATGGATGTTGGTTGAGTCTTATCCCCCACATTAATGAATACAGTAAGATAGATGAGATACCACATTAAAACAAACTTAAGGATAGAGTATGGGACACTACATAATGATATTACAAATACAGCACACAGAGGAGGGAATTAGGGAAAGAAATTGCTCATTACTGATTTCTAAATGTCTCTTTTAGTAGCTCTACAAAAACACACAGTCCTGGGTAACTAAACTACCAGTAATGAGAATGGGAAGTGAAGTGGGTTGCCGTGACCTATGGGGAATTTGGAGATAGTGGGAAAAGTTACTGGTAGGACACAGTGGACATACTCGGGCACGGAGAGCTCGCTGTCAGAAACGGCGGGCACCACGCTGAGCGGAGGGAACAGTGCAGGCCTGATTGCGGTACGACCCCTCTGGATCACCTCCATCACATACCTGAGGGACCGAACAACCCCAGTAGTTAGACACAGACCGGCCCTATAAGGAGCACACAGGCTAGAGAACAAAAGGGTAACTGTTTCATTTAGACTAAGACAGATCCGGCTTCTTCCCCTTTTGGATCAAGGATATTGGATAAATAGATTCTGGTGAAAAACTGCACTGATTAACTGGACAGATAACTGTGGTAATGGGACATGTCCGTCCACTTACCTTTGCTTGGGTTGTAAAGTTCCAGACTTAATCTTCTCCTCCTCAAGCCGCCGGCGCACCTCCTCCAGCTGGATGAGGGGGCTGGGAGCTGGGTTGGGGGGCATGGTGGGATCCTGGATGAAAGGGTGAGACGGCTGCACGTTGTTCCGCAGTTGGGCGCTGACGCAAGGGTGCACCGACCCTGATCGCTCCGCCGAGCTGAGACGGGATCCTTCATGGCCTGTGGTCCTCTTGGACCCAGTGGTACTCCTAAAATGTAAAGTCATGACTTTTTGAATATCTACAATCGAATTAAACAAAGCAAGAGTATTCTCTTTTTATATTTTTTAACTGTTAAGATTTAAAAAAAAATGCTTGCATTCATATAAAGTTAATCACTGACCCGTATGGGCTCCTCTTATGTTGAACCATTTCCTTCTGTCCTTCCATCAGCCACAAAAGGATCTTCTGGTTTTTCTCCATCTCCTCTGCAGGCCCTGGCATGTCATAAGGCCGCACTTCCTCACCTTTCTTGAATGCTCTTTTACACTGTGTGCCACCTTTGCTACTGTATAATGGAAGAAAGCAACTGGTAAGAAGAAAAGCAAAAAGCGTTTTGGGTGCATTAATGACAAAAAGGAAACGAATGCTTGAGTTTGGTGCGTACCTATACCCTGTATGCTCCATAGGGTTGGATCCCATGCCTTCTGCGTAGCTGCGAGACTTTGATCCATAATGACTTGTCTCCATGCTCCAGGGAAAGCTGCTGTGCACGCGCATGGCCGCCTCAGCCTCCACCTGTTCTTTGGGCTTCCCGACGCCTGTGTGGTGGATGTGGTGCATGTGTTTGTGGTGGTATAGGTGGCTGGTGTCTCCCTTGAGACCGTGCCTGGATGGATGTTTACCCTGGCCTGAGGACGGCGCCATTCCAAGTCCCATCCCTTTTCCCCCTGGGAAACCGTCTGGTGAGTGTGACTTGGGAGAGTGACGGCCCGTACCTGGAGACTGGCAGCCGGGAGTCTTCATGACCCGCTGGACGTGGTCGTCCAGGATGCTCTCAGGGTTCTCCTCATGAGCATCTCTCATTAAAGGCCCACTGTAGGTGGTGTCAGCGTAGCGGGAGTTGTAATTCTGCGGATAAGCACCAGGGGGGAACCTGTGACTGGATAATGCTGTGGCTGTGGACATGACTTCATCACCTTCCTCTTCCTTTAGAACAAAAATACACACACAAAACAAAACATCATTCAGAGAAAAATAAAAATCTGGAAAATAAATCCAGTTTATATATTAAAACTAGTTTAATAAAAGCCATATAAAATATATCTTTATGCAGTTTATTCTTTTAACAGCTTATTTCCATTAACACATTTGACACAAGGGAGGATTTTTTCCAAAAGGCTTCATATGTTGTACTTATTTCAACCTGCAGGTGGCAGATTTTCACCATATGCTAATAAGTGTCTTCTCATTGTTACTGCAGAGGTTTGGAGACAAACCAAGAATACAACAGTAACAGTCAGATTTGGGGGTACTATGCATGCACACAGCACATTTGTGTTGTTTCATGTAATGAAAAGTGCAACCGATACAGTTTCAGCTCTGAGTGACTGGAAAAAAAAAATCACGCTCTGACAGAATCTGCTCCAGGGGGAATCATGGGGTGGGGTGCTGCAGGCATTCATAATAGCTTTTGATAAGCAGGCACTGTAGGGAGTGGAGGATGTGCAGCAATGAAATGAAACACAGCAGTGGATGGAAAAATTCAGTCATGTAAAACTGGTAATGGTCAAGTCGTAATCCGTATGCCACAAGGACCTCACACCACCATTACCACAAATTAAATTGAAATTCTGAACCCGATATTTTCTTACTGGAGATGCACATCTGACACATAGTTTGTTGTATCACTAAATATTTAGTTTTGAATTAAAAATAAAAAACTGTCACATAACACCATCAGAAAATGGTTTTAGTGCAGCTGGAGCTGTGAGCACCATTGGGCAGAGCTTTTATCTGTTGTGCCTCCTGTATAAAGTTAGAAACACTTTGGCAGAGAGAGAAGGGAGGGGAGAGAACAAAGAGATACAGTAGGTAGGAGTTTCACTTTTATCTTTTAGCCAGTCCATGCCCAAACTTTTTATGTCAGTTATGTTAATAATTAAAAAAACCTTCTCTTGTGAACATGCCAAACCAACTGAGTTTGTTATTGCCCTGTGCTCACCATCCATTTGCTATAACTGTATCAAAGAAAACATGAAAGAGTTTCTCATTCTGCTCCTACATAAACTTAACTTCCCTGTGCCCACTGCTTTCTTAAATTCAGTAATATTGTAAAAAGATGCCAAATGCAGCCAAATATTTTTTGTCATGTTTTTAATAATTGATGCGTCTTCGCATCTCTGCACCAGATCCAGATATCTGCGTTAGCCGAGCCCACTGGAGGTTATTCATGGAGCCATGACATCTTCATTTGAGCACATTTTTCCACACTTTCCATTTGAAAATGAAAATCCTTGGCAGACAACAGCAGATATTTGACATTCTACAGGATAGCTCAGGTGGTGGACGGGGATTACAGTCTACAGTAGCTCATTTATACAACATCATGTCTCTCCTTGTGAGGAGTAATAGCGTACATGATTGCATGCTCTATTGTCTTGTTAACGGCAAATAAAAATCCAATTCAGACAAGCTATGACCATCCTGCTCACATGAGTCTTTTTGCCATTGATTTACATTTGTGAACAGCATGCTGCTGCTCATTTATGTGAATTATCCAGTGCATAGCTGGGTCACAAGGTTTATTGTTCCAAAAAATGACGTTAAGTGAAGCCATAACTTCATTCTTAGCAGACTGTGTGACAGAGCTGTGGCAATAAGTTACTCACATCCTCCTGAATCCTGATCACGTGGACCTTTTCCTCACAGCAATAAAATGAAAATGAAAAATTTTTAACCAGATGGTGGATTTTTGAATCAGATTTTATGCTACAGAAATTTTTCATGCATTATAACCACATCAGTTTTAATACCTCTGATATTATGGTTAAAAAGCTACAACCTAAGTTCACATTTCCTTTTTTTAGATGCAGAGAGTATCACTTGATGAAGGTAGTCATTTAATGCTTGCCTCCAGGTTTAATAAAGCAAACCTTGAGCTGTGTGACAGCAGCTTCTCTCCTTTCAGGGCCAAACCACATAAATTGTCTGCCTTGAGACTTAATATTTGGCTCTGTGTACTGACAGAGATTTCATTTGTGGTAGCAGCAACCATTTCATCACCGTTCAAGTGACATCAAAGAGGCGGCGGCACACTGTTCCAGGCTTACAAGTGGCCGAGCGTGCAGGTGCTCCATCTGATTCATCGACAAAGCCAGATCGCTGACAGGCCAAGGCTGGAATTCTCCAAATGATTCATAGTGTTTTTTTATTCCCCATTCAAATGGCTAGCCTCATTAATTTCATTAAGGCCAGGCAGATTTAAGTCTCCTTTGTTACTGAAAACTTTAAGCCCAACGGCCAGACACACACATCTCGCTTTCAGGCTCAGAAATGGGCTTTGGTGGTATACTGCACACATTACTGATACTGCTCAATATTCAGTCTGCTTTTCAATACACTATCTATGATCACCATTTATTTAATCATTCTTTTATTGAAGTAAATCAAAGTTATTCAGGTGAAAAAAAAAAAAAAAGAGTCATACTCAGAACATGTTCACTGAAAACAGCTTAAACCGGGAGCTTTTCACATATTGTGTCTTTTGAAAGTCTGAGAATGCAAAAAAATATAACAAGATTTACATGTGATATTTAATAAAAACATTATAACAATATAATACAAACTGCTCTAGAGCTAAGTTTATTACTCAATTAATTGATTAGTTGATTAATCTGCAACTATTTTGACATTGGATTAATAATTTCAGTCATTGTTCAAGCAAAATGCCATTCTCTGATTCCAGTTTGTCAAATGTCAAAAGTTTTGCTGCTTTTCTTTGTTACATATGATAGTAAACTGAATATCTTTGGGTTTTTGTACTGTTGGTCATATAAAATAAGGAATCTGAAGATTATAATAGGCATTTTTCACTATTTTCTGACATTTTAATGATGATATAATCAAAAATAATAATTGGCAGATTAAACAGATAATAAAAATAATCTTACGTTGCAGCCCTAAACTGCCTCTACTTTAGGGATCCATGATACTTCAATTTTCTTTTTTCCCCTGGCCACTAATATTATTCAGTTGGTGTCACCAGAAGCTAAAATGGAGGCAGTAATAATCCTTACAGTGCCTCATGCGACTTGAATGTGTAACTTTACTGAGTAAAAGCAGCTCAGAATCACGCTGACAAAAACTGAGTGTCAAACATGCATGTTCCTATCCTTCCCTGTGCTGCCTCAATTGTATTATGTTAGAGGTAATTTAGTCTACAGACAGTGCTCTCCAGTGTGCACCTCTGCAACAACTCCTGAAAGATACGGCTTGTTCACACGTGTTAAACCAAATAACCAAAACAGTGGATCTGCTTGTGCTTTAAACAGTAAACACTGGTTCAGAAAAAAAAATGGGAACATACCAGTCGTACTCTCTTCAGTCGCTCCTCTAGCTTCTCTTGAGCCTCTCTCTCCTTTAGTACGCCCTCCAGTCTGCTGATCAGCTCTGCAGCAAACCTTTCCGGCTCCACATGTATATCCTTTGGAATCCGGTTTGTGCGCTGGGGGAAGAAATGTCAAACTGTAAGCACTGAATTTTTGTCACTGCTGCATTACTGTCAACACCTTATGGGCGGTTTTAGCACCCTGACCCCTTACATCCTGTCAGTGACCATATGAAGGGACTAAAACACAAGCAGGAAACATTAAAGCAGACAGTGTCAAGTGTTAAACGTCCAAAGGGATAATACATTTAAATTTGTAATAACTTGCAACAAGACTTTACCACTGAATACTACTGAAGCTGATCCTTTCTGACATAGTGATGTTTTTTCATTTTCCCTCTCAATGGAGAATGTATGCTTAACCATTGTTATAAATCCTATCAGGGCTCAGAGACATCCCTATGCCCTCTGTGTAATTTTGAAATAGAGGTTGGAGCTAAACTTCCCATCACAAATGCACCACTTTGCAAGCTTTGATAACATAACTGTATCCATTTGATAAACGTGTCTACAGCCAAAAGAATTCAACCTAGATTTGATACTAACCTTTTTGTTTTTTTAATTTCAAACTAGGAGGATAAAAAATGTACTGTAATTTAAAATGACACATAATTTCCTTTTAATGTTTTATACTCTTTATTTTTGTATGTTTTTATTGCATTATGTAAAGCACTTGCCTTTGTGTATGAAATGTGCTATACAAATAAACTTGCCTGGCCTTGCCTTAATAAGGACATGAGTGACATTTATTTCCTCTCCTGCCAGCACAAGTTATTGCACTGCATTTATGACAATTCAAAGCTGTTAACTCCTGATTTGCAACCAGCTTCTATAAAAAAAGGTTGGAAAACAAAGTGACATTTTAATAAAATGACCTACAAGCCCTGTCAATCTTCTTATTGCCCATGAAGTGAAGTCATCATTAATTTGTTGGGGCAGGGAAACGTGAGAGTTATGCTTTAGGGATTTGTGCTCTACTATACAGTCAATTCATGCATCCTAATAGGATGCTACGTGTGGAGTTTTAATTTGACTCTTTACTCCCAGGCCTAATTAGGACTGGGGCTTTCCTACCAAGAGACAGCGTAAGCTGCAGAGGGAGGCATCAGGCTGTCACAGGGGAGGATTCATGTCTGCTAGGCTTCAGCGCACACAGCTTAGGAAAGCATCAAGCTGCATTTAGACAGCCTTCTCTTTCACCATCACCTATTCTTATACTCCATCACAGGCCCTGCGACACAGCAGAGCTTAAATATGCACATCTCCAATGGTGGAGCGTAGAAAAATAAGGCAGAGACAGACAGTTAAAGAGAGGTGTAGAGGCAGAAACTGAGAGGGAAGGGAAAGCACCCATGAATAACTCACTGGAATATGAGGTAGTGGCACTCGCCCATTTGCTTTGGCACTTTCGTGCATCTCCCGGCGATGCTGTTTGCGGTATCTGTAGGGTGGAACCCCATCTCTGGAATTAACAACAAAGACATTTTCATAAAACATCCTCATGAATAAACAACACAGGCAGCTTTGAAGTTGAAAGCTTTCTGCTACATATTTGCCTAAAACGAACACTTTGTAAGTCCTGATTAATCGGTGCGGCAGGACAGGCCTTCTCACAGGCTTATTGTGTCCCTCCTGCACCACAAGTGGTCTGGCAGATTACAGTTAGGTGTTAACACGAGTCTGTAATTCCATGTGGTACTGGCCATACTGGGTTTCACACTCTCCTGTGCTGGAAGCTCTGGACCAATTAGCTGATAACAGCCTCTAATTCATTCAGCTTCAAACACATTTTTGTCCAGTTGTGCAAGCTTTGAAGTTTCTTTGGCATAATTCCCCCGTGCCATCTCTGTACCTAGAAAACATCATTTTTTTTCAAATGTACATGCCTGGTCTGCACACTCAACTGAAATACAAGTCCTGCATGCAAGTGATCCCAGATGGTAAAAGAAGCCTTGCCTTTGGCCTCATGCTTGTGCCCAAACAAAGTTACCTGTGAAAGAAGACGTTCTGCTTTGTTCACCCCACATTAAGCACAGTGACTATACAGAATCACTTTGGAAACATTTCAAACCAGTTCTTGTGTCACATTTGAAAAGAGGTCAGTAGGTTAGTATTTTCATTTCTGTAGATTCTATCAGACATTGTTTCATGTCTGCTAAGAGTGAGTTTTAGGATTCCTAATTAGCATTAGAGATTGATTCAAACAGCTTTTACTGGTCTGGCTAATGAGCAGATGGGACTTTAGTTGCTGCTCTTGTTTAGGTTCGAGAACAGCTAAAAACTGGTTTCTTTCTGTCATCGAGCAATGCTAACTTATATGACATGCCTTCCTTTTAAATAACAACTGGAAATACTTAGTATAGTATTGGGTTCTGTCTTTAATTTTGATGATAAAACTCTTGTGTTCCAGCTAAAAATACAGCCTGGCATAGCCTTTATGACCTGGTATAACAACTTTATGCATGAAACGTGTGTGTTTAAATGTGTGTGTGTGATGAGAAAATACATACACACTGCTGTCGGTAAGGGAAAGTGTGTCTGCGTCGCTGGACATACTCTGCTGCTCACTATCGTTGGCGCTTGCAGCTGGAGCCATAGCATAACCAGTGTTGACGTAGTACGGGTTGATGGGCTCCCGACTTGGTGCATGCCTGGAAACAAGAAGAAATACAGGAAATGCTGAGATTATGCTTTCTTTTTTTTTTTTTTTTCTTTTTTACCAAAATAGACCATGAGGTGATAGACATGCTCGTAAAAATGCATTTATAAACAAAGATGGTGCACAGCTCTTTGGTGTAATTCCAAATTAAGAACATACAGTATTGTTTTTTTATGAATGGTTAGATTTTGTAATAGGAAATCTGTCCAGAAGCCAAAGGGTTATCTGTTCACAGTTGTTTGTGATTTTGGAACAGCCAAAATGTCTTTCACTTCTGCTCTTTTGGTTTGGTTAGAAGGCTACGAGAGAGTTGATGGTCCAGACGAGATGGATTCTATGCAACACGTCGTACACATGTATGCTTAGTTAAGAAACATGATATGGATGAGTCTTGCAAACCACCAATATTCTTGGGCAATGCTAAGAAGTAGGCTGGGAATATCCTCCAAACAAATTTGGACGTGGAACATTCAAACGGGCATTCTGATGGACATACAATGAAAATTAAATACAGCATTTAGCTTCTGTCACCATAGTGTGTGTAGGCAGTATTAAATTGTATAGAAGTATATAAATTGGCCATTATCAGCTTATTGCAGATTTATCTTATCAGTGTATATATTGGTCGATAAGTAACAAAAAATGGCAGTATAGAAATGCCAGTTTGTTGACCAGGGAGCGCTGATAAGTAGATTATTCAATGTAGCCAGTCCAGCTACTCATTTAAAATGTGCACACAACCTCATTCCCAAGCTCTGGATAGTCCATTGCCTACAATTTGACAACCTTTCTGACTCTGCCGCTTCCTGAAACTCCTCTTGCTTCTGTTTGGCGTAATCCAAACAAACCTACAGCCAGAGTGAGTATATTTGCTATCAACACCGTATTTTATAGTATTTCAACAGGCTTTGTGTACACACCAAATTCGATACCAGTATTGAACAGTGGAGGATAACTGCAGGTCTCATTATGATGCATATTCTTCAAGAGCGTCTACAGATATATGGGAACACCATTTACATTCTCAGTCATTGAATTTACTGAACACACTTCTTACAGGGCTTTGTACACATGAATTAAAGATGTTAGGCATCATCTCTTTTTATTCAAATTGGAATTCCCTGAAGCATTTATCCCGAGCTTTCTCCCTGTTTGGAATGCAGAAGTACCCAGAGTTCAAAATGAAACCTTTTGACCAACCGATTTTCATTAGCATCTACATTCAACAACAGTGAATAATTACGCCGCCAGGTTGGTGAAGAGTTGGGACAAATAAAAAGTGCAGTCTACAGAAAATGAGCTTTTAACCTGTGATTGTATGTGGCTACATTTCTGATGATGAGAAATGAAATGAAATGACAAGGGAAAGAAATAAAAAAATCTAATTAATCGGTCATTTGATGAAAGATGGATGAGATGATTCCTGGAGCAAAACTGTTCTGCCAGTCACAGCTGCCAAGCCATTTTAGAAACATCAATTTCTCATAACCACAAATAAATGATAACACCAGTACAGTACATATAAAATCACCGGACATTCATTTGAAAATGGTTGGATTTTCTTCTGCACTGACTCTGTATCATGTTGTTTCCTGTTTTATTAGACTAATCCTTATTTTTGCGTAATATCACACTTAGAAACACATAAAACAATATTGTGCTTACATTTTTTTAATTCCAACTGCTAAAAAAATAATACTGCAATAAAAGACACAATAAAAACACCAGGTTTCCCATCATCACCTGAGCCTGAACACAAATCCCTCCAGGCAGGAAGGCCATACAGTACTACTATTCCATATAAACACTCCATTTATTGCTTTCTATATTTGGAGAAATTGCTCACACAGTGTATTTTGTTGGCCACATCTATGTGGATTTCATTTCATTAACTTGTAATAAAAATGCCTTTTTGAAAGACACTGGTGTCCTAAGTTGCCCTCCATGTGTAATCAAAACTTCCACATGCCATTCCCTTGTCTCTTCCTCTATCCTGCCTGTCTCCCTCTCATGTTAGATGCATGCAAAGGCCAAAGAAATCTTATATAAAAAAGAAAATGTATTATTTCCCTTTCTAAAAAATAAAATGGTCAGACTCCAAACTTTTTACTGATACGGTTTGACTCCAAAAACTGAATACAGGACCTTTATTTTAGACATGACACATAATAATGTCTACTTGAGAGAAACATTGAGTTTGTTCACAGTTGTTCATCCATATTGTTATTCCATGTTTTTCTCAACTTTATTCCAGCATGCAGATTTTTAGGACCCTCAAAAGATCACTCAAAGGAAACAACAACTTTCATTAAAATTACAAAAGGAGATGAAGTCTTGCCTTTGAAGTGCATGAATGAGAACAAAACTGAGCTGTTAATTTCAAAAAATCTCCCCAAACATTAATGAATGTATAGGTCATTCTCTTTCAAGTCATTTGATTTTTTTAAAGCTGATCTGAAAGACTGTTTAATGTCTTTTGTTGCCTGTCTCTGAAGAGATCAGACACAACTGATGTAAAATTTAGTTTCGTAAAAACCCGACGGGTGCTGCTAAAAGGCTATTTAAAAATGAAGCGTGTCTTTCTGTAATTCCAGCCAAATGCTTGATTGCTGAAATAATGATGTGAAAATAAAACTCAAAACTGTGTTTCGCTCACTAATTAAAACTCAAGCAAGAAGAGATTTCAAGCAAACATTGATCTCCAATGAAATTGCCTTTGGTTATGTTTTCCAAATAAAAATCAAACACAAACAAGCACTTGGTTCGTCTTGCGGTCTGCGATCTGCAGATATCAACCATAAAAGTACATGCCAACACTGGAGAAGGTAATGAGACACAAGACTAGACCAAAGAAAGAAAATAAAAAAGTAGCAGAAGTCTGCAGCTGCCCTGTTGATGTGATATTTTAACTGGTCAAACGCGTTGTTGTCTCCAGTGCCTGTACTGCACTGTGTCCAGTGTTTTACTCACAGAGAGGGTCTTATCTGGAAGGTATTGTCTGTCTGTCAGCTGACGTGAATTCCTGTCCCTTCTCATAACACTGGAGCTGCAGCAGTAGAGGTCAAATACGGGAACGTTTCTGTAGTGTTGGACAGTGACGTGATTTTCAATTATTCTGTTGAGGACCAACATTATTGCAAACTAAACAAGAGCTGCAGTCGCTCTCGGAGTTTAGTTTAGTTTGCAACAGCACATTTTGTTCCTTGCAACCTTTCAATTATGCCACCTAACATGTTATTGGACATGTTTTACTGCATGTGGCCTTAATCCTCTGTTGAAGATGTAACCTTATTACATAATAACCTTTAGCTTTTTAGTGATCAATTACTTGTGTTTTTATTTGAGCTTTCATTGTTACACTTTCATTTGAAAAAGACACTTAAATCATAAGCATGTAACTAATGCAAAGCCACTTTTCATCTGTTTAACGTGATTAAAATTTCTTAAGCTGGAGGATCACAAGTATGTAGAGTAAACAAGCTTCCACAGTCTGATTACTCTGAGCCTTTAGAGTGTCTGTTCTCTCTGTCATTCTACTGGCTGCTGTGTATTAAGCCTGGCAGACACTGTACAGATTAAGCCCAATGTTAGCCCTGAATTGGTTGCCCCCAACTCATTTTAGAATTTCTGCCAGATCGGTTGTCACTGAGGTGCAGTTTGAGGGGGGTCACAACATCAATTTCCCTGATCGGATGGATTTCTGCCATGATTTCAGAAGTTTCCCTCAGCTGTCTTGCAGTTTGAGCAGTTCCATAGTCTGATTTCTGACATGGCTGCTGTCAAAAGATCCATTATAAACTGTAGTGAGCTTGTTTTAATATTATCCTAGTATTATTTTACATGTTGTGGCTAAAACTGTAGTCTTGAGACTGCTGTGATATAAACCTGAACTTCACTGCAGAACAGACAGACCATAGCCTGCATCTTCCAGACATCTCCATATATACGCCATCTTGTTTGAATAAACTTTATTAAAATTGTCACTGGGCAAAACCAACCAGGGCGTCTGTTTTTACGTTCAGTGTTAGCAGCCACGTCGCAGCCGGTCAATTCATCCGTACAGTGTGAGCATAAAATTCACAGATTCTGTCCGTGCAGACAGGCTGATCAAAATGTGTGGTGTTAGTTAGTGTTAGTTAAATGTAAACTGTAAAAAAATAAATAAAAATAAAAACACAGAGTGTCTGCCCAGCTTTAGAAAGATTCAAAGCACAACATATGACTCAGGTGCCCATAACAGTCCAAACAGCTATCCAGTACAATGAGCAACACATGAACCCCTTAAACAAGTATGGTTTTCCCTCACACAATCTCACTCTTACTGTGGACCTTATTTACAAGCCTCAAGCTAAAGATACTTTTTACAATAATATATCTGGAGCTGCCATAACATTAAGGCAAACTTAAACAGCATATAGGTTTCGTTATATATTCGAGTGTCATGATAGTGTGACAGTGAGCCAGCATGCATGCACAGTAACAGGACCCTGAAACGGAAGCAGCTAACGGTAATTCAACCATCGTTAATTTTATTATCTACACCTGTGCTTTTCCTACTGTGACATGTTAAAATGTCTTCCATGAAAAAGGCTTTGCAAGCTTCTCCACTTTGCTTCTCAGTATGTTCCTATCATCTATCAACGTCCTATCAACACTTTGGTCACATGGTGCAAGCTGCACATTCAAAGGTTGTGATTATTCAAACATAGTCAATATTATTACATTACAGGATTATTATTTGTGGAAATACAAAGCATTAATTGTGTAGCCCTACACCTTGTCTCTGATGAACAGAGATCATTACTCAGTATCGAAGTGTTGTCAAACATCACTTTACAACATTATGACATAAAATAACTAAAAGAAAGACAAGAGAGGGTGAATTACAACTAGCAGGTCTGTTTCAACTGGTTCAACTGGTTCAACTGGTTAATTATACGGAAAATTATCTCAAAGATGAAAAGGTCAACATGACTAAATACTAAATACTAATTACATTCAAATGAAAAAAATAAAAATAAACAAAGCAGTTTTTTGTTCTTAACAAAATGTATCAATTTAAATAGTCTGTCCTGCCAAAGTCAGCAAAGGTGTAAATTATGCAAAGCACCAACAGTGGGTTAAAAAGAAGACGAACTGGATCTTCAAGAATCACAAACAGCCACAAAATGCAGACAACACAGTCATCAAAGGAGAAGAAACAAACAAGGAGCGGGATAGACAGTGGTCTTTGAGCAGCTGTAATTAACCTCACCATTTTGGCACTGAATCAAACAACTGAACATTGAATTTTATGAGTACAGCCCTCTAATTATGCATCTACACGCATCAAACTCACTAAAAGCTAATGTTTTTCAGCATCAATCAGCAGGCCATCAGCCGATTTGGCATTACACAGATTATAACATCTGGGTGAATATACTTTGAACTCTTACAGTGAGAACGATAAGCATTTCAAAGCTGAGAGGCAATTATTTTAATGCTGTTGTTGCATACCCACATAGCTGGCTGACACAGTCACCCCTTGCACTGCAGCAAAAAGTCCAAAGAAATCATAAACTTTCTAGCCTACCCACCTGTATTGATAGGTTGAGATATTTGCTTGACTGAACCTGAGTATCGAGTTGCGTGTTCTGCTTCACTTTAGGAAAAACAAAACATTACTTTTGTATTGATTCTGAAACAAGAGTATATGGAATGTAACACATTTCTACCTTTAAGGAGAACATTGTCTTTGTCTTTTATATAGTGCAATAGGAAGTTCACAGCAGATGGGCATTTTAATGTAAACAGATAAGGTCAAGAAGCAGGTGTACTCTGCAATATTTCATTGCAGCAATGTTTTTCTTTTTTAAATGTGTTTGACAATCATAATCTTTGTGACTTAAAAATCAAATCAATATCCATGGCCGTGACTAGTCGACATTATAAAACAAGTTTGGAATCTCTATTTTTCCATAATGAAACGTATTATGTTTGACTAATCAATCTAAACTGTTTTCCCATAAATTCAGACTTAATATGAAGAAGAAGAGGAAGAGCAAGGCAAATTCATCCAGTTTCCAGAATAAGAGATTTCAGAAAGCTCCTCCTTAAACAAAATCATGTTGAACTCTTTCGCTGCAAAACCCTGTCCAATGGGAAAACTTGATTCCCACAGTACCTGCACAAGAAAAATGAAGAACGCTACTTCAACCTTCTAACAAAAAGTTAACTTCTGCAGCCTCTGACATTTCCTCACCACCGTAAGTGTAAATACACCATCTTCCTCTTATCTCAGCTACACTGAGACTCTGTTTTCATTTTCTAACTTCAAGCAGCGTTCATGGTATTGTGGGGTTTCAGGTTTATTTCTAATTCAGCAGTTTGCAGAGAAAAGCTGTGTAGTTAGAGCTGAAGTGAAGCTTTCTAGATTGCTGGGAGGATTTACCTGTACTCGTGACTGTCCTGGAATCTCGCGCTGTTGGCAACACGCTGTGGTGCCGTCTCCATTAGCAGCTTCTGAGTAAGCCGGTTGCTCGGTGTGGGGTCACACTCGGGCTGCTCCTCTGGCTCGTGGTCACATCTCCATTCCTCATCTTCATTCAAAGTGGGTAAATAACCCGACAGCCCCTTCCCATTCCCAGGAACACAGCTCTGATCGCTGTACAGCTTAGGGCTCTCTAGTCCTGTCCGTGTATATTCCAAATATATGTCAGACTTCAGAAATAAAGGATAGGTGTTGTCCTCCATCATAGTCTGTATCTCAGTCTGAGCCTGGTCGAACATTGCAGGATCAATGTGAAGCTTCATGACGCAGTCTTTGATGAAGGACTTGGTAGCTGGTTTGATCTGTCTGGAAACAATCCCATTGTTGTCCAGGATGTATTTTTTATAGATAGCTTTAGCCAGTTTTACCTTCTTCTCCTCGTTACCCTCATTAGCTTCAAGTTTGCGGAAGCCACTGCATGCAAACCAGAAGTCCAACATATCTGCGCACTCCTCCTGCTTGAGGAACGTCCTAAACAGATGGATGCCATCTTGGTCATCCAGGAGGGAGTGAAGAGATTCTGCCCACTTTAAGTAGGGTGGTGTAGGGGAAGCACTTCCCTCCGGCTCATAACCCAGGTCCAAGTCAGGTCGCCTGGGTGTAGCCACAGACGCCTCACATTTGACGCTCTCATTCTTTGAGGAGAAGCCGAGGTTGCTGTACTGGCATCCATCACTGCACACCAGCTCACCTTCTTCCCCTGGGACTGGAGGTCTGGGAGCATCCTCAGTGAAGCTGCCTCCCAGGTCTGCTAAGTAGCCCCGTTTGTCGCTTATGCTCATAGTCCCAGCATCCATATACCACGTCCCCGTAGAGCCTGCACTGCACAACTATTAGATCCAGACCTCTACTTATGCCACTGCAAAAAAGCTCCTGCAAGGACGAAAAATATATAATGAGACGCAGCTTCATGACATCATTGAAAGGTAGAGTAGTGCTAGCCTTGACAGGGCACTACTATGAGAATATATTCTAATACTCATTCTCAGATTAATGCCAAAAAAAAAAGAAAACATTCTATGCAGCAATTTATTGATACCAAGTACAAGTGAATTCATATTAACAGATGTAGTGCTGAAAAAAGGTCGATCGATGATGTGCCATAATTGCCATACGCCAGGTTAGAAAAGGACTAGTACCTCTTGGGGAATTTTTATAATTTTGCACAGCTTGCAGTTTTATCAGATTTTCATGAAAAACCCATCATGTGGCCAGTTTCCAGCTGAACATTAAAATTAATGCAAATTCTGCGGAAATCCAGAGAATTTGTAGATGTGAGACAAGCTACTATAAACCTCTAAAACCAGAAACTAGCTTCTGGTTCACCTTTAAATGCAGCACGTTCTGTACGGTAGGCTGGTGATGTCGGCTGTTTACACTCCGATATGAGGGAAATATTATTACATTCTTTGGCAACTACAGTGCAGTGGACTTACATTGGAATCAGGAAATCACTATAATAGAATAACTGTGGAAATTGGTGATTAAATCAACTCAAAAAGCAGTCATTCAAGAATACACTGACAAAACTTTCATGCACTTGATCTGTGACTGCATATTCTGCACAACATCTGCAAACCTAAGCAGAAATAGAAAACTGAAGTCATTAGACTTATAATGTGGTTTGATAGTCTATGATTGTGCCATACTGAGTCACATTCAGAGGTATGTGGCAGTGTTGTCGTAATCCAGGCCAAGAGTCGTGGCTTCAGTGCTGTCTGGCCTTGAAGGCAGCTTTCTGCTAGGCAGTAGTATGAATATGGTGTAGTGTTAATGTAGTTTGCAGTAATATCCTCTGATTTATATGCATAAGCATATCATTACTTCACACAGCTACTCCAGTTTCATCTAAATTAGTATTAGTGTATCATCACAATGATAAATTCACTTGAGGATTACAGTATGAACTCAATAATGAAGAAGCCTTAGTCTCTCTACTATTAGCGGATATGAGCAGTACTGCAAATGATACTTTATTGATCCCCGTGTCATATTCTCTCCTCATTTCATTCCCCTGCTATCAGAGCGCTGGGTCAGCTGCAGAATAGCACACCTAATGGTTTTAGGGATTGAATGTCTTGTTCAAGGACACATCCTGGTCCTCATGTATTGTCCCTGAGCTTTCTTGCTGAGCAAAGACACAGCAGTGCCTATATCTCCACCTCTACGGACTATACATACAGGTTATGATTAAGTTTCCCAGATACAGTGTCAGTAACCCTTTTAGTTCTGATTTCCTAACCACAGCTTAGAAAAAAAGAGCCAATTTTGCTGCAGGCAAGACAAAATCATGGTGATCAGTAATGGCTCTGACCAATCAAAACACAAATAGTTACATTTTGGATCTAAATTACTATTTATAGCTCTGTGCACTTGTTAACTCTGCACTGGTTGAAATAAATCTTGAAACAAGTAGATTTGTAATTTCAAAAAGGCTGACAGCTAGGTTTACTCTAGCTGTGATTTCCAAATGAAACATCTTTTAATGGTTGCCATCACATTCCCTTTAGGGCACACCCACTCTCTGCCTTGTCCAATGCAGATACAAATCATTATCCTGATTGAACAAAGACAGCAAAGACAGAATTGGAAACAGGGCCTTTTTCTCTGCACAATTCCTGAAGTGTGAGCAGCACGTGCACTGTGTGTGCACAAGGCCAGGTGTGCCGGAGTGACAATGACAACCAGAAAATGTGGCCAGCTTTAATACAAGCACATTTCATGCCTAGTTTAACAATGCTGAAGTATCAATGCTAAGGAATTAATCTCAGTCAAACTAGCAGTCATCTTGCTACCTGTGTGTAATGATGCATCGGCACGCGAGATGTTCGGTTAGCGCATTGATATTTAAATTAACGGTTCTGCGGTCACAGGTGTGTGGCCTGACAGGAATATTTAGGAGAGGTTTAGGCGTGATTTTAGCCGGTCAGAGCCGGGTTCGGGAAATGTCCCGGTTTTTTTTTCTGAAACTGTATCCGTTTGTTCCTCTGAAGTGAGCCTCTCATCACATTCATGTCTTGGCCTCTCCAGAATGAGCAGAACAGCAGCGGCGAGTGGGGGAGGGGAGCCAGAAACAAACTCCGTACGCACACACATACATACACAGCCAGGCCTTTCAGCAGCCGACCGACAAGTGCACAACTTTGTCACACTATTCACCTATTAATATCTGCACTGTCTCCGCTAACAGCTGCTAAACTAAACGAACAACATGACGACCGCAAACATTCCCCCTACCGTCAGAGGACACAGAGGGAATCCCACACCAATTTCCGAATAGATTTACAACCAGCAAAGCGATGGCACATACAGTATCTCCCGACTACCGCAATCCCAATCCCAGAGCTGGGAGAGAAAAAAGTGACATATACTTAACCGGTGGAAATCTTCTTGCTGCTTTCGAGTGCATCGGGCATTTGGACCTGCACAAGTCACCGCGAACAGTGTCATAGCTGCGAAGTGCAAGACTTTAAAAATAACAAAGAAAACAGTCCGCTCTCCACCTCTCCATGGCTGGCTCTCTTTCACTGTCTGTGTGCGGAGCTGAGGCTAGTGCAACCAGCAGATGATGCACAGCGCCTCGCCCGTTCACTACTCAAATTACTAGTGCTTAGTTTTGGTACATGTGGTACACTGATTTTTTTTTTGTTTTTTTGTCTCCCTCTCTCTCAAGAATTAAAATAAATATCTTGAAAAGGAGGTTGTAGTATTCCCTAGCTTACAATCCACAGAAATATGGCTCAACATTAAAATATATATTTGATATTTTACAAAAAAACTTTTTTATTAACCTAATTCATACCAATAAGCTCTATTGGGGGAAGAATTCAATACATATATCATAATAATTTCAATACCACTGTAAGCATTCTATATGGATCACAAGTAAGTACATATAGGCTTTATTGTGTGTATATTGTTTATGCTGTATATAAATGATAAAGATGATTGATTGTGTCGGATCGACAGCCCACATAACAATAAACGTGTACAACGACGATTTAGTATTGTATTTCCGTAAACTTGGTGGACTTGGAGGACAAAATTGATGCAGCAGAGGCAGGGCTGGCCTGATTTTTAATCCCTAGTATGGGTCAAGCTCCAAAAATGCTGGCTCCTACATTTCCCATAATGCAACTCAATAGCGTGCTGTTCATTAGATAAAAAACATTCCCCAGTGTGTAATGCAGGCTTTCCATTACAAATCTAGTTGTAGTCGTAGTCTTCATGCCTAAACTGAGATGATGACATCACCATGATATTAGATATTATATCAGTTATTTTTTCAGACTTTAGAAAGCTCCTTCTAGAGCCACAGAAGACATAGTATAACTGTTTTAACAGGCTGAGTAGTAGTCTCTGTGATGTGTAAACTGAACTTCATGTGTAAAATCAGTTTAGTGCCCCTTTAAAGGTCCCATCTGCCCTGGCATTACAGTGTTACCAATAGCTCTACCCCGTGTTTGGGGCCCTTTTCCGACAAAACATAATGAGTAATATAAGGTGCATATTTGCTATTTGAGTGTTGCAAATGCAATACGGTTTCAAAGTGAAAAGTGTTTATAGAGCAGGTTGGACAACAATGTGCTTTGGAGGCAGACAGTCTGCAGGTTTTCATTCCAATGGAAAGACTGCACCAGATGACTTCACTGATTAGTTTCCAGGGGTTACAAGGGCTGAGGGTGCTTTGATCAGTTCAATCAGCTTTTCATGTTTTATCTTTACTGCTAGGTGGTGCATTCAGGCAGCCTTTGTCATGAATTTTATCACCAGGAAGTTTCACTATAGACAAAGCCGTAAATACCAGTGGTAAACTTAGGGAAACTCCATGATACCTGAGTTTATGAGTTATGATATCTTACTTCAACACATAATGGGCAACTGGCAGTCTCTTTCACAACATGCATAATGTCGTTGTAATTAACAATTAACAATATATTAGTGACACTTTCATTGGTCTAATTTATGTCATATTTACCGGTGACACGACTACTCAAACTCAAACACTTGCATTTAATGTAACAATAATTTGCAATTACTTGCAGCATTTCTCTGTCTGAATGATATGTTTCCCAGCTCCTAATGCTGCCCAAAGTTTTGCAACAGCCTTGGAGATATATTTGTTCATGTTTTGGTGTGTTTATGAATAAAACCAATACATCTATGGTGAAAACCAAACTAAGCAGTGACATACGTCTTCTGTATAAACACTGTAGTGTTACAAACAGCCATCAACATGCCACTTTGCACCATTAGACAAAATATAAATCTTTATTTTGACTGTTACAAAGCCATCACACAAAGCTTTTATATGTTGTAACAACTAATACTGATGCTTTGAAACAAGATATTCAATGCAACACTATTTCATCTCAACAGAACATTGTACTACATTTTAGCTACACTGTTAGACACACTTGATCGTGTCATTCCTTTATGACTTTACAGTACAAAGACTAAAGGATAGACCAAATGCAGCAATAAAGGCTGTTATCAGTTTCTATGCTTTCATGCCAAGCAATCACTAAGCAGTCACACAGTTTTACTAAGTCTAAGATGAAAGGCTGATGGAACCCCATAAAAACATAAACGCATTTGATTATGTAATTACATCAAACCATTTGGGAGCATGAGAAAGAGCAGGAATATATATTTCACACTCTTTCACCTGAATCACCTGAATTACCTGCTCAAACCTAGAAACCTCTTAAAGTGTGCGGTGTACACCGTGCTTACAATATTTATGCCAGCTAGATAAAACATGAGAAAGACCAGACACACTTCAACTTCCTTGAGGCAAAATTGATTTTGGGCAGCAACAATTTAAGCATCCTGATACTCAAATACTCAAGTTTTTCTTCATGGCATCAGGATTTCTTCCACTAGAAAAGAATGAAGATGTGATGGCCCTCTGAAACATATCGCATCATCATCCATGACTTCCAGCCACTGATTTATTTACACTCCCCTGTTGATTTCTGGACACTGTTCCATTATGACAAAAGTTTAACTATTAAAAAATGTTTAAAAAAAGAGACTTAGGACTGAGGATGTGACCCTTTGTCTCTGCCACCAACATGGCTGACAGTTTACGGTCTGCAGATGAACTCAATCTCTGGTTTTATGATAGACACAAAACCTCCTCGATCCACAGCTCATCGCTGTATTCTACTGAAACACTCAAGGCTTAAAGGTTGTTTCACATGAGTGTGGGTGAAACTGTGCAAAATAAGCCTACTTCATTTTCAAGGAAAAAGAAAATGCAGGTCTGGTAACATTTATTTAAGAAATGGTTGCTACAATGTGCAAATTGTCTTTGGGCAAACAACATTTCACCAATTCCAACACACATCAGGCATTTTAATTGGTACTCAAAAGTTAAAATGCATTATGTATTAAAAGAGCTCTAGCAGGAGAGTCCTCTCACTGAACATTCATTTTGATAGTCAAACTGGGTGTCACTGTGTCACCATCAACAGACCACTGCTGCAAGTGATGAAGAGGGAGCTACTGTCTTCCACTTGCAAAGGAGTTGAAAGCTAAAGATGAACCAAATACTTTTGGTTTAGTGGTTTACAAGAAAAAACAGAAATGTTCTGTCTGTGCCTGTGTGTGTGTGTGTGTGTGTGTGTGTGTGTGTGTGTGTGTGTGTGTGTGTGTGTGTGTGTGTGTACACATGCACTGGCTCTTTGTGTTTTACATTTTGTAAATGGTTCATATGAAGATGATGGAAAAAATAGTTACATGCAAATCAAAATGTTTTACCTTGAGTTTGATGGTCTTCCTCACACATCCTCCAGCAGTACATCCATTTATTGAGGATTCCATTGCACGGTTATTTAACACATCAGGCTGCAGTAAGCGTAACATCCCTCTCGTCACCTTGACACGAGAAGGCCTGGCCAAAGCAGAATGTCGCCATAATAGTTTGTCTTTGCCATCCATTTGTTCCTGAAGAAGAAGAAATATTTGTTAAGTCTGCTTTAAACACGGCCGAAGAAAAACAGCAGAATATAGAGGTATGATTTTATTTTTGCAATGTTTTAGACATTTAATTGTCAGATACCAACATTGATAATATACTCTATATTCTTCAATAAGGATTTATTTAATGTGTGGATAAAGTTTTATCATGATACCAGTAAAATAGGTCAAGCACCCAAACCTTTTTATGCCATAAACTGATAAAGCAGCATTGTGACCTCTACTGAAACAGATTTTCCAACAGTGGCTTTCTGAATATAATGATTTACTGGATACAAAATGTTTTCTTTTCTCTATCCCGTTTGCAACACCATGCGACAACACCATGTTGCTGTTAAAAACAAACACAAATCTAGACAGAACCAAACCTGGAACAACACCCAGGATCATTTTCTTGCATGAGAGTACATTTTCTATTTAACAACACAGAAGGCATACTGATGGAGACATAATATACAGCTTAATACCACTTCTTTAGACTTAACATCTGGTGAGACATGACTCATGAAGTCCCACTGTTCAGAATTTAGAGCTTTGAGAATCATCCATTACTTCCAGGTGTCTGGACCCATCATGAAGCCTCAGCAGCCAAAGGTAATATGATAGGGCTAATTAAAGATTGTGATCCATGTGAGAATTGTGGCAGTGCATAAACCACCCTGGCTTCAGTTTTACAAGTTGACATGGAAGAGAGTGTAGGCGGAAGAGTCACCTGACAGGCAAATCATATATCAAGTTAAGGTTTACACAGCACCCTCTGTAGCCTGTCCCAGCTTTTCTGCTAGCTAGAGCAATGCTGAATTACCAGCAGTGCTGTTTTAAACATCAAAACGCTGGTCAGAACCTGGCATGATCAAATGGAGGGCAGTACTGACAAAGAGAAACAAGAGAAAAGGAGCACACGTGAATGAATGCTGCAGACAGCTGGTGTGGAGCTCATGAAGATGAGCCACAAAGGGTCTTCAGACCCGTCTCTCATCAGCAGCTACAGTTTCTCAGGTAATCAAAAGAGGAGGGCCATGAAAACTACATAAACTATAAACACAGCCTCAAAAAGGGGTGTGGCTCAAGAGGCCTGATGTGACTACACATTAGAAAACGCTTATCAACCAAAGCTGGGACCAGTCTAAAGCACTGTCTGGTGCCTGGTCTGGTTCAAGGCTGCATCACTAATGGTATAAATACAGCATAAAAATATGTATATACATTAAATTGTGTGGAATTTCATTTTTAAAGCACTCCATACCCACTCACATTAATCTTTTATATGTAGACTGAAGGCCATCTACTGAACTCCATGGATGCAACACCTTGAACTCCTACTCATGAGCACCCACTTCTTTGTTTTAGTTCAAAATTGGACCACACTGACTGACATATTTTACTTTTTCTTTTTTAATGATAACTTTTAGGGCATTTGGGCTTTTTTGATCATTAACTACAGAGGGAATGCTATCCATACAGGTCCCTAGCCATGTAAAACCAAGGGTATAGTGGATCTTGTACATGGCATGTATTTTACATCATTGATCTACCAGGATGATCATAAATAGCTTTTTCAGTGCAGATACAGCTGTGTGTACACAGACTTGATTTATAATAACAGCTTACGATCAAATGTCATTTGTGGTCATTTTTGACTACTAAAGAAAAACATATTGGACCAGAATTCAACATTTTAAGATAGACTTTTTCCCTTTGTATCACAATATCGAATGATAATGCATTTTGACTTCTATTGGCATCCTATTTAAAAACCACCTACACAAATATTTTTACAATAAACTGCAGTAATGAAAGGTTTCAGTAAGGCAAGAAGTTGTGTGACCAGAAGGTTGGTAAATTGAACAGCTAGAAACGCCTGGGTGTGGAGGGTGAATATAAAATACTCTTCCCTTCCTCACCAACTACAAACAAGAAGCCCTTAAGCAACTGGCCCAGTGGAGCTGCTGAGCAGGCAGAGGAACAATAGAAGACGTTTCTCTGTTCAGCTCTGTGACTGTATGAACCAGACCGGCTTATTGATCAAATCTAAGTTTATATAAAAGTAGTATTTTGTGTCAGAATTCTTAAAGACATGTAGTTGTAAAAAGCCTTCAATGAGAGTTAGTTGTCAATTTTTTATGTGTTTACTGATCAGTGATATTAATTTCTGAGTAAAATGCAAATTCTGTAGTTTGTAGCTTTTAAAAAGAGTTATAATAATCATGGCTCCTAAAGAAAGATGAATTCAAATGAGTAAATGATTACATAGTTTCTTATTAGAAATTATACTGATGTTTTCAAATATGTTCGAATTCTTAAACATGCCGATGCAGTTAAGTGTTACCAGAGGACAACTTCATGTTTCCCAATTCAGTCCTTTCAGTGGTCTTTTGTTCCACCTGTCAGTGTGGATTTAGACTCCCTAGTAGGCCTTGGCTGAAATAGGCTTATCTCTGTTGAAGACTCTCTGATGAACAAAAGACCATTAAGGTCTTTAAATGCATGCTCCCATTCTGAGTGCACACAATAGAGATTTCTATTTTTCAAATTGGCTGTCTTCAAACAATTCACTAAAAGTTAAGGAGAACAAAAGAAACAACAAACATCTTTCAAAGCCCTCAAAACTAAAAATGGAAAACATACATAGAGTTTATGGACTAAATTGAGATATGATTAACCAAGTTATTTAGATAAGAGGGTTCTAATAAAAGTGTGTCAGGCATATTAAAGGCATTCAATGTTTGTTTTAAGTTCTGAAAACGATCCAAAGAGTAATATCAAAAGACTGTCAGAAAATGTATTCTGGAGTCCTGCTGATGTCCTTTGTCCTGGCTGAATATATCATGACTAACAAGCCTTGGACTGGATTAGGCACAGAGGATTGAGCAATTTGCAGACTTGAGTTTATTTTGATGGATATTCTAGCTCACAGAGCACCATATTCCCACAAGAAGGGAAAAAATCTTATTAAAAAGGCCCATATATCCTATGGTGATATAATACCAAAGACATACATCCGTAACCATGTACCAAACGGTGAAAGTACATTGTCAGACATCTGCTGGCTTGGAAAAATTCAAACTAATTTAAGCGTTCAGTCTATCGGGGTCTTCAGTAGTCTGGTCATGGGATGCACATTCACTGGTCAAATCAAATGATGTGCTTCGGTTTTGATGAGAGGCAGGAGACAACAGAACCAGTATGGCACTGACATGAAAAACGATAACAGACATAGTACAACGATAAACAATACAATGGAAAGTTACTGGTAACCGTAGATTTCATCCAGAAGACCCAAAAGCAGACATCATACCTGCTGGTTTACCTTACTGTGTGGTTCTCGGTTTTGTTGTGTTGAATCGCAGACTACTCCCACCGCTTTTCTATGGATCGAGTATAGTCCTTCGTAGTCTGCAGTGAAGACTGCCGCCATCTTTAATCACAACAGAGTCCATCTGTCGATGGTTCTTCCCTTTCTACCCTCTCTTCCTCTGTTCCAGTCTCTCTGTTCCAGCCCTCTCTGTTTGTTGTGGGGGGTTCTTATTTTCCATCCAACATCAAACCACCATATCGACAGGCTCATGGGCCGCCCAGTAGGGGGGCAGCTTGAACATGCTGCATTGGCTGTTGTCCTTTTCCAAGCCGCAGATTAACTGACCACTGATATATAGCCTGCAAAAATGATTTCAGCTCTCAGGCCTTTGATTTCAACAAGCCTGGCCTCAAAGCTCCTCCATGATTGTCCCTGAATGCATCATTTTCCTCAGATGTTCTGATTGATGGGATTTGGAGCTCTACTTGATTGAGGCCACATCTGTATAACTACTTACAAATTCGTAAACGATAGATTCTGATAATTTACACCAAAAAAATGTTTTCCCCATTGCCAGCTGTTCTATGATATGTAACATAAAAAGAACATCTTCCTTTTAAGCAAAGCTCAGCTGGAATTCTTTGATCTCACAAACTGAAACTAAATTTGACCTGAGCAGCCTCGGACTACATTTATAAGTATAAGCAGGCTGTCTGTCTGCTTTCATCCAACCAATGCATTTAATTTAAAGTGACACTTGCTTTTTGTTCCTCCTGGTCCCTTTTTGCATTCAAAGCTTGAATGCAAAGGCGTATCTTGTTTACTGTCACTGTTTTGTTCCGCCAAACTCTTTCAATGAACAATAAGAGGAGTTGAATTTCAAAATGGTAGATTCTCTCACCTTCCTCTCCTGCTGTGTGGCTTGTCGGATCTTGTTTCTGTGGTCCGCCATGACTGGGCGCAGTCCCCTGCCTGCCACTCTGCAATACTTTCTCGTACTCATAAACCTGTTTCTGATTCTTACTAATGTGTGTTGCTGAAAGATGAGCATCTTTACTTTATATTGCAGCTTCAGCCGTGCGACCCTATTGGAGGAAACAAGGACCGGATGATTGTCTGCACAATCGTATTGTAGCTATGGTAACAGACCCAACAGGCATGAGTGATGTGCACCTAATTGCTCCGTACACATTAAGCAACAGAAAAAAAAAGAGAAACATAAATGAAGCAGTGTTGTGCCAAATCAAATTGGTTTCTCAGACATTACACATTTAAGTGCCAAAGGCTTTTCAATGAACTGCATCACAGTGATATTTTATTATAACTTACTTATGAATGCAAAGAAAGGAGGAGAAAGATGGTTGAAAAGAAATTTTGGAGAAAGGGGGAGAGATGATATTGCCTTTGTTATGTAGCTTTATCAGCTGCTTACCTTTCAACTGGATTTCACACTTGCATGTCTTGTTGTAGCCAGGGTCAGATCCAGCATACCCTTCTCACAATGACCAATTTTCTCCTCACACTGCACCAGCAAAGACCCACGGTGTTGGCTGCCACTTGCATTTGTCGGGATTGTGACGCATTTAAACACATTTTATTTCCAGATTTTAACTTGTCAGTGGTCTGTAAAAACATGTAGTTGAGTCAATATCAAAAATGATATTTTGACACGTTGCAAAAGACTAGCAGGAGTGAGGGCATAAGACATCACAAGATAAACAGCAGGACGCCAAAGGGATGTGCTCTTCAAAACTTATAACTTGAATGATCTGAAAAACTAAAGATGTTTGATATGTTATTCAGATGGATAGCAGGAACATATTTTATGTTGTAGCCTACAGTATCATAGAATATATTTCTAAATATTGCTTTAAATAAGGTTTACCTTTCTTTCAATTCATAAATCCTTGATTTTAGTTAAGCTCAATAGTGTATACAGAAAATGAGAGTTTACCACATCAAGTTATGTAGTATGGTAGCAAATCTTTCCACAGAACAGAATCCCAGTCTTTATAAATAGATAATGTTCCCACCAGTAGGTTTAAGATTATGTGTTTTGCCTCAGGGTGGTCCAAGACAATGTTTCAGCTTGCTCTAGCACTAAAATTCTGAACAAACAAAATCTCATGATAAAGTAATGCTAACGTTAGCATTTAGCATTATCTCTCTTATTGCTACAAAGCACTTGGTTCTTTCAAGTTGTACAACACAGTCTCTTAACTTTCTAAAATCAACACAACTTCTGAATTCATCATTGTTTTGCCTGAAGACTTTAGCACAGTGTGTTGAGTTCAAAATATGGAAACCACACAACCATACTCTTTATAAATTGTTAAATGCATAGGTTAGTTCGACATTTTGGGAAATACGGTTATTCGCTTTCTTGCTGATACTGGTAGATGAGAAGATTGATAACACTATGTCTGTAACGTTATGGTAAATAAGAAGCTACTGCCAGCAGCTAGGTTAGCTTAGTACAGAGACTGGAAACAGGGGGAAACAGCTAACATTAGCCTGGCTCTGTCCGAGGCTAAAACCTGCTTACCAGCACCTCTAAAGCTCACAAATTAACATGTTGTATCTCGGTTCTTTAATGTGTACAAAAACCGAAGTGTTAAAAATGACGATTTGCGGTTTTATGGTTGTGTCCTGAATGTCATGGCCATGATCAGTTGCCAGGCAACCAGCGGAAACTGCAGGAAGTTACTGGTCCCTAAGCTAAATTAGCTGGCTGCTGAAATTGAAACAAAAATTGTGAGATATTTTCTCACACAGTGCCACAAGAAGGGAGCCTTACAGCTAAGACAATGATTGCTGCACTTTTGAATGAAAGCAGACAGGTGGGATAGTTTGGGTGTGGCTGATGATGCCATGTTATGAGCTATGAAACACATATACACTTGTGGCCATTTCCTCATTAGCATGTCTGCTTTTGGTTTTAACAAAGTTGTGTTATTGTTGTGTGCTATTGCAGTGCAGACTTCTAAAATCAATCTGAACTTATATCTGCTTTACCATATGATAAAAACATGACCCAATATCCCCCTGCTGTGTCCTACACACTACACTATATGAAGACATCGTACAGGAATCGAACTATTGAAATCAACACTCAATAATCACATCAACTTGTAGCCAAGATGACTATGCTATCATGCTTAAAGCAGCCAGAGGAGGCTTGCTGGATTAGTGCAGTATATTTTTCATTTTGCTGGTCAGTTATCACAATTCAGACATAGAAAATGTACATGAGTCTCACTCTTGTTTACGTAACAAAAGAGCAAGCTCTGTACAGAAAAAAAAAGTGTCTGTTAAACAAAACAATATATATTCTCACAGATTCAGGGCACAGGAGTATTCTTGCACAAGCACAGCAAAACAAGATGATTTTTCAAAGCAATACACCAATAAATAATTTAATAGATTGCTACAATAATACTTCTTATTCTCTCAGGGAGTGAGCTGCTTGGTGTTCCCCGCATGAACAAAAATGCCCCAGATCCATGTGATCTCTGACTGGAACATATTGTATCTCTCAGGTTATGATGTTGAAGGGGTTTATGATTAAAAAAAAGCAGAGCTGTTAAAGATAATCAATTGCATGTGACATAAAATTATCTGTAAGCACCTCGAGCAATTTAAAATCCTCCAGATTCACTCAAGGATGCTTATCCTGTTTGATCATCGTTGGTACAGTAATTTGCTTTTAAGACAGTTACATTGTGTTCGATAAAGCTTCATCTTATGGGCATGAAGAGTATAAATCCTAAATAACAGAGAAAAAAACAAATATTCATTCCCTAGAAGGATTACAGTTCAACAATCAGCATTCACACTTCCCCCAAAAACCTTGGGACTAGGAGATGTAGTTTGTATCTGCAAATTATCACCCACATTAGTAAACATAAATGCTATCTAAAAATTATTATTTTATTTAAATGTTTCGAACACATGGAACATTAAAGCGAGGCTGGACTTTCAGAGAAGCAGTGTCACATTTCAATTAAATCTACCTATGTGGTATATTCAAGAGGAGCCCCTCTTTTGGTCTGTGTGCCGACGACTTGCTATAATCAGGTCAAGGTGAATACTCCACATCTGTGATTTTCACTGCTAACTCATTCCCAATGGAAATGAGTCTTATTCATTTTTCAAACAGCCTCTAGGATATCTGAACCAAAAAAAAAGGAAAAAAAGCCCCTCAGGCGAGCATTCATCTTTGATGTTTTGAAAAGAAAGACAGAGAAAAGCTGCAGTCGGGCTTCATGCATATTGTATTGCTTAGAAAAGAATTACAAGCAGCCTACTGGTTCTCATAGTTATTAGCTATGCAAGCTCAATCTCAGTTTGTTCAATACTGATTCACAACAAAATATCTTGACGGTACTGCACACATTACTTTAAATTTACTTTGGGTATTAATGGTCCTCAGAAGATTCCTCATGATTATGGTGACCCCCTTCTCCAGCATCATTGTTAAGCCAAAATTTCCCCTTGACCAAACTTTGACAAGGTATGTATTGTTTTGTGTTTTGTGTCTGTCATCATACACTATTATAGTATCTCAAAAACTGATGGTCATATCATTTCAGTGGCTAAATCCTAAAGTTTTAGGTGACCCTCGTACCTTTTCTCCCACTATCTGCCTTGCAGAAAAGACATATTGATATCTAATGGGTAGATTCATTGAAGTTAGCTCATGCTCCCAAGAAGAAGAACCTGTTCCATCATGGTCACTCTTGACCAAACTCTCAACTTTGCAACAATTTTCAATTCCAGTGAAATTTGCTGAGCTAAGATTTTAAGAATAGCACAGTGGTATGCTGTTCGTCCCATCCTATACTTTTGTATATTGTGTGTCATCATTACAACCTTTAGTTTTGTTGAACTGGTTTGTTTCTCAATAAGTTCAATGTAGGTCGTGCACTTTCGCTAAGGCTAGTTGTAGGCTACAGAAATCTCGGCTGTAGCAACGTGAACTCTTCTATCAGTTAATGTTTAACCAAGAAAAACAAAGTACAGACTGTACAGAGCGAGCTCTCACCTTCTTTGTGCTTCTTTGTTGCTAGCACTGGAAGTGGGAGTGCAGAGACATCTGCTTGCTGAAACCTGCAAAAGATAGACACATGTTGTTCACACATGGTAGGTGACAGCCTCCCCTTGTGGCCGAATTACAACAATACATTTATACCGGTGGCTTGTCTCACGTGGTTCATGTGTGTGTTGGAAGAAGGAACTCGTGTCTCGGCTGTACATAAAGGACAATAGTTAGCATACTGCACCCTCATATTTGTAGTGTGAAATCATCGACAGCATTATTAATCAATGTACAAAATGGGATCAAGGAAAAGCTTTCAGCGCAGGCGCGGTGGCCAAGTGGTAAGGCGTCGGTCTCGTAAACCGAAGATCGCGGGTTCGAACCCCGTCCGTGCCTTTTAAACACACGGACCGCTTGTTTCGTCCCATAATGTGTGTGTTCACGGACATAGTGTATTTACTATACTGATCTGCCGTGGTCTGAAATTGGTATCACAAGAATCCAGCTGCATTCATACTGACAGTCTGCTAAGTAATTGAAAGAGAAGTATTACCTACATTTTCTTTAGTTTCATGTGCACCAGTTTATTTTTAATTCATGTTTTACTTGATTGCCCTGGAGAAGTTCTAGAAAAGTAGCCTAAGCATTTTCACTCACTTGTTTGGGGTCTATAGTGACTCAACCATTCATATCCATATCAATACATGTACAGTATAGTAAAAACAAAGAAAGTCAGCTGTGGTGCAACAGTAGCTCCACAAGAGGCACTGAGGGCCTCACCCACTCAGGATGAGCCTGCATTATAATGTTACACAGAAAGGCCCAGTGCAGTCATTTAACACAAAATGAGACTCTTTTCAGATAGGTTCTTGGATACATGCATATCCATTTTCTATACAAAATGTCTTTACTTTGTGGTTGTAAGCACGTTTGTCATTAGCTCCAAGAGATTATCTGTTAAAAAAGCATTATTATGGAGAGGTTTTGAATAGGTTTGGCACACAAAAAGACACTGCTTACAAATAGCCTTCTAAAACCAACCTGAAATTTGGTACGTAAGTGTGGGAACTAGAAAATGTAATATTTGAAGAGTTTCACGTTCTTCATGTTTTTTTCACACAAGAAGTGTATTCACTGTCCTATATTTTCATTTAATGGTACAAGTGTCTCATTCAATTTAAGCAATTAACCACCTTTCTGTGATGTTTGCATGATCATTTATTAAGCATTACATATAGGCTTGTAAAATCAGGTGGAAATTGGCCCAAAACTGTGACCGCAGAAGGTGGTTATCAGTCATGGATGTCAGTCAAAACTAACAAAATGCCTTTGATTAAAATAAAAATAAAAATAGTGTAGAGTGAGCAGACCTTAGTATGTGTTTCAGATTTACTTTCACAGTATGTTTAAACATTGCTGTTGCTCCTGCAGACATCTTCTAAACTGAAGTATATTTCTTGAAACACAGTTTTGAAGCAAGAGCAGCAGGTTGCAGGTAAACCCACCTCCTTTTTGCCCAGTCTGCATCAGTCAGCAGTTTGTGTGTGCATTTTTTAGAATTTCATCAAATGTAATTTAATGATGTTTTTCACAATATTCCATTAAGTCTCCTATGAAAATATGTTTTCACATTACATTGTGATGATTTCCCTGTAATCACACATACTCAGCTGACAGTGATCTAGCAGACTAACAGTTCCCTGCACGCTCCATGTTACAGCATGCATGATTCATATCTGGTTCGTGCTGCAGCGTATCATCACGTTCCATCTGTTGAAGTGACCCTTTGTAAACCGACACATGATCATGTGGTAAAGAGGTGTAGGGCAGGTTGTTTATGGGGAATTTGTGCTCAGATGGTCCACGATTATTTTTCTCATGAGCACTAAAAATGGCTCGTGCATCGTGCGGTCAAGGCCATTTGTGATTGACATCTATTAGTAAGCTCATGCTGCAGTGCCAGCAGCTTGTTTCCATGGTAACCTGCATGATTTTTTTGTGAACAGTGTCATTAATAAAAAATTAGACTGATTCTATAATTTGTGAACATAATATGACAAAATATAAGTACTTATAGTACTATATTTTTCGTTTTTTCCTCCCCAAGAGGATTTGCTGCCAATGAGCTTTTGATAGATGACTTGACAGATGGTGAAAAAAAAAATAGGTAAATTGTTTTCAAATCCATCAACCCTAGCTGATATTACTATTCAGTTATAGTTGGTCAAACAAATCTAGAGACAGTTTAAATTAGAGAAGAATGCCATCTCGAAAGAATGTTTACCATAAAAGTATATGTATGCCGTAAGCATATGACACAATCTCACACTAGTGGAAATGAGTGTGACGCATAACTTTTCGTCCAACAAGATTAGAAAAGCAATTATCAGGACCCTTCGAAATAGTTTTGCCTTTCACAACTGCTATTTAAATTCCAGATAGAGCAACAGAATAAGTGTCTGCCTTCCTTTTTAATGATCAAACTTTTATTGCCTTTTCCCTGTGCTTTTGTGGCACAGATGTGGGCTGTTTGGTGCAGGCCTGGAGAAAAAGCATTTAACATGTATCCTCACTGAGTCTCTCTTACTTCTCCAAGCTGGTTAAAAAAGCAGAATAAGAGCTGCCCTTCCAATTAGGAAACAAGGAAACACAGGAAATGTGCAGCTGTCCTAAGCAAAACAACATACATCTCAAAAATTGGAGCTAATTGGCCAGATTGAGTCACTACAAGCAAAAGTTAAAACTCCCTCACCATAGTCTTCATTCTCAAAATGTTTGAAAATATTTCCCATATTTCTCATCCTGTCTCTAAGCCCCTCAGGGCATTTTCCAGCTGCTTCCTTTCTTAAACATCTCATAAAATACTGCAAATTTAGCCCCCTGGTGGAATCCGTGGGTAATGATAGATGATGCCCACATCATTCTGTATAAAACAAGCAAAACACAGTTACATTACAATGTAAATGAGCTCCTGAGTTGTGTACAAATTTGTTGCCCTTCCCAAACTGTTATTGATCAGAATAATTAGTATACTCATATCATCACTTTGATTATTATTATCACACATATTCTCTAACTAGTACTATATCTTCCCCCTTGACATTTTCATAGAATATTTATAGACAAATTGACGTTATTATTCATTTTTTTTACCATACCTTTACAATTATGTACATTTGAATATAATTTACAAGGCCTTCAGTATACAAGTATTTGTACCTTTGACTTTCTTTGTTAATTCTTTATTTTAATCTCCTTAAATTTCTCCTCTGCCACCTACAAATGAAGAGTCTTCACAGAAAAAAAAAACAATGGAGACAAAATTAGTAGGAGGAGGACAAAAGAGTCAGTAGCATGCAGTATATTGGCAGCAGGTCCAGGTCTGCTGTTGGCTGCACATACATTGATTTCCTTGTTTGTGTGGGTGGTAGCATTCTGAACTCAATGGTACACACAGTAAATGCAAGGGAGTGTAGCCCATCAAAACCATGCTTTCAACTGCATTTAAGTTGTTATTTATGAATTTTATATAATTAAAAAATACAGTCAGTGCATCAGTAAATCAAACAGACTTGGAGACCGTACTTACCCTTGAAACAAATAAAAAGAAAATCCTCTGTATTGTGACCACAATATGCCTGAACATAGTAGTCCAAACAGGCATACAGATCTTCTGCTGGTAAGAAGTCATACTTTGTTCTGCACATGGTTGTCATTGTTTATGTTTTGAGCTGTTTAAGCCAAGTTCATTGTGTGCCATCTGGCTCACGGCTGGGGAGCCAAACAGTTGATTAAAGAACGCAATTAGCGTGGAACAGGTTCTGTCAGCTCACTCGGCAGGGATTAAAGAATGCACTCATTCACTGTGACAACCACGCTGTCATGCATATGTAGGATAGGAGACCGGCGTTTCTTCAGTCGCAGGATTTCCTCAAGATATGTTAATATGAGGTCAGATGAGTCGTTTTTAACCAGGATTTGTATGTCAGCTGCAGCCAGTCTCAACCACTGCTGATGGTAACTGTGAAGTAATATTATTATGTGGCAAATTCTAAGCAGATAAAATGCAATGCAACTGAGTGTTGACAATTAAACTTGGTGAGGAACAGGACGCATCTCTTTTGAGATTTAAGATGACCAGGCAGAGTTGTGAACTTCTACAACTCTTCAGTTAGCAATGACAGAGAGTCAAGCCCGAAGAAGGTATAGACAAGATGCTTATGGTAACAGCAAAAGACTGACACAGACACACACTGTATGATGATGGCAAATGGCAAAAGTACACAGGACAAGTGAAAGATAATCAACAAAGTCACAAGCTGAAATCCTTGAAAGGCCACTTCCTGGCAGCAGGAACACAAGAGAAAAACCTCATCAACCTTCACAGGCGGCAGGGAAAAGAAAGGACCAGGATTCAGGCTGCTTTCATAGAGAGTCTCAGGGGTTCACGAGACAGCTGCCTGGGCAGAAATTAAATGGAAACCTTGTATGATACAAAGAAACATTCAAAGATTTACCATTCATCAAATTCCCCTTCAAAAAATGTTACACCAGACACAACCCAGCAAGATATGTCAGAGTTATGTTCTCTCAGCAGCTCTGATGAATCAAACTGTTCTCTGCAATTTTACTTTTGTGACATTAAAGATCAAACTATTTTTGCTTGAGAAAGCACAGCCTGTGTTACAGCATCCGCACACTCAAACAGCTGGTGTACTGACTCATTCTGTACTACAGCTAAGAAAAATAAAAAAAGTTATTTTCAATTTTAGCACCGCAAAAACAATGCATATGCATTTGAGCAAAACCTCAGTTGCAGTGCCATTATTTTTTTCTTTTCATTTGCACAGATTAGTGGTAGAACGACATGCATAAACAGGAAAGTGGGACTTTGAACCACCCTCTTGGATGAAGCGTATGACTTCTACAGCTTCAGAGCTCATACTCACTGAAGGTTGGACACAATCGAGCAAGTGTTTGTGGGCCATGACCCAGATACTTATTTCCTGTCCTGGACTTTGGACACTGCATCACCACAGCATCATCTCCCATTTCAGTCCACACTCATGAGCGGTGCAACAAAGAAACTGTGTCTCCTGTGTGAACTCATAGACGATGCTTAGGAGTGTAAAAGCTCACTGGAGCAGTAACATCTGGGAGGGCTTTGTTTACTGTGATTACAGCCGTGATGGTGATACTGTTTATTGGGTGTCAGAGGGGAAATGAAGGTTTTGACTTGACAGTGGGACTTTCACCAATTTGATCTGAAGGAGGTTCCCAAGCCAAACCCAAAACCAACTGTGGTGGACCAAAATAGTCATTTACTGCATGTAAAACATTCAAACCCAAAGTCAATAACAGGCACCTAATTTATAGGAACTTCAATACATAAAATCTGTTTTTTACTAATCTAAGAATAATGATATCAGTAATCATTATTAAGTCAAACTCTCTCATTGTTAAGGTGTGTACATAAATGCTCGGTTCCTGTGTCAGTGTGCTTCAAGTTTAATATTTGTGAATATGGCACCATCTACAGGCGAATATCTAGACTTCACATATTTAAACCAGGTGACATCCTGCTGGCTTGATGACACTATTTTTCCATAGAGGCATCCCACTAAGCGAACCTTGTAGATGTGACATGCTTGTTTTAAGTACTATGAGGAAAAGAGCAAACTGTGAAACAGCCATTGAGATTGTGCGCATGGTCATAATATTATCTCATATACCCTATGAGATGCCTTTATAGCTATTTAGTGACTGTAACTTATTCTGTAGACACCGTGGAATAGTTTTAAGCCCATATTGTGATACTATCAAAACTTTAAAAGGAAATGAAAATGGAGGAATTTCCACACATTTATACAATATCATTGAAGTTTTTAAATAAGGTCTCTAATAAGGCCTGTTGTGTCCCTGAAATAGCACTGACAATGCAGCTGAAATATTCCATAGAAAAGGGAAAGAAACGTGTTACAGCAGACTTCTTTAAAATAGAAAAGCAGAAAACTCTCAGTTTGCCTATTAGCTTGCTAATGAATGAAGTGTAGTCACAGACATTCCCAAAGCACAGTGAGTCAGCTTCAGAGTTGTAAGGAAACCAATGCTCTGCACAGTATTTCAACAAATAAAAGTACTGTTGTGAGGACCGGCTATCTGATCTTTCCCTCGCTGATTAACATTTGACCTTCTGGCTGAGCCTTGACTGAGTTTCAGCAGAGGAATGCTCAAGTTGCATTTTCATTATGTGAACTGCAGCTGCAATCCTCAGGACTTTTCAGGCAGTCTCAGCGTGTGTGTGTGTGTGTGTGTGTGTGTGTGTGTGTCTCAAAATGTAGGTGCTCATTTAGTGTAAACTATTTTGGGGTTTTAATAGTAGTTTTTCTTTTATTAAAACAACATATTTGATATAAAGATATCTTTTACTCCTCACACACCTCATTATGTGATTTCACAATTTCATTAAAGAGCTTAATAATGATAGAAAATGAAAACAGTAAAAAAAAAAAAAACACACACAGTATAAGCCAAATATACTATTTTACAGCAATGCCATTCCCATTATTACTGTAACATGTTATATTTACGAAAGGCACACAGGACATGCAGATGCATTTATTGTATCAGTAAATATTACACATCGGTTGTTCGTAACCACAGAGGAAATCTGGCCATAGGGCATATTTCCGGATGAAAGGTGCTTTTCTCAAACATTTGGCAGCGTTTCTGTCACACTTGCACAGCAGCTTTTCACATTTGTCCTTCAAATCATCTGCAATGAAGAACATAAATGTAAATGTCTTCTTTTCAGCGACAAGCTGAAAAGAGGAATTTCACTAAATATGCATGTTTTTTTGAGTAGTTTTCTCATTAACATTGTGAAATTTGTTGTGATTCTGAGTCTTGATTGTTAGCACTAAAAACAAGTCCATCTTTATTAATTGTTCTTCGTAATGGTGAATACTGAACAGAATCTTATGAGGAACAAACAGTAATTCTGGATATTATGAATTAATTTCACATTAATTTATCTAAATAATGTACAGAAATGACTGTGGTTTATGGGGGCTTAAAATACCATAAAATATATGTTATTAACATCCTGTCTTTCCCCTCCAATCAGCTGTCAGCATACTGTTTCCATAAACTCTGTGGATATTTGTAGATCACACACAGCCTGATCTGTGTCTCATGTTCAGGTTTACTCATGTCAGTGTGTTATACTGGTGAGCATCGTGTTTTCGTGTGCTGTCACTAAAAGATAAAGCAGCAGCTACCTTATTTTCCAAATAACAAACACAAAAAGGTTTATCAAGAATGCATGAGCATTTAAAATGCAATACCACACTCAGCTGTCTTGTCCTCACACGTCCACTGATACTGGTCTGTTTTGGTTTGGCAGCCAAGACGTTCTGCATCTCCATAACAGCAATCATGCCTGTGGCAACACCTGCATACAGAAAGATTAACAGCAAGATAAATGTTTTATTTTGAAGGCTGAACTCTTGACTAGACAAGGCAGGGTCGAGAAAGCAGTAGGTGGATAGTCGCAGAACTGTGGTTTAAGTCACACCACGGCTATTTTAAAAGGCAGGGCAGGATCACCACATGAGTTTTCACAACAGATAGTTAGGAGTTAAATGGTTTGAGGGGGTTCGGTGTCTTGCGGCGAAGAAGGAATTAGGATTTGGGTGTGGAATTTTTGGACCTATTTCGAAGTACCCATTGGAGCATGTGAGTCTGCTGAATTTGGATATCATTCCCTCCTTCCATCCCATCGCACAGCATTTGTGGTTCCGTCGACTCATTCAGAAACGGAAACTGTGTGTACACGAACAGGATGTAGGATGACTGAGAAGAACCAAAGGCACCCAGGAGGAGGAAATAATGTGTGCACACAAGCGGTGGAGTGGAGGGCTAAACATCACCATTGCATGCTGAATTATATACTGTGCATCACATAATGTTTAGGTGGGCCATATATGGAGTGTCAGCTGAATGTTTACATTTTGGTACACTCTATCATCAGGTGCCCAGGCAGTCAGGTTTGAGGGGAGTGTGATTAAAGCTGGTGCCTCACCAGTCTGCCCTGTCTCTGGGCCAGCCTTGACCACCCAGTCCACAGTAGCATCCATACATCATGTAAGCCAAGGCAGATCTGCCTGTGCTGCATTTGATGGCTCCTGCCAACTCGAGTAAGCCTCTTTTTGTCCGCTGGGACCTGCGCGTCGCCACAGAGGCCACGGCCACTGCGAAGAGACATAAACAACAAAAGAGGAAGAACAAACTCATCTCTCTGCTTGCAAGTCTCAGTTTCTTTACACCCATCCGCACTGTTAAGTATAGTTCTGTCCTCCTGTTTTTATTGTAAGGTTTTGATTTATAGTATGACATTCAGTGGTGGACACAATAATAGAAACGGCTGTCTCTGACACATTCTTAACACAATTAAACATTAAAAAGTCTTCTTTGCAGTATTATTGTCTTGTGTTCGATTGTTAAGTGTTCCTTTTCTTTTGTCCACCCTCTACACACTCAATACACCTAGCTAAAACTAATGCAGTCTAATACAACAGTTCTGCAAGAAACCCAACCTTTATGGAGGTTATAATGATCCGTTTTTGTTGAAATTGTTTTAGAGAGGTTTTGATTTAACTGTAGGGTTGTTTTGGAGGCTGTAGTTTGTGGTGCTGTTTAACTGCATTGCATTTTACAGAGAGGTGTTTCTAGTATTTTGTCCGCCCCATTTATACCAGTGAAGGTGGCTAAATAACAAAACAGCTGTTTCAACAAAAACTAATCATTATAACCTTCAAGAAGGTAGAATTTATTGCAGGACTGTTGTGTTAGACTTACATTAGTCTTAGCTAGGTGTACCTAATGAACTGGCAACTGGGTGTATGTATAAAGTTCCATTTCTAAGTGGCTTCAGAATCAAAGAAGTCCGGGAAGGCACATGCACATTTTTAGTCTTTTTCTTCACAAGACACATGCCTGTGTTTCTGCAGTCCCACTGAAACCCACAGAGCCACAGTACAAAAGTAAATAGGACTCACAGGACTGACTTTACACTTACTCACATCTCAAACCTCATGAACACCAGAAAGCTGCACTCTGCCTGAACACCTCGACCAGGTTCAGACTTGAAGTGATGGGAAAGTAGATAATGCTATATAGAATAAAATCAATTTAGCTTGTTTGCACTTGTCTTGCTCCCCTAGAATAACACTTTCGCTGAATTACTGTGCATATGTAAACACCAGTAGTTTCCCTTCAAGGCTGTTATCTGCTGAATCCCACAATGTCCTTAAAACTTTTCAAGTCTATTGCATTTCATCACTTATTGGAGCTCCACTACAAAGTCAATAATCAACTTACCAGAAAACAGGAGAAGTATCCGGTAAAACGCAGTCATGGCATGCAACAGGCCGCTGAACCTCACACCAAGTGTCGTTCACTTACGCTCTGTGAGTGTAGCATTGAGTGGAGAGCTTTTTTTAGATACTGTTTGAATAATCTCCTGAGCATCACCATTGGCCAGAGGCTAATCCAGTGTTTGTCAAACTGTGCGCCCCCTAGAGGAAATGTTTTCACTGCCTCTTCTCAGCTCTATGGGACTAGTGTTTGTGTGTTTGCATCTACAGGTTTAATGCTGCAAAAATGTGTTTTGTACCAGATAAAATAGATTATTTTTACACATTTGGGAGCTTTATGAAAATCAAATATACACAGGCAGCAATGAAAACACATTTGTGTATCATTTCAGACTTATTTCATTTATTAGCATCACTGTTTCTTGTCTAAATGTTCTTTTTGTCTTTGTCATGGCCTCTAAAAATCCCAGACAGAAAAATTCTGGGATGTAGCACCATAAGATTGAAGAGAAAAGTTTGACTCTCTCACTGAACCACATGTTACATAACAGACAGGAAGACAGAAAACAAATCAAACACTATACATTTTACAGACCAGAGTCACTCTGGATGCTAATTTTAATTCTATATAAAAGGTTTCCAGTTAAAGCTCAAATCATTTTGAGCTTTATCTGGAAACCTGCGAAAAACTTAGGATAGAAAATGCTACATGAGTTGAAGATTTTGGGCTAATTATTGCTCAGACATATTATGTTACTGTAAGCAACACAATATATGGTTCCACTTCCTCACAACAAATGCACCCAGACTTGCAGATTACGGTAATTGTACTTTAATAATATAGTTTTCCCTCGAGACTCATGCCTGTCATCCATCTTAAATAAACACGTCAGACCTTCTCCATAAAACAACCAGTCAAACATACTGTTGCTATCATTATTGTCAGTATGATTTACAGAGCAGCACTCAAGTGTCTGAGTTTAACAGCTGAGATTGTTTATTTGACAAATTGCAGGCCTGATCTGAAAATGGCATGAATTGTGTCATATCTTTGCTTTTCATCTTTTTATTATGTTTTCTGAAAGTATATTTTCAGCTCTGTCGCACTGGACTCTATTGTCATTCATAATGTGGTAATGTCAGGGCAGCTAAATCATAATAGACAAACACTTTGGGCTTTGATAACAGGGGACATATTCACAGTTTTTGTGATTCAGTTCCTCAGTAATGCTTCTGCACAATGTGAGATAAGCGCCTCCTCCTGGCAGTTATTAAAGCTACACTGCATGAGAGGAGACGCATCCCTCCATCCCTGTATATCTGATTATTTTTAGCTCAACCATTGCCACAAAACATCCAGTCAACATTTAGATCATATCAAGCTGAACACACCTGGCTGAAAATGTTCATGTCAATGTGAACCCTGAAATAAGCTACAAATGTGCAATGAACTGAACAGAAAGCAAATCCCAGACAATGTATTGTGTTTAATATTGGTTTTCTTGACATTAACCTCCCAGAAGGCTGAGGGAGGGATAATATGTTAATGAGTGTAAGATTGTATGTAAACAAACAATCCAAAAATACATTTTTCACATTAAATGAGAAACACTAAACAAAAGGCAATATGAGTTTCAGCCTGAGAAAACATCCAGAGCATTATGATTTTGATTTAAGAACAAACTGAGTGAGCTTGTGGAAAAAAAAAACTCTAAAGTACATTAAAACACATTACAAAATACTACTCTGATTCAGTGCTGGTAAAATGCAAACTGACAAAACTCTGGACTGTTATTTTCACTTTGACATAATGGATTTGACATTTCACACATCACTTACAAGATGCAGAAAGAGGAAGGCACTCTTCAAAGTAACATTTTTTTTTGTGGTACCAGAGGATGATTACTGCTGTTTTACAGTTTTTTTTTAAATGTTTGAACTGTTTCTTATCAGCCCAGCTGGGAGTGGATGTGGATGAATTCTTCCTGAATGAGAATCAGACAGTAGCTCCAACCTAATTTGGGGAAAGAAAAATAATTCAGGAAATGATGAAAAATAAGAAGAAGGCAAGTAGTTGGATGTGTGCCTCCTCACGTAGATCTACAGATATACATCTGCTGCTCTAACGTATTGTTTTTGATAACTCTCTTTGAACAAAGTGCAAACCTAATTTGTAGATGACAAAATGAAACAGAATCAAATTAATTATGGAAAAAGAAAGAAAGGAAAAGAGAAAAATGGTTGAACTGATTCCAGAAATAAGAGGAGGTTTGAAAGAAGGATCATTGCTCAACCTATATAATAATAGTGTAGTATACAATGTTAATCAGAAAATAGTATTGTGATACACTTTTTAGCAGTTCTCTGTCATTTGCCTGAAGAAAGCCATTACCCGTATACTCACTCACTGGTTAGTTTTGTTTGCAGATAACCAAACAACATTGCATGGAGTGTCAGTCATTACCCACAAGGAAATTATCCTCACTAGCATACACAGAAGGCAGGCAATAATAATAATAATAATAATAATATAATTGTTATTATTATATAATTATTGTTTTTTATGGTTGTTGAAGTTGCATTTTAATTTTTTAGTACAATGTTGCCATGTCCTTCCACTGTCTGTAGAGGGCAGCACTGCGCTGGAGTCGATGTTCGCTCTACTTCAAATCACAGAAGAAGAAGAAGCAGCAAAGGGCGGCCTTCAGCGATACAGCACATCTAGCCAAGTTATTTTAGCTACAACGAAAAATCACTTTCCCTCCTTTTAGATAACCGACGTATGGTTTGTTTGGAATAAAGATCCATGTAAGTATGTACAACAGCCATTGTTAAATAATTAGTGTGATATTTACCAGCTCTCAGGCAGGAGCTAAAGATCTACTGCTCGCTATTGTTTGCGTTAGGGAACTAGTTTAACTTGTACATGCCTATGCTTTGTTAGGTTCAGTCTACTTCCTAGAAACTTAGTCCGGTAACGTCATGTAGCTGGTTAGGTCTGTGTGTTTCCAGTACCTGAGAAAACGGTGTAGTGTCATTAGTTAAGGTTATTTGTGTGTTGGCAGGTTAACTGTGAGCTACAAATTGCTAACCCTTTTGCTAGCAGATGATGATTGCTAACGAGAAGTCTACACTCGGTGGTCCCACCAAGCCGCGGGTAACACACGTGCGCTAAACGTCGTGCGTCCATTATCGGACACCTCACACAGGGTGCTTCCTCATCCATAAAAGTTAACTTAAAGGGTGTCTGTCTTTTTCCACAGTCAGCCCGTCGTCTTGAAACAGACATGTTTGCTTAGCGATGGAATCCTCTATACACTGAAATGTTGCTAGAATAAAGTTATTTTAGCTTTGCTGACTAGAACAGGACCGGCGCAAAGCTAACATCATCACCATTTCCAATCCTGACTCACGAGTTGAACATTGTATGGTAACCCGGATCCTCATTTGATTAGCAGCTAGTTTTGAAAAAGTGTAAAGTAAAATGGTCAAAACAATAATGGGTATTAAACGTTAGCTATGACGGGGTAGGGTTGACAGTTTGACTTGGCGGTTTTATGCACTGACTGCAATCCTTCTTATCAAAACATGATAGGCCCTAAATGGCTGACAATAACGTTATATGCTCCAATACAAACTATAATTTGCACCCAAGGTTAATGCTTTTTATTCGTATCTTGTGAAACACGTCAAATAGACGCTAAGAGCTTTCTTAATGGTTCCATCGAAATGATGTCCGATAATGGACCCCCTGCTTTCTGGTGGAATGATTGAACAGTTTGCCGGGCTACTAAGTGCATCCTTTATCGTCCACAGCTCCGGGTGTGTAGTTTTCAGTGTAACGGTGATTATACTACACGGTGAACAACCATTTCGTTAACGCTATTCGCTCGCAAGCTAACAAAAATCTTTAGCCTTAGATTCCGGAACAACACACGTGTCGTCATTACTAAATGCGGAAGCTACAAACAATGAAGGAGGCAGACAGGATAAAGCTCATGAAGTCTTTCAGTAATACTAACACTGAGCATATGATCTGTCAGTTAACCAGTTGGACAACCTGCTGATGGTGATTCGTGATAAGAAAGGAGTGTTTTTTTTATATTGTAATATGTTTGAGGTGTTTCCCAGCAACTTTCACCAATTAATATAATACTGTATATCATAATTTCAGGTGCTGACCAAGGAGTGGATATTAAAACACGCAAACATGTCTGGAGCGTGTCAGGACAGAAGAAGTCGCTGGCAGGAGATTCAGAAAGGCCTACAGTTTATACAGTAAGTGTCACGGTTTAGGTCACTCCATCAAAGGATCCCTGAGTAACTGAATTATTATAATACTTCAAACCCTAATATGTAATCACACTTGTCTAATGACTGCACTGATCTATGTTTGACACTTCCTAATGTTGCCACACCCACTACTCTTTCTTATCATCCTATCTTGGAAACCTTGTAGAGGATAACTAAAACATCAGCTGGGATTTCTTAAGATCTTATCGGCTACAGTTACTTGTCTGCTTCTGTTGCTGCCTGTGTGTGCGTGTCCTTTTGATGAAAAAGCTTAGCAACCTCAATATACTGCATGATGTAAGAATGATTTGTCAGCCTTGCATCATACATTGTTGTGCGGATCAGCTGGGTGTCAGCGAGGCAGCTTTGCTTTAATTTTGTTTTTTAATGTGGGATATTTTCCTGATCTGATCTCAGCTTTGTATTCATGCACCGGGCAGAGTTGCAGTATGTCCTCATGTTGTTTTAGAGCTATGCCCTTTCATCTAATGAAAGGGCCTGTTATTCGTAATACAAAAGTGATACTTTAAATACTACTCTGCACGTCATCGCTGTGCAGTCAAATTGAAACTTCACTGATGTCATGATGTGTTAAGTTGTCTAAGATAGATACACAAAATGTAATGCCACTTTAATGAGCCATGTTATTTCAGTAACTACTTCATCATTTACAATATACCAACCTACACCCTGAAGACTAATAACTGATGCTAGAAATGTATCGGAAAGAGAAGCAGCAGTGTTAACAAGAATTAGATTTAGTCACAACATTTAGCCATTTACTGATGGGTTTTTAAATGTAACTTCAGCATGTTGCTGGTCTTATCTGTAAGGTAAGAATCCCAGATCCAGGCTGCCTTTGTGTTGCAGCTGTTTTCTTCATTAGTTAGAATCTGAAAAAGAGTTCGGCATGCCTCTTTGAAAGTGTGATGATCTAAACTAAAACTTAGTTACCCTCACAGTCCAGTGTGCAAAAGAGGAAAGACAACTTTAAATGCCAGAGAGCAGCTGAATTGGAAACCAGCCTAACTAAATGGCGTCACAGTGATTGTTGCAAAATTTTCCATCATGACATTAAAAGGCACAACCTTTGATTATATAGCTAGTTTTAAGTAAAACAAATCATCAGCCCAATTTAGCAATGCACCAAATGATTAATAACTGTAGTAATTCTGACAGCAACTTTAGTTCTGTGTCAGCAGGCAGATGTGTATTATACCCTTTTAACAAAAATCATGACAGATCAATATTAATAGTTTTGCCCGGTTCTTAGTATTTTCCTCATTTGAACCATGTTGAGACATCTACAGTATAAAAAGCCTTATTTACCTTTTTATGACGTTTTGGTATAATTGGACAGATCAACCATATAAATAATGGCTGGCATTTTTTGAGTGTTAGAAATGGAAAATAAAATGCAACAATTATAAATACTTTTTTTTTTTTGAGTGAAGGGTTGTTTACATAATGTGACTTTTGCTGACTTGTTTGCATTCAGCCGCCAATGCCATCCGCATCTGCACCCACAGCAACCTATCAAACCACAAACGCACACACACACACACACACAAACCTTCCTGTCTTGGTGTCCCTGTGTTTTCAGTTCAGATCTGTTTTTTAATGACAATACAGTATATTATGTTCTGCATTAACTGAAGCACTATAGATATTAACTGATCAATCACACACATTAAACCAAAATATATTCAATAAATGTATTGTGTCAATTTAAATAAAGAATAAGAAGTGTAGGATGACCAAATGATTAATTGAGAAAATAACTGGTAGATACTGAAAATGAGTGTTAGTTTCAGTCCTACTTTCAACTAAAGGAAACTTTAGTAGCTCTGAATGCTGCTGGAAACTGTTACTTCTCACTCCACTTTATGTTCTTTTTATCCTTCAGACACTTTAAAGGTTTGTAACATGAACCTTTTTTTGCTTTCAGATCAACCCTTCCATTTCCTGGAAGTCAAGAGAAGTATGAGGTAAGTTATGTCAATTTTAGTGCAGGGTTTCCAGCTTCCATCTTGTATTAAGTTAAACTGATTTAGGGACGGGGGTCACATGAAAGACCATCTGGGATTTTCTTTTTCCAAAATAAAGGTTCTCATATGAACGGACAAATCAGCTGCAATATCCGTATTTTGTACTGATTTGGTTCTCTTAAATCTTCAGGTGTTCATTAAGGATCTCGTGTGGAATCTTTTTGGAGAAGGAAATGACGTGTTTAAAGAAGGGGAATGGACAAAATCCATCGAGATGTACACTGAAGCCTTGAGTATAGCAGAGTATGCTGACTCAGAAGAAATCTGTGTACCAAAAGGCTTACTGGAAAAGCTGTATGCAAATCGCGCTGCTGCGTACCTAAACATTGTTCCGGTAAGTAGGTGGTGACTGTCACAATAGAGTTTCATTTCACTTTCAGTCCCTGTCACTTGGAATTCCCTCTCCGTTTGACTCCCTTTACTTGTACTATCTTACTGTATTTGTAAACCGATTGGTAAAAGGGTAAAGTCCAAAATACAACAAGCTGTTTCTGCTAAAATCATTTGCTATATACTATAGGTTTCCAGGGTTTTCCACAGGTTGGATTGCTTGCTCTGTTTAAAACAAACCACCTATACCAAAAATTCACAAAATAAAATAGAAAGTAGGTTCTTAAATGTTACTGTAATTTCAAAAGAAGTTCTGTACCACTTTATTGTCCTCAGTTTCTCAAACATTTCTAAGACTTTTTAGAAGGGTCCCCTGCTTGTGGCCCATTAGGCAACGTTAACCATTACCTGGTTTTGTTGGGACATGCCCTCAGCATATATGGCTATTCATGCACATAAGTTCAAGAACAGATCAATGACGAGTATTGCCTAATAACTGACTTTTTTTTGTTGAATCTGCACTTCTTGGACCTTCTCTCATACCACATCACTGTAATCTGAAATTCTCCATATTCCTCAAAACAAAGTGGTAAATAAATAAACTTACAGTGCTGTGAAAAAGTATATTTGTCACACTTAAATGTTTCAGATCATCAAACAAATTTTAATATTAGACAAAGATAACCCGAGTAAATACAAAATGCAGTTTTTAAATTATTTCATTTTATTAAGGGAAAAAAGCTATCCAAACCTACCTGGCCCTATGTGAAAAAGTAATTGACCCCCCCCCCCCTTGTTAAATCATGAATTAACTGTGACTAACGACGTTGTTTGGAAAGCTGAGTTCAATTTCACTAGCCACACCCAGGCCTAATTACTGCCAGACCTGTTCAATCAAGAAATCACTTAAATAGAACCTGTCTGACAAAATGAAGTAGGCTGAAAGATCTCAAAAAGCAACACATCATGCAGAGGTCTAAAGAAATTCAAGAACAGATGAGAAACAAAGTCATTGACATCTATCAGTCTGGAAAAGGTTACAAAGCCATTTCTAAGGCTGTGGGACTCTAGCGAACCACGGTGAGAGCCATTATCCACAAACGGAGAAAACTTGGAACAGTGGTGAACCTTCCCAGGAGTGGCCAGCCTACCAAAATTACTCCAAGAGCGCATCGACGACTCATCCAGGAGGTCACAAAAGAACCAAGAACAACATCTAAAGAACTGCAGGCCTCAGTTGCCTCAGTTAAGGTCAGTGTCCATGATTCAACAATAAGAAAGAGACTGGGCAAAAATGGCATCCATGGGAGAGTTCCAAGGCGAAAACCACTGCTGACCAAAAAGACCACAAAGGCTCGTCTCACATTTGCCAAAAAACATCTTGATGATCCCCAAGACTTTCGGGGAAATATTCTGTGGACTGACGAGGCAAAGGTTGAACTTTTTGGAAGGTCTGCATCCCGTTACATCTGGCGTAAAACTAACACAGCATTTCATAAAAAGAACATCATACCAACAGTAAAACGTGGTAGTAGTGTGATGGTCTGGGGCTGCTTTGTTGCTTCAGAACCTGGACGACTTGCTTTAATTGATGGAACCATGAATTCTGCTCTCTACCAGAAGATCCTGAAGGAGAATGTCCGGCCATCAGTTCGAGACCTCAACCTCAATCGCACTTGGGTTATGCAGCAGGACAATGATCCGAAACACACCAGCAAGTCCACCTCTGAATGGCTTAAAAAAAACAAAATGAAGGTTTTGGAGTGGCCTAGTCAAAGTCCGGACTTGAATCCAATTGAGATGCTGTGGCATAACCTTAAACAGGCCGCTCATGCTCAAACCCTCCAGTGTGGCTGAATTAAAACAATTCTGCAAAGAAGAGTGGGCCAAAATTCCTCCACAGCGACGTAAAAGACTCATTGCCAGTTATCGCAAACGCTTGATTGCAGTTGTTGCCGCCAAGGGTGGCATGACCAGTTATTAGGTCTAGGGGGCAATTACTTTTTCACATAGGGCCAGGTAGGTTTGGATATCTTTTTTTTTTTTTTCCCTTAATAAAATGAAATCATTTAAAAACTGCATTTTGTATTTACTCGGGTTATCTTTGTCTAATATTAAAATTTGTTTGATCTGAAACATTAAGTGACAAATATGCAAAAATATAAGAAATCAGGAAGGGGGCAAATACTTTTTCACAGCACTGTATATGGCACTTTTCTACCTTAACGGACAAAGCGCTTTACAATTTGAGATGGCAGTGTTTTCAAATTTGTCTTAATATATCAACCATGAGTGCTAGAATTTCCCATTACATCATTTATCAAGATCCACGGACTGTTTGGTAGTTGTGTACTCTGTTTTTACTTAATTTCAAGAACATAGCAACTTTATTAAGAACCAAAAAGAGGAACTTAATACCAGCATTACTTTCAGAGTTGGTCAACTCTTCCTATGAAAGCACAATACTTCAGAAGTTATGGAGAGAAGGGCAGAGAAGGCTTAAACTCAAACTCCCCAAATTGACACACTGTGCTCTTCCAGTTTGCTTAGCCTGAGGATGGACAGGTTAATTTGACATAGTGAGGTGGGGCTGACCTCCTTTTTGTTGTCCGTTTGTAACAAGATTTATTTTCTATTACTTTGAATCTACCTTTCATACATCACTGAATGTATTTATGGTAAAGGGTGTGTTGGCTGTGCTGATGCCAGCTTCCCCCTCTTGTTTTTGTCAACACTGTTGACAAAGCCGATCAAGCTGACAAACCAGGCTATGATTCAATTTTTAAAACGGGTCGTAAGTCACAACATTCTGCATAGCTCATCTGTCAAACCGATACCAAAACATAAGTTTAAAACGACGGCATTACACTTAACTTCTATTCTATCTATTGTTTCGGTGTGATCAGCCAGCTCCGGTGGATTCGCTGGTCAGAGTTCACCTTTGTTCAACTTTGACTGTGCGGATGTGCTCAGTCTGCCAATAGAAACACTGCTGCACTGTGTTTGGGAATGGAGAAGTTTTCTTTCTACTGTGTTACTAGGATTAGGTATTTTTAGGACATTATCACACTACCAGACTATAAACTGTAGCATCGCTCTCATACTCTGATCAATATTTATGAATTACCTGCATCATAAGCCTTGACAACACGTCCTTTTTCGGGGAGAGTGCGGGGCATTTTTATTGAACGGGAACATGATGTGGCTGTACCTTAATTCTTGGCTGGGCGCTGCCACTTCCTGGAGTTTCTGCTGGTTGCCTGGCAACCTCGAGGTGAAAAGATGAATTTCTCCATTCAAGATAAACGCCCGGCAAGAAAGCGTATTTCCCCAAATGTTGATCTATTCCGTTTAAAGCAAAGAAATTTGTGGCTCTTAATTGTTGCCTGTATTCACCAGTTTATTTACTGGCCTCTTATTACACAGAATTTAGGGAAAGGTTGTAATAACTTAATAACATGTTTGACAACATAATGAGATACTTTGAGGTTCCATGAGATGCAAAAATGGATCAATAAAAGTGCATTAATATGGTAGTTAGTCGATGAATTGCTTGTATTTTATAAATACATCAAATAATCAGTCTGAAAGTGTGAGTCGCATGCACAATGAAGTGACTTATACATTCATTATACTTGTAGTGTAATAAAATCACGCCTCATGCTCTGTAGCAGTCAGTGTGTTGCTGATAGTTCACCTCAAAGTGGGTTGCCTTGTTGGCAGGATATATTTGATCTCCTTCCATGTATTTAGAGACTTTAGTGGAGAGATCCTGTGCGTCCATGATAGTAAACCACGTCATTTCACAGATATTGATCTGAACTCCGTCTAATACAGAGTGGTTCGCATTATATGTGTGTGGTAGTTAATAAAGCACCATTTGAGGACTACTTCTTCTCCAGTTCTTGCTGGACTATCTGTGGTGATTGCAAATTAATTTAACTACACCTAAGGATTCTTTATTAAATAGGAGGTCTTCAGCTTGGGCTCACGCAACCAACACCTTCTCCGTCACACCGTTTGGGGAAAATTGATGCTTTCAGAGTAACATTCAGTCCTTCTTCCCGTCACTGTCTGTCTGTATTGAATCATGTTACATGGCAGTAAAAAACACTCCAGGGAGACCACGCCCATACCTGACTCAACTCACTGAACATGTAAAGTCAATTTATGATCAAAGAATGGTTTCTTTGTTCTGTGTTCACAGCACTGTGGTTAAATATAGCTTTTCTAACTCTGGGACATGTTTTTTTTTTCTTAGGGACTGTACGACCAAGCATTAGAAGACTGTGAAAAGGCTCTCCAGCTGAATGAGGGGAACCACAAAGCGCTGTACAGAAAAGCAAAATCCTTAAAGGAGATGGGGAGACATCAAGAGGCCTATGAGGCTGTTGCCAAATGTTCTCTAGCAGTGCCTCAGGTAAGGTGTACCTTACCTGTTAATCTGTCCAAATGTGCAGGAAATCCACTCACTTTTTTGTCTCAGAAAATTTGACAAAAATTAAGCAAATAATTGAAATGCCGTCCAGGCTGCCTGCAGGAACAGCACACGCAGGGGAGTCTTGATGTTTCTGGCACGTTGCCTGATGCCGAGTCCAACGGCTACATTAAAAAATCAGCTCAACATTAAAAGACGTGACTGTTGGTGCTCTACCTTTAGTTTGAATTAAGACATTTTAGGTAGAACTGATGTAGGTCCAACTTTGGTCTAATTAGCAGCCACATTTTAATTTATGTTGCAGATGTCCACATCGGGTTTGCATGCATACATGCAAAATAAAAGCAAGTTTCACCAAAAATATATATGCTCAAAATAAAACCCTTGCAGATACAATATATTCAGGAAAGCATGTCAGAAAATAATTGGTTATTGCCTGTAAGTAATATGTAGATTGTAGAATATCCAAATTTCAAAAATATTCTAATAAAAGCATTTTTACAATTTTATGAGCATAATAAAAATGCACAAAGATCAAAGTCAGTGATTTTCCAGAGTGTGTTGAAATAAGCACTGTTAATTTGTTTTGTTTCAGGATTCCAGTGTCACACAGCTGACTCAGGACCTTGCCAAAATCTTGGGATTGAAAATCCGGAAAGCTTATGTAAGGAGTAAGGTATGTCTCAAACCGTCTTGACATATTTACTGAAAAAAATGTCCTAGGAAATGTCACCATTTTCTTTTCCTAAGAGCTAGTTCTACATGTTAGTTAATGTCATAACAAATTTTGAATCTGTATTCTCAGATTTATCACTTTCATAAATGGAAACAGTTTTTGCACATACATTTAGAGTCGTCCTACTATATAATCAACATAAAGTCATAATTTAATCAAGTTAATTGGGTGTTTATTCCATTTTAACAGCCTGCCTTGAATGTTTTGCGAGGATCAAGTTACCAAGATGCACCATGTGAAAAGGTAAGCAACATAACTTTTTCCATTACACAATCTAAAATATGTATCATACTCTCAATGAATTTCTTCTGCATTTATTCAGTTTTCCCATGGCTCGTCTTCAGTTGAAGATATAGAAATTGGTAAGTTTAATACTTAATACAGCTTTGATTTGATAATTAAAGGGGGGCAGGACAAAAGTCACTCACCCTGTTTTTCCCTGCTGTGTTTTAGTAGTGCCTCAGCTGACCCAGGATAGCAGTGTTGTGGCTCCAGTCCCAGCTCCAACCCAAGCTCCAGTGGCAGTGCACTCGCCTCTAAATGAAGTGGTGGATGAACTTCCCCCCAACAACAGCATCTCATCTGTGACCCCGTCTGAGCCACCAGGCTTCGAATCTGTTACCCTGCCCGGGTCTGTTCCCACGTCAGTCCCTCTTCCGGTACCCACATTTGTTAATGGGTGCAGAACCGGTAAGCCTTGCCCGATGCTTGACACCAGTCAAGATTTTGACGCGGACATCATTGGGGACGACCTAGATGATCTACTGGACCAAGCTGGCCCCGAATCAGCTATGGTCAGTGAGCAGATATGACCGCAGGGTCTCAATGATGAATAAAACATGACAACTAGTTGATATCTGAAGTGTGACTTGTGTTTGTCTCTGCCTTCAGGTTATACCCACAGTGAAGGGGCCTCTTCCTTTGCCAACCAGTATTGCCTCGGGCAGTTCCATGTCGAGTCCATTCCTGATGCCATCTCACATCAACCCATTTCTCCACAGTAGTGCCCAGCAGTGCACTGTGACTTTGCCTCCTCTGTATCACAAGTCAGGGTCAAGTGCATATTTTGGTATGGACACTTTTGACGCCCTCCCCCCACCCCTGGACTCCCTGGATAGTCTCACCATAACAGACTTTAAAACAGGTATGCTACTTTGTTACCTGGCCTGTGCAAGCATGGGGTTTGGTTCAAATGAATATTTTACTAATATTACTATTGATAAAAGTATCAAAAAATATCAGCTTACTTAACCTGCTTATTAAATTGTTTTTTTCCTCTCCTCTGTTCAAATTTCAGATTATGCTCAGAGTCCATTCATGTCACAGGTAATCTTTGTTTCTGGTATGAATTATTAGGCATTGTCAGTCTAGACATTGTTCCATACTTATATTTTGTCATATTTCATCTTCTTTTAAACAGCTGAACAATAATGAAACCCCGATGGGAATGGCTGTGGGTATGCCTGAAGTGAAGGGTCTTCCTGCTGCTGTGGATTTAGCAAAGAACCCCTTAGCTGAAACACATGAATTCAGACAAGCGTGCTCAATCTGCTACGTCAAAACTGGTGAGGAGTTGTTTTTACAGTCCAGTTGTGTGTTGTGTGTGTGTGTGTGTGTGTGTGTGTGTGTGTGTGTGTGTGTGGGGTCACTGTCTTTTAAGGTTTGGTCTTATATGTTTTTTAAATGTTTATATACACAGGGCCCGGTGTGTTGGATTACACACTTCATACAGAAGAGCATAAATGCAAAAAGGACGCTTTACTCGGCAGAATCAAACATTTGCCAGACAAAACATGGAAGCTCATTCGACCCAGACCAACAAAAACCCAATACGTCGGACCTTATTACATTTGCAAAGGTAACATTTAGAAATGTGTCAGTTTTCTTGGTCAGAAATGGTTGCATTTGCCGTCATATTCATTTAATATTTTATATTCATATTAACAATAACCATTTCCTTTTTCTTTTTAACCTACAAATGCCATCACTTTGATTTCCCCAGAGAAAAATGATTAAAAATGGCTACCTCATTTTGTAATAAATATTATTGATAAAAAATGATGTCAGTTCTTTAGGCATGTTTACATTTTCACCATTACTTCATCTGTTCTTCTGCTCTTATTCATTACACATAAATATTCCTATTATTCGAGGAGCATTTGTTTCTTTGTTCCTAGCACTTTTTACACTTAGCTGTTGTTGCACGCACAATCATCATGTCTGGATAGCAGCTCATACTAAAATGTGACCTGTGTTGTTTCAGAGGTGGCTGTTGGGAAAGAGTGCCTGTACCCTGGCCACTGCACATTTGCATACTGCCAGGAAGAGATTGATGTTTGGACTCTGGAGCGAAAAGGGTTTATCTCGAGAGAACTACTTTTTGATCCTTATGGGCCCAACTCCAATGTCAGGTTGACTGTCCCAAAGATCTTACAGGAGCATCATGGGATATTCATGTTTCTCTGTGGAGTGAGTATTTATTTAGTTTCTTATTTCAAAACTACTATGACCTCAGAGTGTTGTGGTGATGGAATGATTTTAATATACAGTAACTGCAGATGTTGTCAATGACGTCCATTGGCAGCATTGTTTTTTTTATTCCATTGTGAGGAGAAAATATGCTCGTCTCATTGTAAATGGATATTTACCTCAAAGATGATTCTTAGAAGAAACAATCATCTGCCGTCAAGGCAACAGATGATTGTTCACAATGAGCCACGACATTTCTAAGCACTGCTTTTGCTTTATCCAGAGCAAATGTGGAAAAATAAGGCCATTTGTTAGGGGGGATTTTAGAGTGCAATTGGTTGTTATTTGCTTTTGGTTTGTTGCCGGGTGAGACTCCTGTATCAGCCATGTAGTCCTTTTCTGCCATTGCTGTAGTAAATCTGCAGTGTTTTGATAGAATATTGAAATTTTCCAAATATGTTTTGTTTAATTTACAGGTGTGCTTTGACCACAAACCCAGAATAATCAGCAAAACCAACAAAGATGACCCTTCACTTTGCTCTCATCCAGTGACAAAGCACGACTTTGAGGATCATAAGTAAGTCATTTCACATTTTGCAGCTCTGAAACCATCATTTAGCTTATCAATTTATAGTTCAAGTAATCTACCACAGCAAACAAGACCTTGTGCACATATGTGAGGGAATAAGAGCAGGGAATAAGAGCAGGATATGCTTGTAGACATTGTTGTCCTGTTTGTCTTTTAGGTGCCTGGTCCACATTTTGAAGGAGAATACGGTCCGTTATTCCAAAATCAGACCCTTGAGTCCTCAGTGCCAGCTGGATCTTTGTCGCCATGAAGTGCGCTACGGCTGCGTGAGAGAGGACGACTGCTTCTACGCCCACAGCCTCATCGAGCTGAAGGTCTGGATGATGCAGCACGAGCTCGGTAAGACTGCTTTTTAAAGTGCTCGTCCAAGGGGCTGGATGGTGTTGTACCTGGAATACAGTTCTGCTAAAATGTTCTTTTATTTCCCCACTAGCCAACAAGAACACCTTTTTGCGGTATTATTTACTGCTAGATTTAATATTTTAGCCCATAATTTCATTTTTATATCATATAGGTATCACTCATGAAAGTATTGTCCAAGAGGCAAAGAAGTTTTGGAGTGCACACGCTTCGTTGCAGGGAGCCCAGGTAAGCCCAACAATCTGACTCAGTTCACTGATTTCTCAGGTTTATTGCTTGCTGCTAGCATTTCCTACCCTCTTGTCAGTCTGAGGTTACCTTCAGTACAGCTCATTGGCTTTGACTTCAATAACATATTTTTCCACTAACACCTTATAAAAATCAAATATAGAAGTGTCCATTAAACATTTGTCATTAGTACTTGGTGTTTTGTTTTCTAACGTGATTTTAAATGTAACAATAGATATATACAGTATTTATCATGACTGCTGACAGCCAAATAAATACTTTAAATTTGATTTTGTGGGTTAAAACAATCACTTGATGGGTGTATTTTTGGCAAATTAGTTTAGTGATATGTATCATTGTTGCTTTGTGTTAATCACAGAGATTTTAACCAGTCGTTCCAATTTCATCAGCAGCTTTCCACTGCACAGAGGAGGTTTGGGCCTCCAAATCTGAAGATGATGTTTGTTTGTGGCCAGTGCTGGAGGAATGGCCAGCTAAGCGAAGCCGACAAAAACAAGAAATATTGCTCAGCCAAGGCGAGACACACGTGAGTATTACAAAGTCTTGAAGACATGAAAGGTGGACAGGAGGTGAACTGATAAGTGAAACGGTCCAATGCATCACCACAAACTCAGTTTCTGTTTTTCTTTCTCAGGTGGGCAAAAGACAGGCGGGTGGTGCTTGTAAGTTCCCACGAAAGGAAAAAGTGGACAACAGTTAGACCACTTCCAACCAAAAAACCCATCCCATCTCAATTTGAGGTATGTGCCAAACATTTCTCCACCTCAAGGTTGTTTGTCCTTGTGTTTCAAATTAAAACAAATCTCCAGCAATGGTCAACGAATGTTTTTTTTCTTTCTTTTTTTCTTAGATCTGCATGCATGTGACAGCTGGCAAGAAGTGTCAGTACATTGGGAATTGCACGTTTGCTCACAGCATAGAAGAAAGAGACCTTTGGACCTACATGAAGGAAAACAACAGTGAGTTTTATCAAGGAGATGGGCCATCTTACTTGGTAGAATTTAATTAATAGAATTTTAGTACGCGATCCACCAGAAGTAATCACACATTTTATCCGCTCATTTAGTTCCAGATATGGATCAGCTTTATGAGCAGTGGCTGCAGTCTCAGAGGCCTGGCTGGGGTGAAGAGACCTCCAATAACTCTGTTAGGGAGAATGGCAAACAGATCCACATGCCAACAGACTACGCCGAAGAAGTGGTGAGTCTAAAAAGTCCAGCAAATCTGAGACAATGACAAAAGGTCTGGTGATAAACACAAGGTGTGTGTAGAACCTGGTTGGTGATGTTTAGTTTATACTGTATCTCTAAGAGCCAAGTTCATTTCCTTTCCTAGTTTGCAGTTTTCTATTTTTTATCAGTTTAGGATCTTAAACTGTTACACTAACCTGTTATGAAATCGCAGACTCATTAGCAGCTGTATTGTATTGCTTTTTACTTTCTTTTGGAAGATAATCATTCAATTGTCAGAAACTGTTGATGCAGTAAAAACTATTAGTGCCTAATGATTAAATTGTGTGAACACTTTGATAGAATCTTGTTTTAATGTAGTTATTTGCCAAGTGATTAAAATAAACAGTGATAAATTTGAGTGACTGAGAAACAGACGGTAATTAGTCATTTGTGTAAATGAGATTGCTCTGTGGGTTTTCGCAGGCTGGCAATCACTGTTGGCTGTGTGGTAAAAACTGCAACAGTGAGAAGCAGTGGCAGCAGCATATCACCTCAGAAAAGCACAAAGACAGAGTTTTCAACTCTGAGGATGATCAGAACTGCTGGCAGTATCGATTTCCCACAGGCACTTTCAAAGTTTGTGAGAGGTAAGATTATCAGCCACAGAATACTGTACGTCTCTGGTTACCTGTCTGATTTCTGTAGTTTTTGATGGTTGACATTTGATCGTGCGTTTTGACAGGTTCCTCAAAGGCACGTGCACAGAAGATGACTTGTGTAAGCTGGCACACGGGGAGCAGGAACTAAAAGAGTGGATGGAGCGCAGGGAATTCCTTTTGATGAAACTTGCCAAAGCCAGAAAAGACCATCTTATAGCACCAAACGACAATGACTTTGGAAAATACAGTTTTCTGCTTAAAGACATTATATAATGATCTGATGACAATACTCATGCTCACTTGCAAGTAACGCAGTATTCAAACAGTCTTGAGTCAGGTGATCCTTGAGGGCATCTGAGGTGCACAGGAAAATAGCCTGATCAGCGTGATTTTAAAGAGGGCGTTCAGGACCGGCTCTCTGATTGGTGGCTGGTTTACTGATCTGAACTACAGGAGGAGTGTTATCGTTAACAGTTAATACTGAGTGTAAGACACTTGAAGCTTTGCTATGCACCATGCAGTATCTGAAAATGGCTTTGAAAAAAAGCATGTGTAAACCTTGATCAGAGACATGTTCAGATACTTTGACCTAAAATCTAATTTCTTTTCATAAGCCAGTTTGTATGTTAATGGCCTTTAACCCCTCAATACGTTTGAAGTATGGAATACTTAAATTGAGAGCTCAGTTGACATTCTCACTTTCCATATATCTAATAAAGTTACCAGTGTAATGGGCACCACACCAAATAAAGCCTCTTTTTTAATCTGTGTTTAAACTGCTGTTTTATTCATTGCACATCTGTAACCAGTGGTGGAATAAGTATTCAGATCATTTTTTCTTAATTAAAAGTAGTAATACAACACTGTAAAAGTACTCAATGCAGAAAAATTCCCAACTGCGACTAATTCTATAATATTGTATGTCATATTATTCTTACTAACGCATTAATGTGTAAGCAGCTTTTAACTGGGGGTGAAGCAAATTTTATACACTCTTTGGTAGTTTATAACTGGTTCAGATTTGATAAGCTCATATTTTGTATGTAAAATCTTTGTAAAGTTATTACAGCTGTCAAATAACATGGAGTAAAATAACTCTAAAATGTAAGTAAAAGTATAAAATATGAAATGGAAATACTCTAACAAGTACAGTACAAGTAACCGAAAATTGTACTTTGTTACATTCCAACACTGTCTCTCAGGTAAAAAAACTTTGATAAAATTTTTCATTGTGATTTAATTGTTTTTTGCAGAATCAAGATGGATGTTAAATATTTTGTCCCTGAAAAACATTTTTTTCTAACAGTCTCAATTTATCAATCCCAACGCAGTATGTATAAATATTTAAGTTCAGTTTTTCGTAGAGAAAAGTAGGCAGAGTACTTGGAAAAACTGAAGCATCTTTATTTAATATTAGTTTAACCATCTCACGTTTTAGATCTGCTCTAAAAGAATACCAAATTACTATAGAGATGATGCTAGTGATGTAATCTGACAAGACATTTCCAAAGGTAGTGATACAAGATGCCCCTGTATCTGGGTGTTATTTTTCTCCCCAAGCATTAGCAGATCAATTATAGAGGTAATCATTTAAGGAAGATGGTTCCAAGGAGGTACACTTCAGCTAAATGTGTGCTACACCGTAAACCCTCAGAACTATAATCCAGCATTAAACTCTACAGCTACGCTTCTTTTTCTATAAGACTGCTCTCCTTGGAGTGGGAGCCAAGTGGGAAATAACGTCTGTTACTTAAGCATCACACTTCACAGTGTAAATACTGTTTTCTAATGTCAAGGTCTTTGTCACTCTTGCATCATACCTCCCAGTCAGGAGTCCGACGTCTAGGAGAATCCTCTGTTTAGTCCCGTAATTGTTTTTCATTTGTCAAGAATCACTTCAACAGTGAATATCCAGCCGGACCCGCATGACAGGCGCAGGCCACCAGCGAGGCAGCATCTCCACTGACAGCTCTGCGGTCAGGCCAGCACCTGCTGCAGGTCCTCCACCTCCAGCTTCCACATCCGCCTGTGAAGCGCGGCAAGCTCAGAGAGGTCTGCCATCTTCACTGCACGGATGACTGGCTCCGGGGAGACGGCCTGGATGACACCCATCACCATGACATATTTGCCTGTGAAAACAGCAGCAGGTGGTCAAGTGTTCAGTGACAATAGATTCAAGGAAAGGAGCACTGTGATGTGGCTGTTTTTCAGATGAAGATATTCATGTGAAGTCGTTATTTTTTGAAAGCTTGAAATAAGGAACTTGAAATATTTCTTGACTGACTGTGGTAATATTTAAAATTCCCACTCACTATATTTTAATAAAAGACTGTTTCAGACTGGTTTTGTTCTATTTTTGAAAATCAAGAAAGGGAAATTTCACTGTTTTTATCTACTGAGACAACATAAGACCAGATCAATCCAGATCTGGATGGAGAATCTTTTTCACAAACACAATATAGGTTTCGTAAATAAATCAGACAGATGTATACAGTCTTTAGACTCTTCTTATGCAACTCCAAGTAAGTATTTGTTTGTTTTTACAAATAAAATAAAGGTTTTAAACGGTTTAAAATAATCTTAAGGCACCATGGCTGCATTAACCTGCTTGGGGGTCTCTGGGCACCTTGTGACACCCCAAGTTTTCTACACGAAAATACACGTCATGTCAGTGCAACAATTACCCAATTAATCTATTAGTCGATCGACAGAAATAAAATCAGCAGCTATTTTGATAATTGATTAATCATTTAAGTCATTTTTCAAGAATTCTTCAAATAGTCTGGTTCCAGCTCCTAATTTGTGAGGATTTGCTGCTTTTTCCTGTTTTGTTTTTATTACAAATTGAATATCTTTGAGTTTTGGACTGTTGGTTGGACAAAACAAGACATTTTAAGATGTGACCTTTTACTCTTTAACTGGGGTGGACATTTTTCAGTTTTCTGACATTTTATAGATTAAATGATTAACCAAGAAAATAATTGGCAGATTAAGCAATAATAATAAAAAGAATAGTTAGTTGCAGCCCTATTGTGCATATTCACAATTAATGACCAGAAACCATTTGACATACTGTGGGCCAGGGCCTATCTTTCTGGGCCCCTGGGGGTCTTCAGCCCTTGGGCATTTGCTGGCCTTTCCTAATTTAAGTACAGCCGTTTTTATTTATTACATATTTTTAGGTTTTATCTAGATCTTATTTGTGTGTTTCTGTAGAAAAGTGAAACAAAGGTATACCACATCTGAAACATAAAACCTAAAACAATCTCCAGCTCTTAATTTGACTTTTTCTCGAATCATAAACCAACTTCAGTCTGCTTTATTTACCTTGGGACAAACATGGTTTCCCTTTGGGGATGTTGTTGACGCCTTGAACAGCAAAGGTCCCCGTCTCATCCATCAGCAGCACGGTGTTTCTGTCCAGCTGGACCTCCAGCACAGTTCCCTGCATCCACACCAGTGAGACCAGCAGAGAGCGACCCCTGCCCAGCCTGATAACACATCCATCACCGCAGTCGGCTGTCCCTCGGCTGTCTGCCGTCCTCAGCTGGCCGGACAACACTTTAACGGGCGGAGGGCGTTTCCTCTCTACGGTTGTGTTCACTGTTTTGAACATTACTACCTGCCGCTGTGTTTTAACAGTGGTCCAAGGCTGGAAAAGTTTGCATTACCCGCGTCCCGCCATGCGTAATTTTATGCCGGAAATGGTGGGCGTTTTTTTACGACACCAACAAATTCAGTTCCGGTCTGGAATCCTTCACAGTAAAAGCATCACCTCAGGCTCTGAATGTCAACAATACACACTGGTGGAATGTAACTAAGTATATTTGCTAAAGTACTGTTCTGAAGTACAAATTCGAGGTACTTGCACTTTGATTGTATTTCCGTTTTATGCAACTTTATACTTCCACTACATCTCAGAGGCAAATATTGTACTTTTTACTGTATTTGTCTGACAGCTTTAGTTACATTACTTTTCAGATTACAATTTTTCATACCCTTCCTGTTTAATGAAAATTATGTATTTTCAAATTTGGTGATTTTGAATTTGGATTTGTCTTATAAACTGAAGGATCAAGTGTTCCTTTGTGGGTTGAGAAAATTCTCCTACTTAAGCTAAATAAACTATTTAAAAACCCATTGAATCAGGAAAGGTATTTTTGGATAAGTTGTATTAAGAATCATTTAGCTGTTTTACTTCAGGAAAAGTCAGGTGTGACCTTATAAATAAGTTTTATTTATAACTGTTTAAACTTCCTACAGTTCTGTCCTCTGGTGATTTTTCAACTTTTGCCATTTATGACATGAAAGTGAAACGGTAGAAGAGTTGCAAGTCATGGCTTTACATTTTGACTTCATATAGGATTTTGATTTTGATGCATTTGTTTGTATTAGAATGGGTATGAGATTAAAAAATGTACATGATATATTAGCTCCAGGGACACCTCATCTGGCACAGGAAAAAGTTGAGTCTGCAACTTGAGTCTCCATGGTGGTGTGAACTGCAAATTACAGGGGTGACTAATGTTGAAATACTGGTAGGAAGCACAAACATCCTTTCACTTTGATGAATACTGTTGTGAAAAATACTGCTTTAAAAATAGCAATGAAATGAACAGGCTGTACTACTAATTAAAAAGCACAATCAACAGAAGTTGCTTTTAACCATACTTTCATTTTTTTTAAATAAAGGGTCATTTATTTATCTGTACTTCTGTTGTGAAATAATACACCAATTAACCCTGCAAGTCATGAAAATCATTTTGATACATGAATTTATCACTTGAATTTGACTCACCCCAGTAATGACCAGGGAAATAAGGCAGTGTGGAATACTAGCCTAATATGTTTTTACCCAGTATAATTTCCTCCATTCAGAGGTGTTCTGCTGAATAAAGCACTTTATGTGGGATACATGGAAACAAAGTGGAAGATAGTTCTGTGGTCTGAGACCAAGATCAAGCATTTTAGCTGTCATACTAAAAGCTATGTTTAATATATGCCAAACACTACACATTACAGCAGGCCTGGAAGGCTTGTAAAAGCAAATACAGAGAAATCTTGGAAGAAGGGTTAGGGCTACTTGGGAGATGACAACCCTTTAAAAGACCAATGTTAAAGTTGTGGGATGGCCAAGTCCGGACCTCAAACCTAATCTACAATTTGTGGCAGGGCCTGAAACTTGCTGTTCAGTCAAAGCCTCTATACAACTAGACAGAGTTTGAGCAGTTTTGCAAAGAGAAACTGGGAAGACTTGCATTGTCCAAATGTGCAAAACTTCGGTTCCACACAAAGTGAATCAAAAATAAATGTAGACAAAGTTTGGGTAGATACAAACAACAATGTCCTAGTGCATTCATTTCATTAAATAAGTTTTATTTCTTTAAGAATAACTGAAGAAAACTGTTAGCAATTTCTGTACAATTGTTTCATCATTTTCCCTTGCATTTGCTGAAAACCTTGAATGATCAACAGGGCTGAGAAATGTTATGCTGCCACATAGTGCACTTTTAACCTAAAAACAAAATGATTAGTCCACAGGCACCCGTCCGTTTCCTTCCAACATATTCCAAGAAGTTCCTTAAGCCTCGCTGTTGACTCCAGATTCATTTTTCATTGGCTCCTCCTGTCGATCCCAGTTCATCGTCAAAAAAAGAGGCACATTAGAAATACTGCCATTTTCCAAGGACTGTGTCTTTGATTGCATCGACAAACTGTGCAGGCACCCAGTAGACCCAATATTGAGAAGCTTCTGTTGGACCCAACTGAAAAGCCTACGAAAGTGGAAAAAAATGGTAATCACATTTAATGAGTTTACAGATGTTCACATATTCTACTAACCTAACTGTAAGGACCAACAAATGCAAATCAACACGACACCTGTAGGAATTAAATTAGATTTAACCATTTAAAATCAGGTCAACTGAAATGACCTGCATGTAAATTTTGATTTCTGCATGTTTGCAACGTAACAATGTTTATAAATAAATCAACATTTAAAGACCTGATAGCTGGATGTACTGTGCGTAATATACTGCCTCTCATAAGACCTTTTAATGAAAAAGACAAAGTCCTTTGCAGTATATTACAGCCCACTTAATCACTCCAAAAGCCATCTGAAATGCAAAAATGAACGTGACTTTTATATTCCCCCATGCTGCTGTTATCAAGTTTACCCTGCCCACTGACATTTTAAATCACCCTTATCTCCTCTGCCATCTACTCCTCATACATTATCAACCCCTCAGTAATGCAGGAACATGCTTTGAGCGAGTAGCTGGCATCACATTACAAAACAAAGCAATGTCATTGTAATTCCACTATGCTGCACTGCAGGCGTAACAACACATTGATTTAGATCAATAAATTGGTTCTAAAGGCTACGACGTGACTGTATCAATCCAGTGTACATACTGTAATCCATACCATGAAACGTGGCTGAACTGAACAGGAACGAACTCCCCACATTTTTATTGGCTACACAGTCCAATCAGGTTCAGTCAGTGGGAGGGGGTAGTAAACCTCAACAACAAGAAAGCAGGAAACTCTGGAAATTCCCTCAAATTTCCACTCCCACAGTAGCTTAGATGTTACATTTTCTGATCAACATTTTTGCTTAAATGCACTTGTGGCCAACTGCCATGAAATGCACAACATTATGCTGCCAGTTTGTACTTAATTTAAATTTATCAGATGACTTTCCTGGTCTTGTTTACTTCCCATTCATGTAAAAAGTACAGGATATCAATAAGATGCTGGTAATTACACTTATAGGACCTCCTTCAGTGAAACATCACACAAACAACACAAAAATACACCAGTTATTCAGCGCACAGGGCTTTACTACATTCTCCTAAATGTTATAATCTTTATTCTTTTAAAAATCGACCTTGATCTCCATGAGACAACCTGATTCAATTAAGTGACTTGTTCCGGGACTTCTCTTTCACTGACAATGAAGAACAGGAGTGCCTTTAGACAGAAACGTTAATCTAGAGAAAGCACTGACATTTCCCGCTCCACTGCAGAGCCCAACACAGCAAACGATGCACACATACGACAATGACTTCAGCGAGCAGCTTAACCTGCACTGTTCACTTCCACAAAAGACCTTTTACAGACAAAGCATAACTGAACTCAATACATTTAGTTTAGTGTAATGAATTTCAACATGCATAGCTGCTCTGTTCCTTTGCTGTTCCCTATACAATATAAACTTCACCTTCTTAGTTTTGCTTAGTTCCATGACCCATATGCACACTTCTCTGAGTATTTGGCATTATGACTTTTCACAAAACAGATAAGTCTGACATGCAGGTAGCAGCAAGAACAGTTACCATCATGTGATAGTCGTCATGGCCTTCGATGGGTTCAGACACTACGTTTTTAATGGAGCCCATCGGGACTTTCTCCGTTCTCTCTGCAGAGAAAAACACACACAAATAAACAAGGTTTAATCATCAGTATGTTTGTGTTGCAGTGAATTTAGCAAAATGAGGCCAGCTGGAAGCTCACCCTTTGTTCCGATCCACAACTGATCCTGCTCCAGTTTGAATGTGAGTCTAACTTTTCCTCCGGACTTGTTATACATTCCGGCTAAAGGCACTGTTGGTAATCGTTCCTGTTAGCGGGACAACGCAGTCAGTCAATTATAGTCAACGTACATCTGTGAAAACAGCTTTGGACTGCTGCGGCAGTCAACACCAGACAAACAAAAACAGAGACTGATCTCCCTTCATCTTCTCTCACCTTTGTTCCTTTAATAGCAGGCATTACGTCATCTGGTTTACCTTTGTCCAAAACTTTCCTGTGTTGCTGAAATAACAGTGCAGGTTTAAAATAAAAAAAACGTTATCAATGTTTGACTTGATTCTGCAGAAATGTCATTAATCTTACCTTTTGGCTGCATAAGGGCTCCTTCTTGTTTTCTTCAGCTTTAACTTCCTGCTGAATGACCTCTTTGGGTGTATTCACAGCTAATACATCATTTATTGTAGATCCTACCACCATTATTTTTGCACCATTTGTAACCTTTATTTCACGTAGCGTCTTGTCCTCTGGAAGCAATCCTTTGTACATCACTTTCTGCATTGCCGGTGGAAGACCTTGGAAGACAAATGAGAACATTCATTAAGTTTTTACTATAACGTTTAGTTTAAGGTGAACTACTGTGTGTGTGCTCTCTTACCAGTGAGTGAATGGATGCTCTCTTTTAGTTTGGCTCCGGTGTTATCAACAGGAATTTTCAGATCATATTTATTCTTGTTCCAGATAATCTTCAAGTCCACCATCTCCTGCTTGTCGTCTGCGTCGTCCCCATTGCTAATACTAGAGTCCTGAGTTGTGGCGTTTCCTGCATCTGTGTGAGACGTAGTTTCTGTGTCACCTTTTTCAGCATCATCACCTAGTGGTTCAGCTTCTTTTGGCTTTACCTCAGTTTCCATTATGACTTCTTCACTTCCTGAAAGAGCATGTAAACATTTGATTTAGAGCCATTAAATAAAATTCTTTGTAGCTGCTAAGTGCAAAGTTATTAGTTCTCAGAATAGTATATTCCACATTTTCCCACATAGATACAAATATTCAGAAACCCACATATGGCATACTTACCACAGAGACAGTCAACATCCATGTGTGTCTTGCAACAATTACATTTTAAAAGTGTATAGTACATGCAGTCTACACAAAAGTGATATATGTGTTTCTAGGAATCCTATCTGTTCTTCTTTTTGTTGTTTTGTTGTAACCATAATGAAAAACGGAAAATTGAAGTGAAGGTTCAGTTTAGTTTTTGAAACTGAAATTGAAAAGTTTTCTGGCCTGTACGTAATGACACTAACAAATAGGCAAAACAATAGAAAGGCCATTAATCCCTACTAAACAGCACAGTAGAAAACAATACAACACGATAACACAACATAAAAGACCTTGTTTTGGCTTGCAATACACAACCAGCACACATAAACAAGATACTATATTCCTACCATGCTAATGCCAAAATGCCATTTTGATCATCTTTTTTTTTTGTTACAAAGTGTGATACAACTTTTCAGTTCCTCACTTTCCATCAATTCACCCCTTTAACTGCAATACAATGATTTCTTATTAGTCCTTACAAGTGTTTCCTGCAGTGTTTTATACTCGACCACCTTGCCTGAAATAGTAACCAACTCCACTGACCTAATAAAAAAATGAATACTCTTTTATGATATAAAACATTAGAGCAGATGTGCTATTTCACACAGCAAATGCCATATATTTAATGAGTGTGGCTAATGAACAAATACTAAATTGATCAGGAGACGAAATGTTGTTGAGGGAAACCCTGCTCACCTTTTGTTTTGTACATTCTTCTCAAGACATACTGGCTAGCTCCAATTTTAAACAACTTTCAGGAAGTAAGTTAGTTAAGTTAGTTAGTAAGAAATGTTTGACTTCATACATGATTCGTACCATTTTTAAATCTACCAAGTCTTAATTTTAGAGCATTTAATTTAATAAACAGTGTGTGGTTAGTTGGTTCTTAATAAGTAGTGTGTTAACCATTCTTATGGCTCTCTTTTGATAAAATAAATTAGATTTGTTTTATATGCATTTCCCCATACTTCCACACAATTCGTAGCTAAAGTATGTAGCAAATGTAACTATGAGTCAACACTATAAAGTGTTTAATGAAGTCTAGTTTCGCTTTGTCTGCTCACCCCTCCTCTCTCGTGGTCTTTCTAGCTCTTTCCATCGCTGGTTTTTTCCCCCTTTAGGCGACAATTCTTACTTGTGTGTTGGGTGAAGGGATAAATAAAAGCGAACCTCGCCTGAACCTAAACAGACAGGTTTTTGAACAAAAATAGCCTATGTACTCGCAAAACACTGGATCTTGTAAAACGGTTGGCCTTACTGGTCACAAAACTGGTAACGTTAACGTAACACACTGTACGTTGGTACTTCGTCGTTACCATTCATAACCTAACCATATTTAGTTAGCTCTTTCGTAGCAAAAGTTAACCAATTCAAACGTAACACTGGTTAAATCTTCTAACATTAACTTTAGTCCTCCACAAATCTAGCTAAATTTGACTGGTGTTAGCAATCGTTAACGTTAGCTAGCTACAACACTGGTGAACATTTAAAGAATAACGTTACGGAGAGACGTACATTTACATTACACCGCATTAATAGCGTCATATATTAACGTGAATTACAAACGTGTTATTTCATTAACAGTGTTTAGGCTCAGTGTAAAGATATGAACGAAATGCTGCTATATTTTCTCAATACCCACCATCCTGTGTCGCCATGATGATTGTGTACAATCTGTTGTAGGTTGTGGCAAAGAGATTACAGAGAGCAGGATGAGATCTGATATTCCGGAAGCAAAAACCGACTACATCGAAAGTCGTGCTCAAGCGCTCATTTAAGTGTGACACCATAACAAACAAGAAAAATGACATAACAAGTGTAACTATCGGTATACTTACTGTCACAACGTTAAAACATTTGTAGTTTCAGTTAGCCGGTAGACAGGAAGACAGAATGGCAATACGCATGCGTCTTCGAAACTATCTGCAAATAAAGTTGTTTTTTGACAAACCAGCTGTATTTATGATTAACCAAATAATGTGTCAAAATAATGTAGTCAAGTAAGCCTGGCGCAAAATAGATATTTTCATTAGAATCACTGAAAACACGAACTGTGTAATGTAGCCACATATGGGCATTTTTGGCAAACACGGAAGTGAGTGGTAGTAAGTCCTCTCGCTTTGCCAAGCTTCTTTGTTGTTGTGGCAGCAAAAGCAGCAGACACCGAGAGGTGGCACTTTACTCAATGGCTATTGGTTAAGTTTTTCTTCTTCCTTCATATTGTATGAGGTTTGGGGTTTAAAATGATGCATTATCGCCAACTATTGGATTCTATGAAACATCTCCAACCATGACAAATTAAGATTCAACCCCCCCCCCCACCACCACAGCTTTCTCTTGATCTTTCATGATTTACCATTGTTTTGTGGTTCTCTTCATTATGTGGGATCTGCAGGCATGTGATTAGAATTAGGCTACAGTTTTTGACTGGGTTCTATGAGCTTGGTCATTGCGTTTTCTCTAATGACCAGTCAATCAATGAGACTGAAATACATTTAATAATAAATACACACTGACAATTACATCACTGCTTAGTTCCCATGAGTTATTTGGTCAAGGAGTATGTTTCATCTTAGTTTAATATTCCATCTATCTATCTATATTTCTCTCCTTATGTCAGAGAGGCTCTGTGTTTAGACTGCTGGATTTACATGAGGTTATATTAACTGTGCAGCACGTTGTGTAACACTATACCCTGTGCAATGAACACGGTATTAACACTAAAAGCTCAAAAGTCTTCATTGTCAAAGAGGACTGTTTTCCTTTTCATGGGAGAATATTCCTCCTGGTTACCTCTGGAAGGCAGCAAAGCTAAATGAGTGTAGCCCAAATTACCGCAAATTGCACAAGAAGAAGAAGCACCAGCAGGAGCGAGTGAGGACAACCATGACGAAGAAGTCGAAGAAGAAAAAGGACGACTGCAAAAAAATTGCTTTTAATTTAAGTCACAAGTTGCCATGCGAACTTAGTATGACAGGAGGGAAGTGCCCTTATAACAGTAGCACAGTGTTGCTATAGTGTCCGAAACTCTCCACGACACCTCTGCCATTTTATTCCTGCTAATTTGGGCATTAAACTGTAACTAAACAGTTTAGTGAAGTCAACTTTAGTGGCGCGACTTAGTTAAAAGAACTGATTTATCCGAGTCGTTGATGGATCCGTATGGGAGTCTTTCCTAGATTTGTAGTTCCAATAAGTCGACAGCACAACATTATCAGCGGCAATAAATGTAAAATGTTTTATTAGGACGAGTAAGAAAACGCCATGGCAGACAGAAGGACTTTCAACGTTGTGATTTTGGGTGTGGGATTTTTGTTCATTTTTACCGCCTTCACCACCTGTGGGAACATTGAAGTAAGTCAACAAACTATATTACAGAGCTTTTACTCATCCAAACCAGTGCTTCTTATATTCTAAGTCACATTTGTTTGTTCTGTTACCTCTAATAGAAGACACTGCCCTCAGTTGAGATTACTTTATTTATTTTAATGGATGGGACAGATTTCCTGACCCTGAACTCTGTAAAACCCATTCAAAACTTGAAGACAGTCCCATGCTGCGTTTACACGCTTCTGTATATGTCATGTACAATTAGAAATATATTTCGACAACACACAAAACTACCCTAGGCTAATTTCTATGGATTTAATGTGGTACAATCATTGCATTTCTATTTTTGTGTATTTGTATAGCTAATGTATCACAAAGAATTACTAAATATATTTATGCAGAGAACAATAAACCATAAAATTAATGAAAGTTTTTGTACGCACATTTTGTTATTAAAAACTTATATTAAAAAAAATTCCAACCGCAGATGTCTAATGAGCAGTAGGGCACAGGCCAATCAGAGCTGTTTGTCAGGCGCATCTCGTGTTTCTAATTTTCTTCAATGGTCAGTGAAATTATCAAACCGGATGAATGACTTGAGGACGGAACTATGACCTATTTTGTCTAGTCTAACACTGTGCTTCACTGAGTTCCCCCCCCCCATCTTATTTTCAGCAAACTGTGGTGAAAAGCCTGCAGAATGATACTTTCACTGGGAGTGGATACCACAGGTAGGTCGTGCAGGTTCACATCCTCAGTTCAGGATGGAGAAAAAAGAAAAATCCTGCTGTTCATTTTAATAAACAAGTACATTTTAAAGTGGGACTGAAATAATTATTCCCTTTGCCTCCTTTACAGTCTTGGAATCATCTATGGGGTATTTTCGTTCTCCAATTTACTTGCACCAACAGTCGTTGCAGTAATTGGACCAAAAATTACTATGTTTTTGAGTGGCCTACTTTACAGGTAAACATTGTCATGGTAATTACACACAGGATGTTGACAAAGATGCTGAATGAAACATGTTGCTCATTACTGTTCTACATCCTTTCTGTCTAGTGGGTACATCGCTGTGTTCATCATCCCTTCAACATGGTCCTTTTACTTGACCTCTGTACTGATCGGCATAGGAGCAGCCAGTAAGTTCCTCTCCCATGAACTCTTACTGTAACTTCAGACATGAAATAGTTTTTATATTTGTTTACAATAGGTTTCCATTTTTTGGTTTGGCACATTCTGAATCACATCCCCATTTACAAAAAAAGTGCACATCAACATTTGAGCAGGATACAGTGTGTTAACAATAGCCCAAGATACTGAGGCACATAAATACTTCAACTTGGTTTCTGTTGGTTTTTGCAGCCTATGCATGCTCAGTTTCTGTGTTAAAATCCAAATAGTGTTTAATCATGCATACAGGGATTATCATGACTGGGATGTGTTGATGTGTATAAACAGTATATCCCAAATTAGACCTTAAATGGGTTAGGAGCTGTTTCTGTAAATAGTGCACAGCACTTTGAGCTTGCGCATATGTTAGTGAAAATACTGAGAAAGCTGCCCTCCACTTAGAATTTACTTGAAAAATGAAGAAAAATGATTTAGGGCTGTTTTTAATGCAGCCTGGAATCATTGCAATGTGATGAATTTTCATCATGTCCCAGGGCTACTGCGTGGTTAGATGCATTACTTACCAACACAGAAAGACAATTTTTCACTTCATGCAGGCAATTAACTGACTGGTTAATTTTTTCCCCTCAAATGACGTCTCTTACTCACTTTCCTGCAGTGCTCTGGACAGCTCAAGGGCATTTTCTGGTGGAAAACTCGGAGGCTTCCACCATCAACAGGAACACAGGGATGTTCTGGGCTCTCTTACAGTGCAGGTATGCAGCTACTGACACACTAATGTTAGACTCCAGTCTTTCAGTCCATTCAGTGGTAATAGATGCAGCCCCAATACCATTACCTCCATGCATTACTTCATTTAACATTTCAAAGGTTCATTTAAACCACACTGCATTTTAATACTCGGATTATACTGTTTGATTCTCTGGAAATGATTTAACTATGGCCTTTAGTGAATTAAACATTCATTTTTTATTTGAGAATCTAAAAATCATCCTACTAATTTACTTTCTCAACCAACCTCAAGGTTGCTATTAAATTAACCGGCATTATAGTTTTTCTTCCCATCATTACATTCAGTGCATTAAACACAATTCATCACCATGTTTTTCATGTTTTTTCCCCCCTCCTTTTGTTTGATGCAACTATTCCAGTTGATCAAAGATACAATTACACTGCAGCAGCCAAAATACTATACTGTATGTATTTTTAGCCTGACAGGATATTACTTTATGCTTTATTTAAAAATTTATTTTAAATCATGTTACAAATTGTCATATCCTGTCAGTGAGTCATTAGTTTCTCTGCAAAACATAAAAACACTCAAGCCTCTTAAAACAGAGTTCTGCAGGTGAGAGTTTTGGCCTTTTCATCTCTTGTATTTGGCCCACTGCTCTTGCACACTGGCATGGACAACTAATTTGTATTTGTTAAAATATGCAAATTGTTTTAGTATAATAATTACATTGGCTGTCACCTGCGCCAAAGCTCACAATAGGGCAATGCTAATCTGACTCTGCAGTGGTGATCCTTGCCACAGTAAACTTATGAATCAGTTCTTCACAGCCTGCAGAGACACACACACACAAACAGAATGCCGTTACTGTTATCTTTTATAAGTAACCCCTGTTATCCCTCGCTGAGGCTTTGGGACAGACTAATTGCTCATCTACATTTTTTAGTTTAGGTGATATGTAATTAAAGACAGAAATAGATCGCAGCGTTTTATAGGACTGCAGTGTTCACCATGAAAGGTGAATAAACAGCTTTTTAAAAAAATGAAAAAAGCATCCTCAGAGGCAGAAATGCAGATTATTGTGTTTAGAAAGGCAGTGTTTGATCCAACCAAAAAAAAAAAATAGTCTGCAGTGCTTTTTCTCTCTGTCAAACATGAGTTCTCAGATCAGATGACATTTCAGATAGCACTGTATAGCCAGTGTTTTATTAATTACACTGATTGTAATTAAAGGTCAACATTTTAAACAGTGAAAACCCCCCCTGAGTCCCACATCAGAGGTTTGATTCTCATGAATGCTGTACATAACTACTTGCAGGAGGGAAATCTCAGACCTTACTGCTCTGATTATGAGAAACGTTTGAGGAATGATTTATCTGTATCAAATGTGTTTATCAAAATGTTACTTTGTTTTATAGCGTGTCTCCAAAATGTCACCTTTTTAGACAAACACAGGTTGAGTTTCATAGTTCTTTATCTTACAAACGGCCTCACCTCAAGGTCCATTTAGTAGCCGTTCTGGACTTTCAATCATATCACATGATCTTCATCCTTTAAGTGCTAATAAAATTGGAAATCTGAACATCTGTAATTCCATGACACGAAGCAAACTCTGTCTGGTGATGAAGATCCTGTTATATGATTGAAAGCTCCAGAACAGCTACTTAATGGACCTTGAGGTGGGATTTGCTTTGTCAAATTGCCCAAAGAGTTTAAAGAGGGTTTAATGAGGCAAAGAAAATTTGAAAATAGTCTCGTGGAAAAACATATTTCTTTGACTTACTTGAAACATGGAAATTCCCAACACTGGAGATACAAGGTTTTCACCCTGCAGCCATGAAATGTTATGTGAAAAGCCATTTTCTTTTAAATTTATGCTGTCATGTCTGTCATTTACTCACTTGATTTACCCATTTTATCTTCTTTACAGCATGTTGTTTGGCAATCTTTACATTTATTTTGAATGGAATGGAAGAACAGAGATACCAGGTAGGGTTAAACCTGAGTAAGTACTGTCATGACTAATAGCAAAATCTAGTATGATAATGAAAGCAAAATATCAAGAGGATTATGTGAGTGATTGATTGGTTATTCTGAATATGCTCTAGCTTAATGTTGTTAATAAATTATTTATATATATATATTTTATATATATATATATATATCTATATATATATATACCATATATATATATATATATATATAATTGTATTTTAATTAAGCAGCTTATTTCAATCTTCTTCTCTCAGACAGCAGCAGAAAAAACATTTTTCTGTCCCTGTTGGTCGCCTCCGTACTCGGTACACTCAGCTTCCTGGTGCTGAGAAAGAGCCATCATGAAGAGGAGATGCTCTCTGAAGAAGAAGGGCAGTCGCT